>CM076847.1:175315789-175807363 GCA_039519185.1 Astragalus membranaceus
TTTTGGTTATTGAAATAATTACTTGCATAGATTTTTGTGGCAATAAGTCTTTTAAAATAAATATTATGGGGCACAAATTAACCTTTTCAATTATTACGAGTCACACACTATTTATATTTAGCATATTTATGAATTACTTATTTGTTAATTCGATTATTCTTTGCATTCTTAACATTATTCACAATTTATTTTCAAATTGTTTATCCGTTTCACTCAAGTAGTGTTATACCCTAATTTTGTCCTGTAGTTTTTATCTTTTCAACATATTTTTGGTGGCTCTCCATCATTCTATTGAAGGCATTCGGTGCCTTTCATGTTCCATAGTTCCTTACAATATTATTTATATTGCAAATCTTTTTTTTTTTCCAATATATTATTATACAAGACCTTGAATCTTTAATTACTAATATTGGTATTGTTTATTGATATATGTCAATAGATTTTTCCAGATTCATTTAATTAGTGGATTGTTGGAGATGCATACTGACTAAATTCTTTTAAGCAAATACTGATTAATTTTATTAACATATTCATATATTTTTCTCAAATAGATTAATTTAATAAATATTATCTGTACATAGTTTCACCTACTTATACCTAATACATATTTCTAAAACTAAAAACAAAATATAAAGCTTATAAGTAGGACTTTAGTAGCCTTACCTTCAGCTACCCTTGAATTATTAAATAATTTGCTAAAACACTTCAAATATTGTTTTGATAGTTAATCTATTAAGCACATTCAAATTTGACATCTATAGTTATATACACACATGCATTACTATATATATATATATATATATATATATATATATATATATATATATATATATATATATTTGAAATGTGAATAATCTATTGTAGGATTTCTCCATATGTCGACCAACAGTTTTGCAACATGAAAAAATCTTTGACCTATTAGTGCGAACATGCCTATTTTTCACTGAACCTACTACCATTTGTGTCGGTGTGAATATGCCAAACTATCATCCCTATTTTACGCTAATCTATTGAATCATACATCATTCATTAAACTACGCAACAGAACAAATCGAAACAACAAAGTATCCCCAGTGTAACTGCACCATTTAATATCCCTATTTTTAATCCCTCATAGAACACTATCAAAGTGTAATGTATACCCGTGCGATACACGGGTCGAATACAATAGTATATATATAGCCTTTTTTTCTTAAGAAGAAAATTATCTTTATATAAATAAACAAGCATTAAATACCGGTTAGGCAATTTACTTTTTATTTTTGTATTTGTATTTGTAATGATGACTATTACTAGTAATATAATCTTTGCTCCTAAATGTTGGTTGTGTTGGTAGTTTCAGCGACATGCGGACCTCGGTTCTTGGGCTCGAACTCGGGTGTGAGCAGTGGTAGTGTGTGGAGTGTTAATTTGACATTTCATTTAGGTAGACAAAAAACAAGTACTATAAACTTCTCGTGATAACAGTGGGCTCCTCTAAGAAATAAATTAAAGTATTAGTAAAAACAAAACTTATTATCTAGTTTTTTTATTTAGGTAGTACACTACTAGGAAATGCGTTTTTAGCGTCGGCCACGACACCCACGCTAACAGCGTCGGATTTGCGTCGGTCTGACCCACGCTAACCCACGAATTTTTGTTTCTAAAAAAAAAAAATTTAGCGTCGGTCATGGCAGACGCTACATTGGATATAGCAGACGCTAATTTTTTTATTTTTTAAATACTATAGTTAGCGTCGAACATGGCCGACGCTAAGTTTGATTTACTTTACAAAAACCCTAAATCTCTCACTTTCCTTTCACAGTTCTCAGTCACTCTCTCACTCTCGGCTCTCACGCTTCTCACTCTCCGCTCTCACGCTCACTCTTCGCTCTCACTCTCACTCTCACTCTCCACCCTCACTGTCACTCTCTGCCCTCACCACCACCCTCGCCTCCGCGTCGTCCAGCCTTCTCCCTCTCCTATCACTGCCGTTCACTACCGCTCCTGCGACAACCACCGCCGCCAACCACTATTGTTCTCCTTCTCTCGGTCGCCTTTCCTCTCTTCTTCTTATTGGGTAAGTGGTTTTCTTCTACTCTACTTCTATTGACAGGAAGGCATCAATTTTTGGTTGAATCAAAACCCTAACTCCTCTTCATGTTTTTTCCTGGCCCCAATACTGTGTCATTCTTCTTCCTATCAGCTCCTTTAGTAAATACATGTTTGATGTTTGCTGTGTGTGTTCCATAGCTGTGTTTGCAAGCTTCAATCACAGCAAAATTAGTGTTAATCGCAAAACCTAGCAGAGAACCAGTGAAGCTGAGTGAGAAGAAGAAAGAACGAAGGAACAATGAGAAAGAAAGCAGATCAGCTGCGTGAAATTAGGGTTTCGTGGTTTTTTGTTTGCAACCGGGTCATACCCGTATCCAAGTGGTGGCTCCGCGTGTTTGAACAGTAGCGGGTTGTGGGTGCCGCAGTGGATCTGTTTGAACCAGTAGTTTGAAGCTTCCAGGTAATTTGTGTTTTATTGTTCTAAGCATATTTTTTTTGGGTTTTATTGTTCGTTGGACTTGTAATCAGTAGATGTTAGGGTTTGATTTAGGTTTCATTACCTGTTGTTGTGAAATCTGTGACAATACATCGAATTTAAGGGTTTTAATTTAGGTTTGATTTGAGAATTCTGGTGGGGGTATCAGTAGCTGCTGGATTTCTAATTTTGAGGGTTAATTTGTTTATTTGGTTTTCAGCAAATTGATTAAGGTGATTGATTATTTGATTTAGGTTTCATTAGTTGTTATTTGTTAATTTGTTTATTTGGTTTTCAGTAAATTGATTAAGGCATGCACCCAAATTGACCAAAAAAGACTCAATGCACAGAGAAGATTTGAGGGAGAACAGTGCTGAAGCTCAAGTTTCCTGTTGGGATATTGAAGAGTCAAACATGGACACTTGCAAGTATGTGCTTACTGTGCAGGAAGATTGAGTAAACTGCATATGGCCAACTTATTGAAATGGCTTACAGAAAGAGATTGGTAAGAAGCTTTTGCTTTCCAAGGATCAGTAGAGTCTCTTATTGTATTTGATTAAGCATATTTTGAGGGTTTTTAGCATTTGATTTAACATTTTTTTTATGGTTTTTGAAACTAGGTGGACTTTTGCTTCGCTCACCAGTAGAGTCTCTTATTGTATTTGATCAGTTGAGGGCCATTGAAGTCTCTTTCTGTCAAATGTGCATATAAGCCCAGTTGACAGACATATCAAAGTAAGCATTGTATTTCTCTTATAAACCAGAATGGTGGTTCCTCTTCATTCATTTTCAGTCTTTTCTGTAGTTTACCTTTGTTGTTTGGCTGATCCAATCCAAAAGATGGTTTTGTTCATCACTTATGCTGTAAACTCACAGAATGTCACAAAGCAAACCTGGGATTTTGTTTTTGTTGCAAGTTTTCAAATTTTCATCAATTCCAGATAATAGGACATGATATAGAGTCTGCTTGTTTAAGATTAACAAAAAGTTATTTTCAGAAATGGCCAGTATATAAATCAGGTGGCCAGTAGTCATGTTTAAGGATATTAGTTTAGTGGACTTATGATGATAATCATTCATCTTCATTGTATATTACAAATCATTATTATGAAATACTTAAGAATCTATATACTTTGATTTACATAATAACCCTTCTACCCTTTAAGTTGATTATTCAGTTGTTGACTTTAGCGTCGGCCAGGCCGACGCTACCTTAATTCGTTGACTTTTTCTAAATAACTAAGCAGCGTCAGTCATGCAAATAGCGTCGGCCAGGCCCACGCTACAGTTAGCGTCGGTTAAATTTACGGGACGCTATATTTACCTTCGAACATTTTAGAGCCTTGACTCGTGGCCGACGCTACTCCGACGCTAGTTCACTGTTAGCGTCCGCTTTTGGCCTGTTAGCGTGGGCTTTTGGCCGACGCTAAAAGCTGTTTTTCTAGTAGTGGTAATACCTCTTATATGGAAATTAAAAAGGATAACTGTTATCACATAAAAAAAAGCTAAATATTTAATTACAAGTACACAAATAAGGCTCCCTAGACAAAGAACACATGTAGAACTTATTGTTAAAAAGACAAAAACTTAGGGTCTATTAGTTTGCACTTTTTTAGTTAAAAAATATGTTGTAAGATTTTTAAAAAATAAACTTTAAAAATTGTGAAATTTTTATCACAATTTGAAAAGAGTAAATTCTAAAAAGATATTTTTTTTATATGCAATAATTTCATTGAAAGGGGGCACAAGGGGTGTCCAACCCTTAAAATGGGAAAAAAGAAAAGGGCCGGGGGAGGGCCTCCTCAAAACCTCCCTGAGCCAAAACCCATTGAGAAAAAGACTCAGGGAGGAAAAAAGTACCTCGTACAATCTGCACTACAGTGAGGACAACCAACCTAACCCACTGTTTCTCCCCCTACTAGATTACATATTGTACGGACATTGTAGTGGACTAGACCACCACATTGAAATTGAAAAATATATTATAACATTTAACAGTATAATTGACGATTAACAGTATAATGCGTATTTTTTGTAACATTTAATGCATTATCGATCTATGCTGATATTTTTGACAAATTGAAATGCATTAAATTTTTTGGTTTTGAAGTAATTATCTGCATAGATTTTTGTGGCAATAAGTTTTTTAAAATAAATATTATGGGTACAAATTAATCTTTTTAACTATTACGAGTCGCACACTATTTATATTTAGTATATTTATAAATTACTTTTTTTCTTTGAGCATATTTATGAATTACTTATTTGTTACACTAGTGTAAAAATTGGAAAAGAATTAGAGTTTTTAAGTCGGACTCCCAAATATCCGACTTTGAAAGTTGACGCGGTGACAATTTTGTAATTAACATGAAAAAAGAATTCTGGCAGACACCTTTCGAAGTCGGTTAATCATTACGTCCGACTTTAAATATCTAGCCTATTTTCTCATGAAATAGTAACCCCCCACTGAATTAGTCAAAAAAGAATAACTCAAACAAAAACTACCCCCCCCCCCTCGCAGAAACCCTCGCGCGTTCCTCTCTTCCCCCAAAACCCTAAGCTTCCATCGCTCTTCCCCTTCTCTTCCATCGCTCTTCCCTTTCTCTCTCTGCCATAGCTCGCTCTTCCCTTTCTCTCTCTGCCAAATCGTCTTCATCCTCCCTCACTCTCTCTTCTCTGCCTCCATCTTCATCTATTCTCGTCGCCGTTTCTCTCCTTGTCCCGCCTCGTCACCGTCCCCATATTTGCTGCCCTGGAGGAAGCAAGGGGAAACTCTTGGTTGAAAAAGATATCATTGATAAACTCCAAATTATTGCATTTTTAGAGATACTTTTAAGTCATTTTTAGAGCAATTGTTAGTAATAATATATATCACTAACTTAATTTCCTCTTTATTTTGCAGAAAGAAATAAAAAGATCAAAAGCATGAAAGTCCAACTTAATATCACATAAAAATCAATATATATATATATATATATATATATGGGCTTGCAATTGATAAAAGAAAAAGGCTTATGTCTATGAATTGGAGAAAAGGCCATGTAGCATATTTGGAAAAGAGAGAAAGCCCATATGGCACGAAGTTGGGCCAAAATTAGCAAAGAGAAGGAATTAACAATATAAAAGAAAGCAAGTGAACATGAATCACATCACATGGGGAGTGCCGCACACAACAAAAAAAAGAAAGCCAATTACAATTTGTACATTATAAAAAGAGAAAAGTGCAACGTGAATAAGGGAGGACAAGAATTAGAGAGAGGGAGAGTGCCGCACAAGAAAACAACAACATTGACGGCAACGCACAGAGGGAGTTTGAGGAAAATTGGGTGTTAGTTCTTGACACCGTGAGAGAGTTTTAGAGCAGGAAAAGGAGACTGAAGATTCAGAATAAGAATTTCTCTAACTTCCGGGTTATTTTTATCTCTGTAATCCATGACTCTAATTTCTATTTTATTGTTCTCGAACACTATGGATAGCTAAATCCTCTTCTAGGGTCTTAGGTGGATCTTGCATGTTTAGAGACCTTTTTATGTTCTAATTTCTAGTTTGAATTCCTGTTTTTATTTTAATTAATATTGTCCTATTGTTTTTATCACATGTTTATAATCAATTAGTTACCCTTTGCATGTTTATAATCAATTAGTTGATCAGCGACCGTACTGCAATTAGTTGGTGGACCTATAGGATAATTGGGGCTATAATTAGGGCATGACCAAACCATAATTTAGTCTTCCAATCATTCAACCTTTTTGCTCTTTATGCTTTTCCTGAATTTAAATTCTTGCATGACCAAACGAGTGTTAATTTAGGAAAAAGAATATTAATCGCGAATGACCAAACGGATTAGTAGTTTTAGTAAAGGGATTGGTAATTAAGTAAAATAAGGGAATTCAGGTAGGATTAGACATAGGGGGAATCGAAGCTTGCAAGTGAAACCGTGATCCTATGCCTCTCTCCATTTATTAAATCTAGTATTTTAATTCTAGTTATTTAGTTATTTTTATTTGGTTTCTATAATCATCAAACTATTGGTTCGTTTAAACAATAAATAATCTCGATTAGTTTGGTACTTGTTAATTAATCCCTGTGGAGACGGTAATCTTTTATACTACTTCTGCGAAAGAGTACACTTGCTCTAAGTGTGTTTTTAACGCAACAAGTTTTTGGCGCCGTTGCCGGGGATTAATTTAGCAATATTAAACGAAAGAGATTTTTATTGCTTTAGACAATTTTTTGCTTTAATTTTAAATTTTGTTAATTTTTTTATTTTATCAAAAAAAAATATATAAAAAAAAGTTACTAATACTTTCCCCAGAGACCACTGCAAGTTACCTTGTTTTGCAGAGAAAAGTCTAAATCATGGTTAAAACTCTTGGAGACTACATTAGAGAGGCAGAGGCACAAAGAAATTTAGAGAAGTCATATTGGTATATGTCTCAATGCCAGATTCAAATTCCTCCTCCTCCTTATGAACCTTATTCAGACTATTGGGATGACTATGAGCCACCTCCTTATTCCTCCCACTTGGATAATTATGAGTCACTACAAGTGCAAGGGCAAGAGGAGGAAAAGTCGGATGTCGATGAGGTCTTGGCCAAATTTATGCAGCAGACAAATGAAAATTTTGAGAGCTTGGAAGGTCAAATTAGAGCCATGAACAACGAATTTGGAAGCCTGAAGGGTCAAATCTCAACTCTCATTGCTTTGTTATCTCAAAAGGCCCAAGAAACTCTTTCACAAACTAAGTCTACCCAAAATGAAGAAGCTGAGCAATACAAAGAAAGTATTCCTACGAGAGATGAAGGTGTCTCCATGGAATATAATCTGGAGGAAGAAGCTCTCAAGAAAGATGAGGAGACTCTTACTGAAGAGAGTCAAATCAAAATAGTAGCTCCTACTGAAGGGAGTTATATTGAAACAAAAGATCCTATTAATGAGAGCGGTTGTGAGGAGAATGAGAAAGATCCATTGGTTCTTGATCTGAAGAAAGAGAAGAAAGCCCAAATTTTTGGGCAAACAGTTTTAACCATTGGTGATGCTGTGATTGAGGTTCACCGGGGAAAGCTAACTTTAAGGAGTGGTAAAGAAGATGATGTTATAAAAGCTTTAAACTCTAGTGAAAATTTCTCTCCTTTAACTTCTCCTTATTTTGATGATGTGGTTGAAACTAACATTTTTTGTGAAATAAAGATGCAGGACCTTTTGGAAAAAAATCTTATTTTGCAGGATTCTAGCATAGTGGTGGATGGAGATAAAATAAAAATTTCACCATCCTTTGAAGTTCATCCACCACGTGGAAAAAGAAAGAATAATGTGAACCACATTGTTAGAAAGCTAAGAAGGTGTACTGCGTTAGATGTAAAATTTGCTCTTGGAGAGCCCCCAGATTGAGCACCAACTATCGTCAGGATCATGACGTTAAACAAGCGCTTCGCATGAGGCAACCTGTGTTTTATTTTCAGTTATTTTCATTTTCTTTTTGTTTTGTTTTGTTTTTAGGAATAAGCTCAGACTACAAGCTCTCTCAGGGAAGTCACTCTTACTCTCTCATTTATTTATTTTTGTGCCAATTTGATATTTTGCATTGAGGACCATGTTTTATGCTAGTGTGGGGGAGGAGAGTTTAACTTTGTCAATTCATCTCTATTAATGCATATACCTACTACATATGTTGATAGCATTTTTTCTGGCTAGTTTTGGATATAGAAACTGAAAAAAAAAATAGAGAGTTTGCCTTTAGGGGATCCCATAATTAATTTACTTGACAGACTTGTGCTTAATTGTAACTGTGAGGTTGTCCTTCGTAAGCTGATAATTAGCATGGTGCCTTTTGAGTACTTTTTGTGAATTAGCTTCTAAATGTGAGATCTGAGCCTTCATAAGCGGATTGATACTAAATCATAAATTTTTACCCCTTTTCTTTCTATGAGTGTGTTTCCCAATTTGCTACATTCTAGAATTTGTCTTTTGACCATTTCAAGGCGAAAATTGATTTGCATCATGTAAAAAGATTTGGGGAATTTAGGTATTTTTCTGGCCTCAGAGTTGTTTGTTGAATTTATCCATTAGTTGCCCCCTTTGAGCTTAATTGTTATAATTTTTCTTTGGTACCCAGATATAATTTTTCTCTTTTTTGTTTGTGGTAACCATTTGGAATTAAAGGTGGAGCAACTATTGAAAATTACAATTTCGTCCTATATTTTTAGTTGTCTATATTGTTATGACTGAAACTTTGTCCTATTCTTTAGTTGTCTATCTTGTCAAGAAAAAAAAAAGAGAGTGAATCATGTACTTACCTTTTCCTCTAAAAAAAAAATAGGAAGAAAATTTGAAAAAAGAAAGAAAGCAACAAGGAGGAAAAGACACATCAAAAGAATGAAAGAGCCAAAGGGCAAATCCAAAAAAAAAATGAAAGGGCCTACTCAAGAAAAAAGGCAAATCAAAAAGAGTCTACTCAATAGAAAAAGAGTGAAGAAGGAAATGGAATTAATTTGGACTTTGGGCAAAAATTGTAAAATAGATAGGAGCTCCATATTTGATTTCAAATGTTACTATTCATTTCTTGTTTTTAGCCCTTTGATTATCCCTTCTTTCTTACTTCCTACCCTACATGAATTCACCCTGGCCCCATTACAACCCATGAAACCCCCATCTTTTGCATGCATGTGAACTATTTAGTGGAGATTTGGTCAAATTACAAGATTATGGTAATGTGAATTTTGTGGAAACTTGAGTGTATATTTTCCCTAGTCCCTAAACACTTAGAGAGATTGTGAGCGAGTGTCTTTGTTCACAGAAATGTAATTTCCAGGGACACGAGCCTCTAATTGGGAAACCTTTTGACACCTCATATGTGCTATATTGTCTATTGTCTGTCATTGTGCTTCTAATTTTGGGTCCCTTATTTGGCTGTCTCTTTTACTTATCTGAAAATTTTACTGAGCTAGGAAATTTGCTTGAAGACAAGCAAAAGTTAAGTGTGGGGGAGTTGATAAACTCCAAATTATTGCATTTTTAGAGATACTTTTAAGTCATTTTTAGAGCAATTGTTAGTAATAATATATATCACTGACTTAATTTCCTCTTTATTTTGCAGAAATAAATAAAAAGATCAAAAGCATGAAAGTCCAACTTAATATCACATAAAAATCAATATATATATATATATATGGGCTTGCAATTGATAAAAGAAAAAGGCTTATGTCTATGAATTGGAGAAAAGGCCATGTAGCATATTTGGAAAAGAGAGAAAGCCCATATGGCATGAAGTTGGGCCAAAATTAGCAAAGAGAAGGAATTAACAATATAAAAGGAAGCAAGTGAACATGAATCACATATGTTTACTTTTTGTTTTTCAAACAAGGGTAATGCCGTTCTCTCTAGATTTGTAGTGAGATAAGGTCCGAAAAGGTTGTCAAATATCTTAGGCTGTGGTTAGTTATTAACTGTTGGTTAATAACTAAGTTTGTTCTATTATTTAGTGAATTCTATGTGTTGTCAAGTTCTAAACAGATAAGTTCAAAGAGAAATGGGTATTACATGATAGTTTTAGTAATGATTCTGGGTACTATTATTCAACACTTCAATACTTATCTTCAAGTATTGTAGAGGTGTTAGTTTTTCATCAATATTTCCTGCAGAGTTGGTTGGTATGAAGTTATTGTTATCAAATATAGTGTATTAAGTCATAGTATATCAGTCATTGGAGTCCAAAAGAGCAAAAGAGCATTCAAAAAGAGCAAAAGAGCAAGTTTCATAGTTTTGTTACAGTCAAAAGAGCTAAAGAGCATAGTTTATATAGTCCCTGAGTTACAATGTCTTCTTTAATCAGTTTTCAAATCAACTAGATCTATACTATAAGTTTCAAAACTACTCTAGGTGGTTTTCTTTGTGCTTCTGAAGTCAGTATCTTCTGTTTTTTTGTTTTCCAAGAGTCACAATATTCAAATCCTCTGTTTCTTCATCAGTTTTCTTTTGAGTTTGATCTTCTGTGTGCTTTATTTTTCTGTTATTTCTGTGTCCAGTGACAATGACTGATTATGTAGATTTGAATGTTCCTGATGATGAACGAGATGTTATAGTTGAAAAGCTTGTACCTGCAACAAAGAGCAATATTGAGCATGCTTTGAAAGCTATTGTGGGTCAAGTTATTTCAAACAAAGTAGTGAATAAAAAAGCTTTTAGAAGCATTATGTTCAAAACATGGGAAGAGTATAAAGGGTTTTATATCACTGATATGGGGGATAATAAGTTTCTCTTTACTTTTCCTACTGTTCTTGATGCAGAAGAAGTGCTCAATAGAGCACCATGGTTTGTCATGAACCAAGTTTTGAGCTTACAACGATGGGAAGAGGGTGTGGCTTTCTCTAGAATCAATTTTGATCTAGTTTTGTTCTGGATCCAAATTCATGGATTACCTTGGGAAGATTTAAACCCTTCTAATGCTGAGATTCTTCTAAGGAAAGTGGGAAGGGTAGTAGAGGTTGATGATCCTTTCAATCTTGGAGGAGGTACCCCTACTCACTTCATTAGAGCTAGGGTTCTTATCAATGTTAGGAATCCTCTCTGGTCAGGATGCTGGATCCAAAAGTCTATTGAGAATAGAGTTTGGGTTCATTTCAAATATGAGAGACTTCAAGGACTGTGTTTCAAATGTGGCGTATTTGGGCATGAGATGAGACAGTGTAGTAAACCAGTGGTTATGGCAGCTGATAACAAGGAAAGGCCTAAGTATGGGCAGTTTCTTACTACTTATAAACCAAAGGTGTTTCATGGAAATAACTATGAGGGGACTGGTAAACAAAGACAGCCTAACTATCAAGCTAATTCCAATTATTATGAAGAGGGCCAAGCTAGTAATGAAGCTAATGATTCAGTTACTGAGCAATATGATGTCAACATGAATAATTACAGTGATGTCAACACTAATGAGGAAACAATTCCTTTGGCAAAAATGATTTTCCATAAGTTTGATTGTAGAGACTATGAATTACCTGCTTTTGAAGGAAATCCTCCCTACTATGTTGAGCTACCTAATGATGAATATGAAGATAAAGAAGAGGTCACTAGCAGTATTCCTTCAAGAGTGGAGGAAGCACTAAGCAACAAAATGGCTACAGGTCTAAGTCTTAAACGTGGCAGGGATGTTCAAAGGTTGTGTTTGACAGATGCTGACAGTGATATTGGTTTGAGAAGTAATGTGAAGAAAGCTAGGGTGGTAGCTGTGATTGATGGGTATATTTTTACTGCTAAAGATGTTATGACTGAGGAGGCAGGTCTAACCATGCCCCCAACAGCAATATGACTACAATTAGTTGGAATTGTCGTGGATTGGCGGCATCCACGACAAGCAGAGAGTTGAAGGAGCTTACAAGCACCTTTAAGCCGTCAATCTTGTTCCTAATGGAAACTAGAGCCCAAAAGGAACGAGTTGAAAGAGTAAGAAGAAAATACAAATTTAATAAAATGTTCTGTGTGCCTGCACAGGGTATCTCTGGTGGATTGGGTTTATTTTGGAACAAAGATTATGATATTCAAATTCTAGACTCCTCTATCAACTACATTCACACTGCTTCAAGAGAGAAAAAGACTGGGAATGTTTCTATCATGACCTTTGTATATGGTAATCCAACTTTTGAAAGAAGAAGACATCTGTGGGGAAGATTGCTAGCTCTAATGCCTAGGTTAAATGAACCTTGGTGCTTAGTGGGAGATTTCAATGAAATGTGTTCTATTCATGAGAAAGATGGTCTTAGGCCTATTGATTCTTTGAGAATGTCTTTATTCAGAAACTTTCTACACTCTGGAAGTTTGATGGATGTGGATTTAAAAGGAAATAGGTTTACTTTTGCAAGTAATCCTAGGGATGGCATTGTGACATACCAAAAGATAGATAGAATTTTGGTTAATTGGAGTTGGAGATTCTTATATCCTCATGCTACAGGTACTGCTCTCCCTATTCTAAACTCTGATCATTCTCCTATTGTATTACTGCCCTATCCCCCAGTTCGTAGCCCTATGTTTTTTAGATATGAAAATTATTGGGAGGAACATGAGGGTTGCAGAGATATTGTCTATAAAGGGTGGTCTTCTTCTAGTTCATTAGAGGGAGGGTGGGATAATTTCATGGTCAAAACTAAGAAGGTAAAAAAGGATTTGCAAAGATGGAGTAAATCTACTTTTAAGAATGCTGCTGTTCAGATTTCAAAATTAAAAACTAGACTCCAAAAACTTACAAATGATGGAAACTCTCCTAATAGTTTTGTGGAGGTAAGTTGGATTCGTGGAGAAATTGATAGGTTGTGGAAACAAGAGGAGATTTATTGGGGTCAAAGATCTAGGTTAAAATGGATTTCTTTTGGGGATAAGAACTCTAAATTCTTTCATGCTACAACTGTTCAGAGAAGGGATAGAAATAAGTTGCTAAGGTTGAAAGCACTAGTGCAAAAAGGGGATTTAAAGTCAGGCGAAAAGGGGATTTAAAGTCAGGCGGGCGCTTGACTTTTATTAAGTCGACTTTGTATGTATGGAGTTTTAAAGTCAAGCGATAGCCTGACTTCGTAAGTATGATTTAAAGTCAAACATTTATTGCGCCTGACTTCGTAAGTATGTTTTAAAGTCAAGCATTTATTCTTGCTTGACTTCGTAAGTATGATTTAAAGTCAAGCATTTATTATTGCTTGACTTCGTAAGTATGATTTAAAGTCAAGCATTTATTATTGCCTGACTTCGTAAGTATGATTTAAAGTCAAGCATTTGTTGCGCCTGACTTCGTAAGTCTGTTTTAAAGTCAAGCATTTATTCTTGCTTGACTTCGTAAGTATGATTTAAAGTCAAGCATTATTGCGCCTGACCTTAAAAGTTTTTTTTTTTTTTTAAATTTTGGTTACACCCTGGTTATACAAATTTTCGTTCCGTAGAAGCGACTCCACTGGGGATCGAACCCAGATCTCTGGTTCCATAGACCAGCGCCTTATCCATTAGGCCATGGAGTCATATATCAGTGCTCAGGTCATAAATAATACTCACAGCAAAACAACCATAAATAATACCCAACCAGAATTAACAGAACTTATAAGCTGTAATAAAGCCAATTCTGGCCAATAAATCAATGAGATAAGCAATTCACTTTTGCTAAAGAATGACTTAGCTACTAATCTGACACTTATCATACAAACTCATAATTAAATTGATATGCTAGAGGAATAAATATCTTAGTTAACATCAAACTTACCCCTGTTTCTTCCTTTACTTCTCTTACAGCTCCTGTATATAATTACATGAGGAGTGAAACTATGAAGTAAATGGATAATCTGGTGGGAAGTAAATGTTCACTAGGAATACACCAGCATAAGGGCTGTCTGCAGGACCCATAATTGTAGCTTGCCAATGAAACATATCTTCACCAACAGGCCTGCATGAGTAAACAAAATAGTATCCATGATAACAGGATTTCTGGCCTAGCACACGGAACAGAGTTCTGAAAACATGCTGAAGCAAGCAGAAAGGACATTTATTTCACGTTAGCCACTAAAGGAGAAGGAAACAAACAAGATATTTGACACCCTTTGGCAGAAAATGAGCTATTTCAAGGTTTAATTAGAAACTACCAATGCCAATGGACTAAAAATTTTGAAGTATAAAAATTCAGATCAAAGTGTAATGGTTGCCTTAAATTTCTTATTATAGATTCAGTAGCATTGGCCTCCTCTACTGCTGCAGCAGCAGCTGCTGAAGCAAGAGCTTTCCTTTGCATTGCTTCCTGAATTCAGTTGACAAGAAAATGTCTCAGTTAATCAAATCAAAGTTGGTGAGTTCAACAAAATAATGGCTAATTCATGGTCAAATCACACGTAAAAGAATGATATTGAGAAGTATATATATGCTAAAACGAGAGAAAAGAAGTATATATTTGATAATTCATGGTCATTATTCTGATTCTTTACCCTTAATGTAATGGACAAAGCAAACAAGAGGGAAAGGGGGAACACACAAAACAATAGTATGGCAAAATAAATATATTACAAAATACATATTACAACTTGAAACTAAATATTGAAGTAATCAAAATACATATTACAGCCCAACCCATAAAAACACTAGTCACATGCATTTTTTTCAAAAACATTAGACATACTTTAAACACAACTTCCTCATTCTTATTCTTCAAAATTCTCTAAACACAAAGCAGATTTAATGATCAAACAAACACACCAGTATGAAGCAAGTAATAGGAATCACAGCATCTAACAAATACAAACCCATAGTTTCAAAATTCAAACACCTAAACAAGGATAAAATCCTAAAAATTAACCATTTATAATAACATAAGTGAAACTTACACTGGTGGTGTTTCTTGGACATGGAAACCTCAAGACCAGATACAGCTGAGAAAACTACACATGAATAGATGGCTAATCAGCAAATTGATCTAAAAAATTAATTGTAAAAGTAAAAGATGAAGAATAAAGAGGATTTTTACCAGAAATAGCTGGGGTAAGAAGTCCATCCCCAATTACCATACAAGTGCCAAGAAGAACCTCAATGAGCAAAGAGGTAATATATATGCTAAAACGAGAGAGAAAAGAATCAGAATCATATGAATCATATTGAGAAGTCTTTCAAATTGGACAGCAAGCAGTGCAAGAATAGAACAAAGAACAGTTCATATGAAACAATAAAGAGTAAAATTGCAAGGTAAAGGACCACCTCTTGTTGAAGTTTTTCTTTCAAACCTGTGTGTGCGAAGATCAAACCAACTTGAGCTGCAACAAAAAATCAATCACATGTTTTGAATATTGCACATCAAGGGATTATATGTTTAGGGAAAAATTAGCAAATAAGCTCCAAGGGTAAAGCCATGTCCTAGAAAGAAAACAAGAACATATCCTAAATTATAGAGGAAGATGTCTCAGTACCTGCAAATTACAGATTCCTGAACACCTCATACATTTTATTTCTCCTTAGTACCTGCAAGCAAAATAAGAGACACAACATTAGAACAAGTAGCAGGAACATTGCACTAAGAGACACAACATTAAAGGTCAACTTAGCCATCCATACATTAGAACAAGCAAAATAATGTTCATTTACTGAAAAACTATTAGCAATTACAGGTTGAAAATTACATGAAAGTTACACGACACAGTGTACATCATACAAGACCCATTAAGACTTTACTATAGGCATAACTGAGAATCAAAGGAAAAGAGTATCTATAGGCATAACTGAGAATCAAAGGAAAAGAGTCCTAAAACATGCAATCAGCTTATTATTTATCAACAGGTTTTTCATTTCATACATTATAATCACATCTCACAGATGTATAAGGAATCTTCCTTCAAGTTTGATATCACAAATATAGTATAAAATCACCATCATGGATCTTTATCGTTAGGTTAGGTGGGAGTTAAAGAATGACATAGTCACATAGTACTAACTCAAATATGGTGTCTCACACAGTGAAGATAAAGAAGCTGAAATTATAGATGCCCATTTAGTGAAATTATAGTCACATAAAGAAGCTGACAGAACCACATTTAGTGAAGTGAAGATACTTGTAGATGCCCAGCAACCCTTGTATCTTCAACAATGATAGCTGTCATCCCCAAGCATTTGAGACAGACCTGTGATGATGTAGTGAGGGTAAAGTAACCACAAATACAAATGCCAAAAAAACATATTGGTAAGACTAATGATAATGGCATATCATTAGTCAAAAAAATATGAAAATATCATATCAGAAACAAATATACAAAAGTCATTACTATAGTATGAAGGGATGGAGCATAAAACACTTGGCTAAACTTTTAATTACAAGAAAACAATAGCCAATCAGAATTTTTTGAAGTATAGCTAGCTTCAACCTGTACAATTTAACAGAATTCTAGAGAAGGAGAGTAGAGAGTGAAACTGAATCTCTTTCATTACCGGCAAAACCAGTAAAAACTACACTCTAATAGTATGGTAAAAAAAATCAAATAGAAATTTTACCTTGACATTAGAGAGGTCTACTTTGTGCTCCTCAAGAAAGCTTACAAATTCTCTAAAGTTTTCTTCAGTTGGGTGATAGTGACCACTATAAGGCCAAATAGCCAGCAATGTTATGCAAAAACAATTTTTAAGCAAAATTTCTTATTCAAAAATAATATCTCTACTATTTGTGTAAAAGTAAAATGGATAGTCACACAAATCTATATCATTTGATCACACAATTACCCTATCTCAGTCGTTGAATCTTATTCAGATGTATTCGAATACAGCTGAATAAGATTTAACGACTGAGGCCCGAGACAACATAACTGTGTGGTTGTGTGATTAGCCCGACTAAATAGAATCCCGACTCGTTAAAAGCTCGTTTTGAGTTTTTACCTCAAGTACGCCTTGTTGGGCCACTAATCTACCAGCAGCAGTAGTTGCAGCCCCAGATAAAAAGCTAGAATGTTGAAATGCACCCTTTTGCTTCCTCCCCACATACAAGGCCCTAGTGGTACTAAGAACAAAAATCCATTTGGACTTTTCATCAGTTTCCACAAGCCTCCCATCTTGTCTATACACTAGCTTCCCATTTTCAACAATTACTTCATATTCTTCCCTTTCTTTCTACAATAGTAACAACAAATATAAACATTAGATTATAAATAAAATATATTTATACTTATATTTTGTAATTACAAATGTGCACTGACTTACTGGTGCAAGGTATTTAATACACTGGCGTTGTAAAGTGGCCCTTGGACATTTCTCTAGATTTATTTCTTTGCCATCTCCAACATCTAACCTGTATATTGTAAAGCACAAAGTAAATTAACCATCTAAATTACAATAAAAAAGGTAAAGATAAATAAATATCTTAGAAAAAGAGCTTACCAGTAGAAAAATGGTTGTGTACTTTGGCTTTCAAACCAAATATCATAATACATATGCAAATTGTGTCCATAACGATGACGTGGGTCAATCTGTAAAAAGAGCATGAAAAAAAATGACATTGTTAATATCAGATTAAACCATATGCTAAAGGATAATATGATTTATATGATAAATAGAGTTAATTAACATACAGCTTCAAGCCAATGTTGGAGGGCTAATTTTTGTGCCTTGTCATCTTTAGACAAACCTTTACCAACCTGTATCAGAAGAGTAACAATTAGCAATGATTCACACCTCAAACGCAAAATAACAACAAAAATTATGTAGCACCGACACTTTAGAGAGTTCAGATTGAAGGTGTGTCTGGTGTCCGACACGCGAACGAAGGTGTCGAACACCGACACATGTGGTTACATTCAATCACTTCCATTTTCTTAAATTATTATCAGTGTCTTTATGTCAGTGTTGTGTCCGATTTCTGTGTCCGTGAATAGATAAATATACCTTAGCTACTCTTGTCCTTGCCCTTGCCCACCTTGACACAGCAGTTTCGTGTTTTTCAACATCAAAGAATGAAACAGAACTCCTTTTAACAGAATTCTAGAGAAGTATAGCTAGGTTCAAATACAAACTTAGTTGCACCAACCTCCTGAAAATAATGATCACCAACCAATATTCAAAAATCAAAGACATTCATCTATTTGATTCAAAATGTTCAAAACTACTAAACATTAAATTGAAATAATTTATTTACCTGCAAATCAAGAGATTGAGGAATCACAGTCTCCTCTAATTTTGCTGCAAGGGATAAGCAGGATACAGCTAAAAGTTGCATTGTCCAATTTTGTTGCTTCAAAGTGAGCAAAAATCAGATCAAAATCAATGAAAAAAAACAATAACGACTAAAATGAAACAAAAAATCTTGATATCTATTATCTGAAGATGATGTCTCAGTTTAAGTTGAAATATAACCAAAGTCAGAAATTATCATTTACCTGGTGGTAATTTGGGCAAAGACGCAACTGCACTAGTAGCCAACATTGATATCCAGACAGAGATGAGAACTGGCATTAAAACGAAATTAAAGTTAAGAGTATAAACTATGAAAGTTAAAATAATAATAATATATATCGCGTAGGACAGAATCACTGAGGATTGTCATACCTAGTTCTTCAATTGACATCCAACACGACATAAAAAGAAAATAGTCCTTGTCCAGAAACGTAAAAAAACAAGGTCAGAATCATCTCAAACAGCAACAGATCTTCAAACAAATTAAAGGAAAACACTGAAGTGCAGTTTTATACCTGTTTGGAGATCTCCACAAGCAGATCTTCGTAGATCTGCAATCTGAAACAAGATTCAGAAGGTTAGGGTTTTGTGTTCGTAGCAAAACCTTAAAACCGAAACTGAAAAGGAGCAAAAACTCAACGTCTGAGAAGCAGAGAAGAGTTTTGAGAAGGAAGAAGCATTATACCTGTTCGTTGTGTTGGAAGAGTTCGCTGAGAACGGCGACGGTGAGAACGGCGTGAGAACGTGACGGTGAGAACGGCGTGAGAACGCGACGGTGAGAACGGCGTGAGAACGCGACGGTGAGAACGCGACGGTGAGGGAGAGGCTTCGTGTTCTTCGATCTGAGAGTGAGAGGCTTCGTGTTCTTCGATCTGAGAGTGAGAGGCTTCGTACATCTGAGAGTGAGAGGCGGAGAGTGAAGGGTTCTGAGAGTGGAGAGCTAGAGGGAGTGAGGGTGAGAAAGGTGACGGTGAGGGGGTGAGGAGTGACGGTGAGGAGGTGAGGAGTGACGGTGAGGAGGTGAGGAGTGAGGAGGTGAGGAGTGACGGTGAGGGGTGAGGGAGTGACGGTGAGGGGGTGACGGCGAGGGGTGAGAGAATCATCAGTGGTTAGGAATATGCTAGGGTTCGTGCGTGGTTTCTGAGAGTGAGAGTGAGATGCTTCGAGCAGTGATGAGATTGTGAGAGTGAAGGTTTGAGAAATGAGAGGTAGGGGTAAGTGATTCAATATTTTTTTTCTTTCTATTTTTGGACTTTAGAGGTCAAGCGAGAATAGACGCATGACGTCTAAAGTATTAGAACAGAAAAAAAAACATTCACCCCTAATTACAAGTTTGCCACCGTGTCACTTATGTAGTCAGGCGCATACACGCCTGACTTCTAAAGTCTTATTTTTTCCCTATTTCTTCACTTTAGAAGTCAGGCGTGTATCCGCTTGACCTTAATACTCGCGAGTTTTGCCACTTATTTACAAGTTTGCCACCGTGTCTACCTATGTAGTCAGGCATCTGGGCGCCTGACTTTAAATGTCTAATTCTAATGTCATTTTTGCACTAGTGAAGATAAGGATGGTGTATGGGTTGAGGGTCAGTCTAATATTACTAGGGCTGTGGAGGAGTACTTTAAAGAAATCTATGTTCAAGCTCCAGCTGTGATAAACAATTGTCTTGATGTTGTTCCTAACTTGGTGTCAGAGGCTGCTAATCTTTCTATTATGGCTCCTGTATTGCTAGGTGAGGTTGAAAAGGCTGTTTTTGCTTTGGGTGCTCAGAAATCTCCTGGTCCTGATGGGTTGAATGGAATGTTTTTCCAAAAAAACTGGGAGGTTATTAAAATTGATGTTATGGCTGCAGTGACTTTGTTTTTTGAAACAAGAATATTAGGTGATGCTGTTAATGATACATTGGTGGCTTTAATCCCTAAAGTTCCTCACCCAGAAGAAATTAATCAATTAAGGCCTATAAGTTGTTGTAACTTTATCTACAAAGTTATCTCAAAAATCCTTGTCTCTAGGCTAAAACCTATTCTAAATTCTATGATTTCTCCACAACAAAGTGCTTTTGTTGGGGGTAGACTCATTTAGGATAATCTTGTTGTTGCCCAAGAGGCTTTTCATTATCTAAAGAAAAGAAGTTCAGCTGCTAGTACAGGTTTTGCTATTAAGATAGATATGAACAAAGCATATGACCGTATTGATTGGGTGTTTCTTAAAAAAGTTCTTCTAGCCTTTGGTTTCTGTGAGAATTGGGTGTCTCTTGTCCTTTCCCTAGTCTCTTCAGTTAAATATATATATCAAATTAATGGAGCTAGGAGTAAAACTATTATTCCTATGTGTGGTCTTAGACAAGGAGATCCATTGTCCCCTTACTTGTTTATCTTGGTCTTTGATGTTCTCTCTCGAATGTTGTCCTCTGCTAATTCTCTTGGTCAAACACAGGGTCTTCTGTTGGCTCCTAGAGCCCCTATTCTAACACATCTTTTTTTTGCAGATGATGCTCTTGTTTTTGGGAAAGCTAACTTAGAGGAAGTGTATCAAATTGTTTCTATCTTAAATGATTTTACTGCTGTTTCTGGTCAAAGAATTAATTTGCAGAAATCAGGCTTAATTTGTGGGGCTTCTGTCAATACTGTGTTAGTGCATTCTATATCTGAAGCCTTAAATATTCCTCTGTGGGATACTTCGGGTAAATATTTAGGAGTGCCAGCAGATTGGGGTTCTTCTAGAACTCAGGCTCTTGCTTGGATCAAGGAAAGAGCTTTCTCTAAGGTTGAGGGGTGGAAGGAACAATTTCTTTCTCAGGCTGGGAAAGAAGTCTTAATCAAATCAGTGGTGCAGGCTATTCCTTCCTATGTAATGTCTATTGTTAGACTGCCTAAAAATTTTTGCCAGTCTCTTAGCTCAGCCATAGCTAATTTCTGGTGGAGTTCTAAGGTTAAATCTAGGGGTATACATTGGAAAGCTTGGAAGTTTATGTGTGGTAGTAAGAATAAAGGTGGTATGGGTTTTAAGGATTTTGAAATTCAGAATTCTTCCCTTCTCTCAAAGCAGGCTTGGAGGTGCTTAAATTGTCCTAATGAATTCTGGGCTAAAATGTTGAGAGGTATTTATTGTAATAGGGAGGATTTTGGGATTGTCAAACCTAAAGCTGGAATATCATGGGTTTGGAGGAGTATTCTTCATGGAAGAGATCTCCTAATAAGGCAAGGTAGATGGAATATTGGCAATGGAGAGAATATTAGTATATCTGGTGATAGGTGGCTTGTATCGGGCCATTTGGCTGCTACGTCTCAGGTGTGCAATGTTTCTAAAGTTAGTGATCTAATAGACCAATCTACAAAGGAGTGGAATTTGGAAGCATTGAAACTTAATCTTACTTCTGAAGATGCTATAAGGGCTGTTAAAACTCCTATTAGCCTATGTAATTCAAAAGACTCTCTCTATTGGCCTTTGTCTATTGATGGTGTGTTCAGTGTCAAGTCAGGGTATATTGCTTTAAGAGATGAAATGGATCCTCTCACTCCAATTCCTACTTCATCCTTTGTTCATTCTGATAAATCTTGGAGAAGGATTTGGGGTGCTAATGTACCAGGTAGAGTTAAACATTTTGTGTGGAAACTCATGCATAATGCTATAAGTTCAGCAATGAATCTTGTTAAGAGAAGAATTGCTACTACTGGTTTATGTCCTGTGTGCAAAGTGGAAGAGGAGACTTTAGAGCACATTTTCTTTCTATGCCCTTGGACTACCCCAATCTGGTTTGGTTTGAATCTTTGCCCTGTGCCTAATGTGTATAATATTACTCATTTTGGTGAATGGTTTGAAGCAATTCTAGAGGCAAAGTGGTGTCCTCCTAAGGATAAACAGATTGTTCTTAGTTGCACTATGATCTCTCTATGGAACATTTGGAAGTCAAGGAATACTGTTTATTTTGAGGATAAAGCTCCTAGTCCTATTGACACTCTATATACCATTAAGGCTAGTTTTTCATCTATTATCTGGTCTATTCCTAGAATGCTAAACAACAACAACAATAGTAATTGTCCAAGGAGTTCTTTGTCTAAATGGAGTCCTCCTTGCAACAATTTTCTAAAGTTTAACTCTGACGCCCAGTTTGACGTGGGATCAGGTAAGGGTAACTCGGGGATTGTAGTAAGAAATGATTTGGGAATTATGGTAGCAGGAAGTACCTCAAGGATTTTTGCGTCCTCGCCTCTTGCTGCAGAAGCTCTTGCTTTGCGTGAAGCTGTTCTTCTTGCTGCAAATCTGAGTTGTCGTTGCGTAATCTTTGAATCCGATTCGCTCGTTTTGGTTGAGGCATGCAAAGGAAAAAAATCAAGAGGTGAGATCATGGGTATTGTTAATGATATTATGTTTTTCAAAGATCAATTTACCTCTTGTGTCTTCAATTGGGTTAATCGATCTGCAAATGATGTTGCTGATAAAGTTGCGAACCTTGCCTCTTCAAATTCTTTGCTTTCGAGCTGGATGGTGTCTCCTCCTTTGCAATTAAGGTTGCTGTTACAGAAGGATGCGATTGGTATTCAAGGTTATTGGGGATGATTGTTGATCGTGTTGTTTCGTTTCTAGGGTGTTCGTTTTCGTTCTCTCTAGTTGCTGTTAGTCGCTTCGTTCTCTTTCTATGTTGACTTCTGTTTTTGCTTATTATGTTGTTTTTTTTGTCTTTCTTTTGGTTTAGCTTTTGGGCCGGTTTGTGGCTCTTGGGCTTGTCTTGTTTTTCTGTTGTAATCGGTTTGGGCTTCGCCCAATTTCTTTCTATGAAACCGTACCATTTCGACCCAAAAAAAAAAAAGAACATGAATCACATCACATGGGGAGTGCCGCACACAACAAAAAAAAGAAAGCCAATTACAATTTGTACATTATAAAAAGAGAAAAGTGCAACGTGAATAAGGGAGGAGAAGAATTAGAGAAAGGGAGAGTGCCGCACAAGAAAACAACAACATTGACGGCAACGCACAGAGGGAGTTTGAGGAAAATTGGGTGTTAGTTCTTGACACCGTGAGAGAGTTTTAGAGCAGGAAAAGGAGACTGAAGATTCAGAATAAGAATTTCTCTAACTTCCGGGTTATTTTTATCTCTGTAATCCATGACTCTAATTTCTATTTTATTGTTCTCGAACACTATGGATAGCTAAATCCTCTTCTAGGGTCTTAGGTGGATCTTGCATGTTTAGAGACCTTTTTATGTTCTAATTTCTAGTTTGAATTCCTGTTTTTATTTTAATTAATATTGTCCTATTGTTTTTATCACATGTTTATAATCAATTAGTTACCCTTTGCATGTTTATAATCAATTAGTTGATCAGCGACCGTACTGCAATTAGTTGGTGGACCTATAGGATAATTGGGGCTATAATTAGGGCATGACCAAACCATAATTTAGTCTTCCAATCATTCAACCTTTTTGCTCTTTATGCTTTTCCTGAATTTAAATTCTTGCATGACCAAACGAGGGTTAATTTAGGAAAAAGAATATTAATCGCGAATGACCAAACAGATTAGTAGTTTTAGTAAAAGGATTGGTAATTAAGTAAAATAAGGGAATTCAGGTAGGATTAGACATAGGGGGAATTGAAGCTTGCAAGTGAAACCGTGATCCTAGGCCTCTCTCCATTTATTAAATCTAGTATTTTAATTCTAGTTATTTAGTTATTTTTATTTGGTTTCTATAATCATCAAACTATTGGTTCGTCTAAACAATAAATAATCTCGATTAGTTTGGTATTTGTTAATTAATCCCTGTGGAGACGATAATCTTTTATACTACTTCTGCGAAAGAGTACACTTGCTCTAAGTGTGTTTTTAACGCAACAATCATACATATCCCTCTCTCCCGCCTTGTCACCATCACCGTCACCATTGTTTGTCATTCTTGGTATTATTACCGAAAGAATCTCTCCCTCCCTCTCTCTCCCTCTCTCTAAAAACCCTCTTGCGTGCTTTGCAATGGAACAAGAAATGGCCAACAGTAACCTCCCTCGAAGAATCATCAAGGTTTGTATTCATTTCGATATTGAAATCTGAATTTCAATTTCTCCGATCGATTTGTTGGCGACTGAGAAAGCAAAAGAAACTTGAAATCCAGTCCTAGTTTTCTGGCTCTTAATCGTTCGACTCTGTCGCGTTGGCCAATAGCGTATTTTGATCGATAAACTGTGCTGTCAATTTTTCCACTTTGTCTTAAATTCAGCTGCAAAATCAGAAAATAAAATGAAAAACCCTAGTTGTTAAACATTGGGGATTTAACTTCCTTTTTGCTTTCAATCTTCGATGGAAGCAAATTGTAGTTATAGTTTTTTCTTTTTTGAATTTTTTTTATTTGAGTTTTGATCTCTCTGAGTGTTCTGATCACGCTCTTATCTCTTTATTTTTGGATATAATAGGAAACGCGGCGTCTGCTCAGCGAGCCAGGTAACTTCTTATTCGCTCTTTCCCTTTGTTGCTTTATTTGACACTTTTTTGTAAATAAATGTTAGTGGTTAATTAGTTAAAGAAATAGGATTTGGCAGTTGACAATTTCTGTCGTGAACATAGTGCTTTTGTTGTTCGCCATCAGTTGAATTAGTAGTGCTTGTCCATGTAGTTTGTGTCTTCTGAGATACCTTGAATGTTATTTCCATGGTTATTTAGTAATTCAAGTTATGATGCAAGAGTTGTTATGTCGTATATTTTTCTCTTTATTCTGCTAATTATTTAATTCTCTTAGTCTAATACTACTATAATGATTTGCTATTGCAGCACCTGGAATTAGCGCTTCACCTTTAGAAGAAAATATGCGATATTTCAATGTGATGATCCTTGGGCCAAGCCAGTCACCTTATGAAGGTAGTATCCGGTTTAGTATCCAGTTCAACAGCATGAGCATGCTTCCTAAAAATGCTTAATAATATATTGTCTGAGTCTCTGTTTAAACAATACTTAATGATAACATGGAATGAATTTCCATTTGATTTAAGGTATGTTTAAGAACTAAGAAATATATGGAGAATTCCTTTAGACAGTTTTTATTTACAGTTGAAGTCTACTTGTGGCCTTGTTAGATAGAAGATTGCAGATAATTTTCTTGAAGTCCTATGTGTGAATGTATGGAACCCAGCTAAGAGAACTGGGAGATTGATATGATATGAAAAGAACAAATTTTATTGAAGACTGAAAATAGGAGATGGATCTTACTCCAAGAGTTTCCCCTTAGAACTGAGCCACAGTTCTATTTACATTGCTAACAAATCTGAATGATATCACTAGGGCTTCTAAGCTAGCTCTCGTGAAGAATGGTTTTGCTCTTCCTCATTCTGCCAAGGTTGCGTGCGTTCTACAAGGTACCGATCATGTAATTTAACATTTTCTTTCTTTTTTATTTAGTTTAATATTTAATCTTTAGTTTCGTGATTTCATGTTTGATAACTAACTATCAATATATTTTAGTCAAATATAAAGTAGATGTAGTTTTTCAAAAGGCCACAAGGCTGGTGAATTCACTGATTTTTTCTAACAGGTTCAACCGGAGTCTTCACTAGATTTCCAACTGAGTTTGGGGGGAGAGATTGGGACTAAAGAAGATAAATACGTGAAGAATCTTATTGGCAAAAATCAGGCAAAGGAATTCTGAAGCTTGAAGGGTTGTGGTTTTAAATAGTAAGAATCTTCCGTTGATTGGTGACGTTGGTTTGGGAGCTGATCTTGTGAGTTGATTTGGTGAGGGTGTTGTTTAATGGTAGTGGGTTTGTGGGGTCTGGATGCTTTCCTCTGTAGTAGATGGCAACAACCATGATTATTCCGATTTTAGCTACATTCCTTATAGAATTTCTAGTTGGTGAATTTCTAGTTGCATGAATTCTATGGATTGCTTTGAGCCGATGTTGATGTGTATAAATGTTTAATTATTATGTGATGATTAGTAGAAGCCTTCCAGTTAGAATTTCCAGTTATGCTCACACATTGTTGCTCCAATCAACTGAAAAATGCAGGGAGCTTGTTGGCGAGAAGGCGTCGTCTAAAAGTGACAAGTTTACATTCTTAAATTGCTTTGATATGGGTACTGGAACTTTAGGATCTGGTGTGGAGGAAGGTGTGAAGCTCTATTTTTACAATATTAGAACTTCTGATGTTGAAAGGCAAGATATGATGCAATTCAAGCTGCCCTTGTTGATGCTGCATCACAGGGTATGTCACCAATTGATTCACATAAACATGGTCAGACACAAGGTGCAAAAGCATAGGTTTGGAATTCCAAAATTGGCTACCCACAAGGTGCAAAAGCATAGGTTTGGAATTCCAAAATTTCTTGTACATTTTAGTTCCCTCATCTAGAGCCAAGTCTGTAGTATTTTGATGCTTATAGAAAGAAATGCACTTGTGTTCAATTGCCTAGCCCTGTGTTCAGTTACCCTAGATATATTAGCATTCAATTTCCTAGCCCTGTGTTCTTTTACATTCTTTCCAAATATGTCATTCAATACTTATGTATCTACCTTGTGCAGATTCAATAGTTCTTGAAAGAGTTAGAGGGTCAATTTCTGAAGGTAACAACTTATTTCTTGTCTTTCATGTTCACAATTTATTGACAAATCAAGATCAATGATGTAAATATCCTTCCTAGAAGAAACACTTTGATATGACTTTGTGTCTGACATTTGAAACAATTACAGGTTCCAGTTCCAGGTTCCAGATTCTAAAAAATATGGGAGAGATCTTAAAATCAGGGGCGCTAGCTACTCATCAGTTGTTAAAACAACAATTTTGTATGAATTATTTCTGCTTCTTTAGTTTGGATTGTATTTGAGTGTTGGCAAGATTACTAGCTTAAGATCATTAATTATTTCAGGTTTCCTGACTTGAAGGATTTCAAAAAAGTTAATAAGATCTATGCTAAATGTGAGTTTTTAGTAGTGGTTTTGATGTTTCCTTGACATTGTTTACATTCGCTTAAAGCATGCAACAGGATGTTTAGGTGTAATGATAATCATTATTGTTCTGAACTAATTGCACTTTTTTGTTAACTCTTTTGGGTAGTTGGGTCTGGTTGGGTAGTTAATAAGACTGTCACTAGTAGAAAAACAGGAAAAGAATTAGTCTTTTTAACAGTACAAAATGGATGAGGACAGGAAGTTGTAACCTCTTCAGTATTTTAATTTTTCTCAGTTATTGTTGTTCATACTACTTTGTCGTTCACACTACTTTACCATTCTGCTATGACATTCTATTGCGAATTGCAATTGGGCATTTTGGGGAAGAGGTTCCCACAAGAGGTTATGAATAAGGTGTGCTTTGGATTGATTAATAACCACTGGGTGTTAAGCTGTACAAATCTATTTAATTACTATACAAACACCAGCACATGTTTCACACTAGCACATTTACACGAAATGTGCAACATTTGAATTGTGATTCTGTGAACTTCAATTTCAGTCAAGGATTTTCATAATGGTAAACATTAGTAAAGCTGCACATTTTGAGAGCTTAAATTTGTTGCCTTTATTTCCATATTGTTCATTTTAATATCCCCAGTTGGTGAACTCCTTTTCCCATATGAAAGACATGGGAAACTAGCGGTGACATTATAAGATAGTTTGTTATGTTGTTCTTGTAGAGGCATTTGAAAATTGGATCCAGATCAGAACATAATAAGATGGGGATATCATGGCTTGGACATCATATGATTATTTGGTAAGTTCTAAATTCAGATCACTTCATTCTAGTTATATATCTGAGTGAATATTAAATAGAAAAGTTAGGGGTCTTTTGTGATTACCAAAGAGAAAAGTTAGCTGGAAATAATCTAAATGGTTTTCCTAAAATCTATTCAGATTTAGTTATTAGAATCAAGGACATTATCCTAAGGTGGATTAGGAAATAAGGCCTGCTGGTGCATCCTATCCTAGCTGCATGAACCATGGAAATTGACAAGTTTTTACTTATAAGAAAATACATACATACAAAGATAAGTATCTAGAGAAACTATGTCTATCATTTTAAACCTTTTCTTTTCTAATTATGTACATTATGGTTGGTTTGTCATCTCTGCAGATTCATAGTAGATATGGTTCTTCCAATAGTGAATCTATAAGTATTTCCTTTTCATTCTGTTATTACCTTTACTTTAAAACATCATAGATGAACAAGTTCTTCTTCCTTGACCGAACATTTTGGTTTTGGGGTTCTTTTTCTATTGTTTCTGATTGCAGTCTTTCAAAAGGTCTACTTAAGAGGCAGCTTTGGAGCGGTTATCTGACCTATTTAGCTCATTTTCAATCTTCCCACAGAAGGAAGGTACAAATGCTTTACTAAACTTGTAATACTTTGTGAGGAGAAAATTTTAGATGATGGTATTTCTACTCGATAAAGTCATGCTGCAAAAGTTTTCAGTATCTACTATCTAGATGGTGTATCAAATAGTGTATGTGGTAATTTATTTATGTCATTTACATTTTAGGTATGTTCTCAAGAAGATCCGTCTTGCTTGCCAATCTGACAGAACCCGTAGGTCTGCTCACCAGGAGGTAATCCACTTCTTTTTGTTAGCAGTAATCAACCCTCATTGAATAGCAACATTGGGACTCGTTGGATGCAAGAGTCAAACAATAACAGCCGCAATGATAAAGATGAGGATTGTAATGATCTTGCCACTACCAATGGATAATTGTTGATGACACACATTGCTTTAAATATAGTAAATCATATACATTCATTCATGTTTGTTTTATGTGTTAGATTGATATTTAGCAGCATGAAGTTTTTAAGTTGATTTTTAAGCCCACCTTTGTTCATTTTAATCAATTTTACATTTGAACTTTAATGTGCTAGTTTCCTAATTTATCAAGAGTACTGGGAGCAGGAAGTATAAAATTGTGTTTTCTGTTTTAACAAATGTGACGTATTTTGGAACTATGAGTTAATTGATCTGTCAACTTTTGGCAGAAACTCTGCAAGTGGCTTGTCCAATTGCTGATGGCACTTGATTACTTACATGTTAATCATATTCTTCATCGTGACGTCAAGGTAAAAGACTTCTTGAAGTTCAATAATAGTTGTTATGTAGCAAATATCTCAGAGTACTTTGAGGTGACTTTGGTCTTGCTAAAATGTTGAAGTTCAATAATAGATGTTTGTAGTATGCTATCCTTATTTCTTGCATGTTTGTTGCAGGTAACTTTGGTCTTGCTAAAATGTTGACATCTGATGATCTTGCTTCCTCAGTGAGTGATACTATGAAAATACTGTTTTGTTCACTGTTTGAGCATTCTTTTGGATTAGTAACAATTTGTTGTTGCTTTAATCTTAGATTGTTGGGACTCCAACTTATATGTGCCCATAGCTTCTTGCTGATATACCCTATAGCTGTAAGTCAGATATCTGGTCTTTGGGTATGATAGATTTCTTTTGTACTCCTGAGAGTTCCTAATTTAATAACTTTGGTCTCTTCTACAGTTTCTTTTGAATTGCATATGTAATTTGCTGTGACTTATAACATTTGCCAGGATGACGTGTTTATGAAATGGCTGCTCACAGGCCAGCTTTTAAAGCTTTCGTAAGTTGCCTATCTTAAGATTTTGTATTCACTATTTTTAAACCAATGAAATGTTATTTGCAAAACTTTTAAATCTTTTGTAGTAGAATTTACTAGGGTACAGTAATTCATTTAAAACTCTCAACATTAGGTTGTTGGATCATAAGCATTCATGTGTGTCTGAGGCTTTTTATTTTATTTAATTGTTTATTTATTTATTTACTTATTTATTTTTGTACGTGTTGTCTTCATCTGGACAGGACATGCAATCATGGGTGGATGGTAAATCAATTTGACTGTTATTTTTCCCTCTCTTAAATAGTTGATTTTGCCACTCATGATTGAAAATTGATTTGCTGATTATGGTCAACTATTTTGTGCAGGAGGTTGACTTGAGAAAATTGGAGATCTTAAGATTGATTTGCTGATTATGGTCAACTATTTTGTAGTCAACTATTTTGTGCAGGAGGTCAACTATTTTTCCCTCTCTTAAGAGTGATTTTTTTGACAGCTTCATATGTAATTCTTCTTTTATATTTTTTCTTATTGTCCATTGTTTGAAGTTCAGTAACAAACAATTGGAAAAATGTAATTGAAATTTTCAACTTTTAGGATGATTACTAGATGATTATTATTGAGTAGATATTTAATTACCCCTGTGGATCCTCATACTTGAATGTATATATTTCTATCTTATAATGAATTAATTGTGTGCTTAGATTGCATGATCTTGAGTGTTAAATTGTGTGGTTTTTGTTGCAATTATGTGGTAATTAACTCTACAGCGTGATATTCTAATTAGTTATAAATATGTGTTTTGTATGAACCGGTTGTGTTAGTAGACCTTGTATATAGTTAGAAGAACCAAAAACTGAAATAATTTTTTTTAAAAACATATAAACTTTTAAAGTCGGGTATTATTGTAATCTGATTTTAAAATATCACTTTTAAAGTCGGACCCCATTGTAGTCCGACTTCAAAAGTGTTTGTCAGAGGACTAAACATGGATGATTAATGCCAGAAATTGGAATGTCCGACTTAAAAACATGCTTTTAAAGTCGGACCTATACCCGACTTTAAATCCTTGAAGTTTCTAAGTCGCCTTAATATAAGTCGGACTGAGGTCCGACTTTAAATGTCTAAAATGTCCGACTTTAAATCCCATTTTTCCACTAGTGTTAATTCGACTATTCTTTGCATTCTTAACATTATTCATAATCTATTTTCAAATTGTTTATCAGTTTCACTCAAGTAGCTGGTAATACATATTTTATTTGAGGTTGTACACTAGTATATGTGTCTGATACAAAATTGATTTTGGCAGACTTGTCACCAGGGAAGAGGAAGAATGAAAATGAAATACTAATTCATATATATTTCCTGATTGACTAGTTTCCTTCATAAATAAACTTATTTCTATATAAAAAAATAACTAATAATTATATTTTGTATACAGTTTGCTTTATTACTTTTCAGTTTTTCATATTATTAATGTAATTATTATAACATCCTAAATTTCGTTCGTCAACAAAATATAAAATGCTCTCATTTTATCCAATCAGAGATGCTCTATTAATTTGGATTAATAAACGGAATATACAAATTCCGAAATGACTCATCAAACGTTATGTCGTTCCATAACAAATGACATTTCCCTGATAAAATAGTTCTAGGTTCACATAAGAGTCATACATGATTTTAATCCAAGTTCTAAAAATAACAGTACATAGACCTATCACCAGTGAGATATAACATTCTAATACACTTTGAGATCTCAAAACATCATAATACATAAATATCTAACTACTCAAGGTAACAAATCTTGAGCAACCAAAAGGGTCTTCAATATAAGATCAAGGCTCCTTCTCCTTTCTCTTATCATCCAATATCTTAACCTGCTTATCTGAAAAGCCACAACAAATAGAAGGTGAGATTATGAAAATCTCAGTGAGTTTTCCGGTCGGCACCTCACCAATATCTCATACGATATCTTTTAAGATTTTAGCTTATAGCGTAACCCTCAAATGATATAGTTTTACACAATATAAATGCTACATCCAAAAGAGAAAACCACCACCCAACAATATAGAAGAGCCCGTACGGGTCGTAGACCTAGCTAGGGTCATGACTTCCCATCATACTTACGCCAACGATTCCTTAATCCATTTATTTTATACATATACTAGATAGTATAGTTCTCGCTCTCAAATTGTCCAACTTATACAAATCGTACACAAACGAGAAACACCATCAATTATCCATAACTTGGGCCCACGTAATCATGCTTATACACAAGCATATCAACCTTCAACATTTATTGTTTACCATGTGATTAGGAATTGGAGCAAGTTAGGATCACACTAAATGAATAAGAGAAAGTAAAATTTTTAGTTCTTTTACAATCCCACCTATTCCAACACTTAATGCAATTGATACTCATATTTATATGAGTTATTTATACTTATTCAAAGTTAAATCATGCAAGTTCTATGGCAATAGTAGGTTGTTTCTATTAAGTTTCTGTTAGTTTATCACTTTTTAGTTAGAAAGGGGCTAAATTACAAATTCTATGCATTTTGGCGCAAATTGGCGCCTTTGTGAACATTTTGATGCTTCTTGTGTTCATGCAGTAAACTGAGCATGGCAACGTCCCTCATCACGTCTGAAGAAGGGCAGCAGAGCAAGAAAGAAATATCTTATTTTTTTGGCGCACAAGAAATGATGGTCAAAGATCTAGAAGTGCAGAAGATCTTCTCTCTCCTCATCGCTGACGCGGCTGACGCACTGTAGTAGTGCAGTGTCATTTCAGAACAGAATTAATTTACAAGCAAGCTTGGAAGGTGGGGAATGACATCAGCAAGCATGTGACCTTCTGTTTTTTTTGGCTATTTAGACAAAGCTTATCTCTCTCTACGAAAAAAGGAGGGGGCATCATACCAGTCCATCCATTCAGCATCCACCTTCTTCCATTTTCCAGAGGAGTTTTCTAAAAGAAGTTCTGGACACAGACTTCTTCATTCGAACTCTCCTCAAGCTCCATTTTTTTATTTCCATTCGCACCCATTACTGTGAAGCTCAGACGTTGCAACGTCTCTACAGCGTGCATGAAGGAAGGCTACTTAGGCGCATCTTCTGCGCTTAGTCTCCTTTTCTCTATGTGCGGTATTTGGATTTCACTTCCTCTTCTTTCTGTAAAGATGCTCAGCATGAGCTAAACATTTGGAGTTGGGTTGTTGTTTTGCATGTAATGAACCTTTAGTCTAATGCTATGAAGTATTGATGTTTATGCGTTTTAAATCTTTGCATGTTAATATTTCCAAACTTGTTTTGAAATTGGCCACTTAAAATAAGTAGATTCATAGGTACAGAAATGGTCTATGAAAAGAACTCAAAGATTTGTGTGAATGAAAAGATGCACTAAAGACATTTAGGCATTTTTATCTAAGTCTAGACATAGAATGGATAATAGTTCATAGGACATTGCTGTGGGTACTTAAAATACAGGAGTAGGCCTACTTAGAACCTAGACATAGGAATTCTAGTACTTGAAGCTCTGACGTTTTGTGACTGAAAAGCACAGCTCTTTTGCAACAGCGTTCGGACGTTATAACGTCTATACAGCAAACCATTTGTACGTGTTAACGTGTAAACGTTATAACGTCTGACTAGAGGAGATTTACTTGCATGCAGCAATCCAACTCATACTCTTCCATATTCACAACCACTTCCTGTTTACTTGCTTTATCTACGTTCTTAGTCTTAATACCAACTCTTAGTGCCGATTTATTACTTGTTTCACCTGTGTTTTAAAGACTTGAACTTTGAAAGTAAATCAATCCGCGTGGGAACGATCTCTTATTTTTATCCACTTTATTACTTGTACGACGTGTATACTTGCACTGATATTGCGACTAGAACACACGCGCAAACAAGTTTTTGGCGCCGTTGCCGGGGATTGAATTTAACTTTTATGGTTCAAAAGTATTAAAGCACTAGGTGAAAGAATTTTACTGTGTTGTTCGTTGTTTCTGTATGTGAACAAGTAAACGTTACAGCGTATGCTTAGTTCCAATTCAAGCTCTAATTCAACTGAACCAGGGAGTGAATTTGCATTGTGCTTTATGTCTGTAGTGTGTTTTATTTGTTGTTATTACTATTATTGTTTGTGTTGAGTGTTTTAAAAAAAAAATCCACTTTTATGCCATGGACCATTGGAGTTTTTACTTTATGCAAGAAATGAATGAATTGAATGCTCAACAAGAATGTTTCAATTATGATTTCCATGAGAGTAAATATCAAAGGGGCTGTTATGAGACAAATTTCATGCCCATGACTGCCCAAAATATGGATTATGGAATGGGAAATGATGTGTGTGAGCAAGATTCATATCCTCAAGCTCAAACCGTAGGATTACATGAGGACAACTTTGAATTAAAAGAACTCTTAGCTCATTCCATTGAGTATATGAAGGTGTATCGTGACAACTCTGAAGCTTCATGTAAGAATGTAGAGGCTCACATTAAGACAATTATGGAGCATCTAAAAGAAGAGAGTTGTATTGGAAAAGTGGTTGAGCTAGAAGAAAAGAGTTGTATTGAATATGTGGTTGAGCAAGAGGAAGAAAAAGAGAGTGTAAAATATGAGCTTGAATGTGGTCATTTGGAAATGGTGGAAGAAAAACAAAAAAATCGTGTAGTTGTAGAAAAAGAAAAATTCAAAAATAGTGACAAGGAAGAAAATCCAAAGTTGAGGTATGAAGAGAGTCATGTGAAAATTCAGATTCAACCTTTGGTAATTGAAGAAAAGAATCCTCCGCAAAATGAGCTTAATTTTTTTCAAGAAAGGAGAAATTCATATCCCAAATGCTTATTGGTTGGTGCATGGGAACACTTGCTTCCATATGCCAAATACATGGGATCTCTGACCAAAAAGAGAAAGCGGAAGAATGATGCTTTCTTTTTGTCCTATTATCCACCCTAACTTGGGTTTGAATTCCAAGTCTGGCTGAGGACTCTTAAACCAAGCGCTACTGGGAGGCAGCCCAGAGTTTTTATTCTAATCCTTGTTGTTTTTGTTTCTATTTTTTGTTTTGTGCAGGAATGGAAGCTGAAGGTAGGAGAGATTCAAGACTCAAGTTATTGAAGTGTGGTAGACGTTGTAACGCCTTTGCGTGTCTAGGAAGTTGTCACGTTTGCTTCCTGGGAGAGAAGAAGAAGAAGGAAAAGAAAAAGAAGACTGCTCAAGCAGGCATCCCAGCCAGACAGAGTGGAAGGCTCAGGTCTGGTGTTCTGAACAAGTAGTTTTGCCCTCTTTTTAGCAGTAGTATCGTTATAGTTTTTAATTTCAGTTCGAATAAATAGCTGTCCATACTATTTCAGTACAATAGCATTCCATATATCAACCAATTTCCACCTACAAGTTCATTACTCAAATAGCACAACAAACATACACTGGATTATCACCAATCCAGCTAGTCATAAACATTCAATACCAATTATATCACTTATACATCATTTCAGTAACTTCATTCACACATTTCAAAAAGAAGCCAAAGATAGGGTATGAGTACAATGAAGTACTCATCTCCCTAGAATCAACAAAGTGGGGGGAAAGAGGACTCACTTGTTGTGTAGCTCACTAACTTAACACTTCATATCAGCATCCAAACCTTCCCTTAAGCTGGCATTAACCTCAATTAACTCCAAACACCCTCCTAAACTCCACTTCTTAGCTTGAAGACTCCATTACTCACATGAAAATTCGAAATCAAGTGGTTAGTGGGATCTTTACCCAATTCTATTTTACAACATCAGTAGGCATTTTTGTAAAAGGTTTTTCTAATTCAATATCCAACCAAAATTACCAAAGCAAGTTTCTATTGTGAATGTAATTTTGTCTAGTTTCTAAGGATTTAGGTTTCAAAATGATACAACAAGTATTTAAAGTGTTATGACCAAAACAATGTGACAGGGTAAGTTCTGCCACTGATTCGAAAACACAAACTTGGTGGTTCACTTTCTTCCTCAATACTTTATGAAATAAAGTCGTTCTTGTGTCTATTTTGAAGGGTTTTGTTTCTTTTCTAAAGAAAGAAAAATGAGTTTCAAATAAGTTTTGTGGAGAGAGTTACATCGAAACAACCAGAGGTTGTGAAAAACAGGTTTGTTGCAGAATTTTGCTATGACCTTGTATTTTCAATTTCCAACCACCATTGACTACGAAATTGAGCTCCAAATGCTGACCATCACTTCCATCCCCATGCATAAACCTTCTTCTAGCTTCCTTTAAGTTCTCAAGTCCCAATTCCACACCTAATTAGGGAATGCAAAACTTCCAAAATGATGAAAACCCATATTTTCTTTTCTGCAGAATTTTCCAGCAACTTACTCTTCATATAGCCCCTTTGGGTGCACAAAAATGGAGTTCAAAAATCTTGTCCCTAGCTTCAATATTCAGCTACAACACCCTTCTAGCTTAGCTTTAGTTCCTAAACTTTGAATCTTCCTCAATGTTGGACATGCAAGGTAATCTTTAAGGGTATGTTTTGATGGAGGGTTTAGGAGGGGAGGGGAGGGCTTGATTTTCAATTCTAAATTGAGGAAGTTATAAAATGTTTTTAAACAAAAATGAAATGTGATTAACAATGTTTTATCATTATCTATCATGTTATTCTTTTATTTTTTTTAAAATCTCAAATAGATATTAAAATATAGACCAAGCCCTCCAAACCCCTCCCCTCCAAAACCCTCGCAAATCCCCCTCTCAAACATACCCTAAAGGGTTCAAAGAGTGAGTTTTGCACTACTTGTGGGGTTTCCAACAACAACAACAAGGTTTCTGGTTTTGTGGGAGATTTTGAAGGGTGAAAGAATTAGAAATCAAGTCATGAAATGAGGGTCCGTAGCTCTCTCTCTCTCCCCCTTTCAATTTCTCTCTGTTTTCTTTTCCTTCTTTCAGCTGAGAGTAAAGAAGCGTTTATGTATAGGTAGGTGGTGGGTGGTATTGTGTGGGGGTAAGTGCATGGTAAGGAGTGTTAAGTGAGGGGCTGTCTTGCAATTTGATTTAATTGCAAAATAGTCTCTTAAGATCTAGGTATCTATAATTAAATACCTAACTTAAATTTTAATATAACACTACCCTTTGTTCCTTTTAACTAAATTAAACCACAACTAAACAAACATCATAAACAAGGAATCAAATGAAGTTCACCATTATCATCATTTCATAATGGTCGTTTCTTGTCGATTGGTGGTCGGGTTGCTCTCATCAACTCCGTCTTGAATAGCATCCCTCTATACATGCTATCATTCTATAAAGCTCCGAAAGTGGTGATTAAGAAGATGATCAAAATTCAAAGGGATTTCCTTTGGGGTATCAAAGAAGGAGACAAGGGAATGTGTTGGGTTGCTTGGGATAAAGTTTGCAAAGCAAAAAAGGATGGCGGTCTTGGTATTAAAAATCTCGAGTTATTCAATATTTCTTTGTTATCTAAGTGGAAATGGCGGGATTTGACGAATAATAATGTCTGCTGGAGCCGTTTGTTGAAACATTGTTATGGGGACTATGCTACTACTTTTGTTCATAACTCGGCTGAAGGTATATCTAGCCGGAACTCGGGATCGATTTGGTGGAGAGACTTGGTAAAATTGGATGACAATCTTGAGGAACGGCGAAGGTTCGCGTGGTGTATTAAAAGGGGGCTTGGTGACAGAACCTCCATTAATTTTTGGAAGGATCAATGGCTAGGCATAGAGCCTTTATTCAAAGTTTTTTCGCTGTTATGTGATGGGGAAGGGCAACAGCTCTTGGTGGCTGACTTGGGTGCATGGAATGGTGAAGTTTGGGTGTGGTCTACACCGTGGCAGCATCACACGGATTCGATTCGGGTGGCTGAAGGCCAAATTTTGGACAGCATTTTACAGTCAGTTAAGCCGACTAGAGGAAGGAAAGACGCATGGCTATGGCCACATGATACTTCCAAGAGTTTCACGGTAAAATCTTTTTATCATCAGCTGTCTTGTAGTGACATATCTTCCAACATTTCGAACCATCAGCACTTGTTAGGGGGACTATGAAAATTTATTATCCCTTCGAAGGTTGTAGTCTTCGGGTGGAGGTTACTGTTAGATTCCTTACCAGTGCGTGAGCAGCTGTTGCACAGGAACGTCATCCACTCCGAGTTAGAAGTTGGTTGTTCGTTTTGTAATTCCTCTCGCGAGTCTGTCGAACATCTTTTCATCACTTGTGGTTTTGCGCGTTCTGTTTTGCATATTGTTGGTACTTGACTAGGTGTTGACGTGGATGTCTCTCTGGGTGTGGAGGATTTCTTTAGTAATTATGGCCAGTGGTGTACAGGGAAGAAAGCAAAGCGGGTGAAACATCTTTTCTGGTTAACTACTTGTTGGAGCATTTGGCTAGCTAGGAACGGAGTCATATTCAAAGAGGAGGAACCAAATATAGAGGGGGTTGTTAACCGGATCAAGAACTTATCTTGGAGTTGGTGTCTTTATAAACTCAACTGTAATTCATCTTTGTGTGTATCTCTATGGTGGTCTAACCCACTTACATTCCTTAACAATCTGTAATCTAGTAGGGGGAGAAACAGTGGGCTAGGTTGATGTTTTCCCACTGTGGTGCAGGTTGTATGATGCACTCGTTTTCCTTCCTGAGTCTTTTTCCCATTGGGTTTTGGCTCAGGGAGGTTTTAAGGAGGCCCTCCCCCTTTCCTATATCTCCATTGTAAGGGTTGGGCACCCCCTGTGCTCCCTTCAATGAATTTTTTGCTTATCTAAAAAAAAAACCATTTCATAAAATCAAGATAAAGCATATTTAAACAAAACAATTTCAAATTAGTCAATGAGATTATTAATAATTATTCTACATTTTCTTCTTTTCCACTCTACTATCTCTTATTTGTTTGATTTTAAGCAATAATCAATGTAATAACATAATTTTCTCAGAGCAACAGTTTGCCAACTTATCATCTTACGAAATCAATAACAATGCTGGTTAAAAAGTCTTATTATTTGATTTTCCACTTAAGTAATAATAATAATAAGAAAAATAAAAATAATAATTTTTTATCTTAAAAACTTCATATTTAAGTTTACAATAACACAAATGGGGCACTCTAAAAAAGAAGACAAATAATCGAGATGATGTGGCACAAGTGGTAGATACTGGGTCCCTTAACCATTTGGTCCTGGGTTCGATCTCTGGCCGGTGCATATGGAAAAACATGGGAGAGGTCAACCCCTTAAATGGATCTCAGATACCTCGAAGGATTAGTTTCCACAGTCGCCGTGGAGGATACATTAGTTTACCAAAAAATAAAAAAGAAGACAAATAAAGCCGGCCCTTAAAAATATTCCAGATTATATGTTTATATTTTTTCAAAATAAAAATATATTTTATTAAAAATTTCATTTTAAGCATTTTAAGGTAAATTAATAAAGTTTAAGAACCAAAATTATATTTTTATGAAAAATAGAGAATTTATTTTGTAATAGGGCATTATTATTGGCTGGTAACATCATGGCCAATTTTGACGCGGAGTACTAGTCAATTTGTAATAATTGCATTTATTATTTTGTTAATGACTAAGAAGATAAGTTTGTATTAAATTTTTTCATGGTATAATAGTTATCTATATATATATATATATATATATATATATATATATATATATATATATATTATTATTATATTGCTCTCAAAATCCCATGAGTTTCTTAGTCTCTTTGAGGGCATTTATCATGATTTTTTTATTTAATATAGATTGTAATTTACTCTGAATAATTAAAAGGGACGTGTGAGATTAGTGGTAGTGGAGATTAATTAGTGAGCCTATTATTTATGTTTACTTCATTAGAATACCCAGGTGGGGGAGATGGATAGGCAAGGGCTTTAAGTTATTGTGTGAGGGCAAATGAGGAATAACACATTAATTGGTATCAATTTATTTTTTCCTATAAAACCCATCCTCTATTCATACACAAAACTAGATAGTAAGAGAGAGAGAGAGAGAGAGAGGGAGAGAGAGAGAGAGACATAGAGAGATAAAGAAGGGAAACGGAAGCGTGGTGATTTTTCCCCTCTTACTTTCAGTTGGGTTCTACAAAGGTAAGCCTAATATCCCTAATTCGCATGTTAATGACTTGGAAAAAGAGTAGATAAGGGCTTGGGTATCGGGAATCAAAGAAGAATGCTATTGAAAAATTAGGGTTTTTCTTGAATGTTTGTTGATGTCTAGGGTACCAATCTTCACCTCTATGATTGCATGTTTAAATCTTCCTCAAAGTGGTTATCTTTGCTTGTTGCATGTAGATTGATTGTGAATCTTGTTGATATGCATCTGTCTTAATTTTCTAAATTAATAATTGAGTAAACAAAAAACTGGTTGAGGTTTTGAAATTTTTACATGTTTAGACAAAGAGAACAATTTTTCAAGATGAACTTAAGTTTTTGGAAAATACTGTGTAGATCAGACTCAATACGCGAAGTATTGTACTGGAAAATACACACAATTTCCTGAGAAGAGGGCTATTGAAAAAATAGGGTTTTTTTTGAATGTTTGTTGATGTTTAGGGTTCCAATTTTCACCTCTATGGTTGTACTTAAACATACACAATTTTTTGAATTAGTATGTTTAAGTTTAAAGTAGGACCAATTGTATTGTGTTTGCATGTAAGTTGGGTATCTTCACTAAAATTTGTAAGGCTTTTGGAGGCCATATATTCTCCTCAATTCTTAACTATTACTCACAATTGTTCATCAAAGTTTTGTTGTGTGTTGATCCAGTTTTGATTTAGATTGTTGAAAAAGTGAAACAACACCACTGCAATATTTCCAATGTTTGTTTCTAAATTCCGGAAATAATTTTTGTGACTGCAATTCCTAAAATGTGTAGGTAAATTGTGAAGCATTAAAATCATTGATGGCGGCTCAGCACGGTGATAACCGAAACGGTCGGGAAGTCAAAGGGATTTACAACAATGAAAATGAAGTGTTTTGTGAAGCTACCATAAACACCATCAGAAAAATAAAACGAAAGTACGGTACTCGCTCTAGGACAGCATTGTTGTGTACTATCCACGATAAAACTTCACCTGGATATGAGTGGCTGCTCCTAGGTTGGGTAGCCGAAGAACGGCACATGGCGTCTGGCAGGATCTACAGGGTAATTAATCATTACTAATTTTATTCAGTAAATGTTGATCATACAAATACTCCCCCATTCTTGTTTGTTGTGTGTTGTGATTCGAGGGATTTATGTGACTTCTTCCTTGCTTTCACTTTAAGCTCAAATATTAATTGGGGCTAATCTTCACAACTGTAACTTTACCAACATGGTATAGCACAAGTGGTAGATACTCAGTACTTCGGAGGATTAGTCTCTACAGTTGTGCGTGCAGGGGATACGTTGGTTTATCAAAAAAACTTTACTTTCAATGTCAAAACTAAATTATGGATGAAATTTATGTTGAATATATATGTCATTAAACACTCTTTGGTCATTCAAGTTTGTGTTGTTGCTCTTTCCACTAGTGTCTTCGCTAGTTTTACTAAAACAAACTGAAAAATATACCTATTTGGGTTGAATTACGGAAGATGATCAATAAATATTTTAATTTGGTTCAGCATTCATTTATTGAAAATGAGGAAAGTTCAATTATACAATAACTTGAAATTTCTGTGCAGTACTACTACGACCCAGGAGCAAACTTCTACCGTAGCAAAGCCGAGGTTTTAGCTACTTGGGAGTACAATAAGATTATTCTCATTAATTGATGATGACTAGTAACTATGAAGGTGATATATATAACTAGTTTGCTTTAATAACCTGCATTTGCTATTCTGTGTCTAACAAATTATTGAGCATTACATATGTATGAGGGAATAGTTTCTAACTTTAATTTTCATCATCTCTTCTTTGTGTTTCTGGTTACTACAGGTATACTCTTTTGCTAGGCTTGCCTCAAAATTTAAGCCTGCAAGATAAAAGCAACAAAGAGTCTCTTCAATTTCAAGTGGGGTTTACTAGTTTTTTCTCATATTTATGGATCTTTAGAGTGGAAACTTTTTCTATGGATGTATATGTATTCTTTGTGTTGTTATTTAGTATGGAGATATTATGTGTTTTAAATGTTTGAGTTTTATCACTTTATGAACTAAATGTTGCATTTTAAATCAAAGTTCATTTTTCACCATAAAACATTAATTATATATGATTAGTCGTTTCTTTAAAATGCTTCTAAATTATACAAGATTAGTTAGTTAGTCTAGAAAAGAAATATAGGAAATGGTTTATTATCATATCTTTGTTGTGAAATGGACTAAAACTAGAGCAAGAATAAGAACAAGCAAATGAGACAATGAGAGAAGAAGAAGTATCTCTTGTATATTACTCTTGAAGGTGTTCCACTACAATGATATATGAGTCATATTTATAGGCTCAAGTTCTGTAACCTATGACATACATTTAATATATACAATAATGGAAAAGAATAATGCCTAGACATCCACTTTATTCACAATACTCCCCCTTAGATGTCTATTAAGGATATGCCTCATTAAAAACCTTACTAAGAAAAATCCCAGTGGGAAAAAATCTTAGAGAAGAAAAAGAGTACAACATCCTTTGCTTGAGGGCTGCCTCGTTAGAAACCTTGCCCCGGAAAACCCATTGGGACAAAACCGTGGTGAAGGAAAAAAGAGTGCAGAACATGTTCATTTCTCCCCCTCAACTATGTAATCATCTCTGAGACGACGAAGACCAATCTTCCGTATTAGCTGTTCAAAAGTTTTGCTTGGCAATGACTTTGTTAAAAGATCTGCTAAGTTATCACATGAACGAATTTGTTGAATGTCAATATCACCATTCTTTTGAAAATCATGAGTGAAGAAAAACTTTGGTGAAATATGCTTTGTTCTATCTCCTTTGATATACCCTTCTTTCAATTGAGCAATGCATGCAGTGTTATCTTCATACATAGTTGTTGCCATCATTTTCTCAGAAGATAAACCACAGGTTTCTCGTATATGTTGAATTACTGACCTTAACCAAATGCATTCCCGACTTGCTTCATGTAGTGCTAAAATTTCTGCATGGTTAGATGATGTGGCTGTTATGGTCTGTTTTACTGACCTCCATGAAATGGCTGTATCACCACATGTAAACAGATAGCCTGTTTGTGATCAACCATTATGAGGATCAGATAAATAACCTGCATCTGCATAACTAGTTAAATCTGACTTTGATTCATTTGAATAAAATAAACCCATATCCATTGTACCTCTAAGGTAACGAAGTACATGCTTGACTCCATTCCAATGTCTTCGTGTAGGGGAAGAACTATGTCTTGCTAATAAATTGACAGCAAATAATATATCAGGACGTGTATAATTAACAAGGTACATTAGTGCGCCAATTGCACTGAGATATGGTACTTCAGGACCAAGTAGTTCCTCATCCTTTTCTCGAGGTCTAAATGGATCTTTATTCACATCTAATGATCTTACAACCATTGGTGTACACGGTGGATGTGATTTGTCCATGTAAAACCGTTTTAGTGCTATATAAGTTTCTTGATGTACAAGAATTCCATTCCTTAAATATTCAACTTGTAATCCCAAACAAAATTTTGTCCTTCCTAAGTCCTTCATCTCGAACTCTTTCTTTAAGCAATCTATAGCTTTTAGAAGCTCTTCAGGAGTTCCAATAATATTTAAGTCATCTACATAAACAACAATTATAGCAAATTCTTTTTCAGATCTTTTCATAAAAATGCATGGACTTATGGGGTCATTTTTATATCCCTCCTTTGACAAATATTTACTAAGACGATTATACCACATGCGTCCAGATTGTTTAAGTCCATAGAGAGACTTATTCAACTTGATCGAATAATCTTCTCGAGAGCCTGGATTGTTTGTCTTAGGAAAGTGAAATCCTTCAGGGAGTTTCATATAAATTTCACTATCAAATGAACCATATAAATATGTTGTAACCACATCCATCACATGTAAATTTACCCCCTCACATGCTACTAGACTAATTAAGTATCGAAAAATATTTGCATCTACTACAGGTGAATAAGTTTCATCAAAATCGATGCCAGGTATTTGTGAAAATCATTGAGCAACAAGTCGAGCTTTGTATCTCACAATTTCACCATTTTCATTTCGTTTTCTTACAAAAACCCACTTATATCCAACTGGCTTCACACCTTCAGGTGTTCGGACTACAAGTCCAAAAACATTTATCTTACAAAGTGAGTTTAATTCCGCTTCAGTTGCATCTTTCCACTTTGTCCAGTCATTTCTTTGTCGACAATCTTTGATGGACTTTGGTTCATGATCCTCATTATCATTCATCACATTTAGCGCTATATTATATACAAAAATATCGTCAATATTGACTATGTTTCGGTTTCATCGTACTCCATTCATGACATAGTTTATTGAGATCTCTTCATTTTCAATATATTCAGGTACAGGATCAGTCTCTTCTGGAACTGATTCAACAATTATGTCTGAAGAACCCTTTGGAGTTTTTGTATCCTCACTTGGAGTTTCTATATCCTCAGTTGGGTCGTTTATCCTTTTAGATCCTTTTCTTGATCGAGAACTTTTATCTTTAGAACCGATAGGTCTACCACGCATCATGCGTGGTTGAGACTGATCATTTGCAATGTTAGGTTGCCCAACAGGGACATCAACTTTGATTGGAGCATTAGCAGCTGGTATATATGATTTAGTCACTCTTTTAGGATCAGTGATTGCATCTGGTAATTCGTTTGCTAGATTTTGCAAATGTATTATCCTTTGAACTTCAAGTTCACATTGTTTTGTACGAGGATCGAGATGAGAAAGTGACAATTCATTCCAACGAATTTCCTTATCCAGTTGTTTATTCTTTCCCCCTAATATTAGGAAAACTGATTCATCAAAGTGACAATTAGCGAACCTAGCTGTGAATAAATCTCCTGTTGATAGTTCGATTATTTTATTATAGATGGAGATTCATATCCAACATATATTCCCAATCTTCTTTGGGGACCCATTTTTGTGCGTTTTGGTGGAGGGATTGGAACATATAGCGCACATCCAAAAATTCTTATATGAGAAATGTTAGGCTCTTTACCAAAAACCAATTGTAAGGGAGAATAAGTGTGATGAGTTGTTGGCCTGATGCGAACTAATGTTGCAGCATGCAATATTGCATGTCCCCAAGAAGAAATTGGAAGTTTTGATTTCATGAGTATTGGTCTTGCAATCAACTTTAGACGTTTAATGAATGACTCTGCAAGCCCATTTTGTGTATGAACATGTGCTACAGGATGTTCAACGTCGATTCCAATAGAAATACAATACTCATTGAATGCCTGAGATGTAAATTCAGCAGCATTATCAAGGCGTATTTTCTTAACTGGGTAGTCAGGAAAATTAGCTCTTAATCGAATTAGTTGAGCAAGCAATCTCGCAAACGCTTGGTTGCGAGTTGATAACAAACAGACATGTGACCATCTAGTCGATGCATCGATTAAAACCATAAAATATCTAAATGGTCCACATGGTGGGTGTATCGGCCCACAGATATCACCTTGTATCCGTTCTAAAAATGCAAGAGATTCACCCTCAATTTTTGTTGGTGATGGTCTAATTATCAACTTTCCTTGGGAACATGCAGTACATGAAAAATTATTGGATTGAAGAATCCCAGCTCTTCAATGGATGTCCACATGAATTTTCAATTATTTTTCGCATCATAATAGAACCGGGATGGCCCAACCGGTCATGCCAAATGAGAAACTTGTTGTGATTTGTAAACTTCTGGTTTACAATAGAATGTGTTTCAATTGTACTAATAAAGGTGTAGTACAAACCATTTGAAAATATTGGTAATTTTTCCAATATACTTATTTCTCCTGCGGCATGTCTCGTGATATAGAGATATTCGATATCTTCTTCATATCAATATCTAATTTTATTCCTCTAGGTAACAATACACTGGCTCTTTCGGAGCCTTCAATTATTTTTGTAGTACCAGATATAGTACTAACATTGGTTTTTCGCATTACGAAGTAAGAAAAATAATTCCTGTCCTTGAGAATCGTGTGGGTTGTTCCACTCTCAGCAAGACACATATCTCCATTATTGTTGCTAGTGACAATACTCATTCTAGCTTTCAAAAGGATAAAAAAAATAATTAAATCAATAATAATAATAATGAGTATAATAAATTTTTGGAAACATTATAACTAATTTTTTTTATTGCCTGGAAAGTGAAAAGAATCACACCAAAACATAAACTTCAACAATCACTTAAACTTAAGTAGTTTCAAACCAAGCAACAAAAACATAATAATAAAATGGAAGGAAACTATTTCTTAAGGACCCCATCTCCAATGAGGTGATCAATATTCCCATCTGGATCAGCAAAGAAATCAGTAACATCTAAGTGAGTGACATCTATAGGGCCATAATCAAAATCATCATCTTCATAAGCAAAATGTGTCTCTATCTTTTTCCCTTTATTTTTCTCTGATTCTTGGTAAAGCTCAACAAGATGCTTTGGTGTACGACATGTACGTGACCAATGACCTTTTCCCCCACAACGGTAGCAATTGTTTTCATCCTGTTTGCTATTTTTCCCACCCTTTTTCTTTTCACTATTTTTCCACTTCTGGTGGGAAAATGTGTTCTTGGAAATTCCACTACGGCCATGTCCACGACCACGACAATGGACAAAACCACGACCACGACCATGGACAAAACCACGACCACGACCACGACCAAAACCATGACCACGGCCAAACTTTCATATTTTGAGCAATTATTCTAGGGTGCTTAAGTGATGAATTTCTTCTGGAATTCATCAAAAGTATACTAACATATATAGTAATCCAACAGGGATTACTAAAGTGATAGAATAAAATAGTAATCCAACAGGGATTACTTAAGTGATTAAAAGTAGACAAATATAGTAATCCAACAGGGAGGATTACTTAAGTGATGAATTTCTTCAGGAATTCATCATAGAATAAAACAGTAATCCAACAGGGATTACTTAGGTGATTAAAAGTAGACAAATATAGTAATCCAACAGAGATTACTTAAGTGATGAATTTCTTCAGGAATTCATCATAGAATAAAAATAAAAAAATGATAATAAAATTTCTATGATAATATTATTAATCGTTCTTGTTAGATTATAGCTCAAAAAAAATAACACAATTTTACAAACACCAAAATGAAATCTGAAAAACATGAGAACCAATAAGAAGCAATACTACCTTAAGATATTTAGAGCGTGCTGATAACGTGTTGTGAAATGGACTAAAGCTAGAGCAAGGATAAGAACAAGCAAATGAGACAATGAGAGAAGAAGAAGTATCTCTTGTATATTACTCTTGAAGGTGTTCCACTACAATGATATATGAGTCATATTTATAGGCTCAAGTTTTGTAACCTATGACATACATTTAATATATACAATAATGGAAAAGAATAATGCCCAGACATCCACTTTATTCACAATAATCTTGATATTATCTAATTTGTTGAGTCAATAGGATGGCATGGGGTTATTATTGGCTTATCATAATCTACTCATAAATTCAAAATATATTACAATAATAATACTTTTGGGACTTAAATATTTATTAAGGACCTCCAAAGTAATTAAACTTAAATAGATTTTTTTTTAAAGAAAACTAAATTTATTTATGACTTGGTAAATGCGAAACCGCTAGAAAATAACATGAAACTAAATCGTTTAGGTTTACATTAATTTTTCTAATATAACTAATCAATCTTACTACCAATCTTGGTAGATTCTTGTGTACAAATATTTGTCTTTCTCTATACATGAGATCATACTAAGAGAAGGTCCAAACCAGTAACAATGTCACCGTATTCAAAATAAAATTTAATAGAGTCCCTTACCTTTTTAGGACTACCAAGATTTGGTGTTGTATAAACAATGCATTTGTAGTTTGAATATTCATGGACTGTGCTTGGTTATCATTTTTTTCAAATGTGTAAACTAGTTAAAGATACATGTGATTCCGGGTGGTAAACACATCCAAGAAAAAGAAGGTTGGAAAATCGTTTTGAATATGTATGAGTGAGATTTCATCACATATACTATAGTTTAAACAAATATTCTTTAAATTGATAGTAAGAAGCTCTTATGAGAAGTACCATATCTCAGTAAAATTGGGGTAATAATGTACCTTTCTAGTGTCTTAATTTATCGTTTGTTGTCAATCTATTAGCATTATATAGTTTTTCACCTATACATAGTCACTGAATCAATGTTTTAAAACTCGGACCGGTGACCGACTCGGTAAAGGTACCGGGTCACTGGGTCAATGGTCGGACCGAGGGGTCGACAGTTGAACCGCATGACCAAAACCGGGACCGGATGACTCGGACCCGGTCTCTATTTCGAGAATTTTCAATACCTATATAGTATATAATATAAATTTCGTCCCTGTAAAATTAATAACTATGTTTATTTTATATCTACTAAAATATAAAAAATTCCCAAATTTTCAGGACCTATATATTTCATACTTGAAAAACTTAATTTGCTAAAATTACACACCATGCCTATTTTATTTTTATTTGCTTGGTATATATTAAATAAATTTTAAAAGTTCATATCATGCTTCAATAAATATTTAGAACAAATTTCATAAGTTAACAACTTAATATTGAATAAATCTTTAAAAAAATACTTAATATTAAATAAGTTTGTTGAAACATAACATTAATATTACAAGCTAATGCCATGAGGATGAGCGTACTTGACTTTTTGGAAAAGAGGTACCAATTATATATATTTGAAATGAATAATATCCTCAATAAGATTGGTAGCCTCATGGTAGCGCTCAGCATTCAACGGGTCAGGGGTTCAAACCCCACTAATGGCATTTTGTTGAGGGGTTTTTTTAGTCTCTTTTGTTTTAAGTAGTTTACAAATAGTCCCACATCGGATAGAATGAACGGAACAAGGAGGAGAATGAGATATAAAAGCAAGGCATATGTCAATGGGAAACATACTTACCTAGATGGCAATCACTAGTGGGGGCCTGCGTTCGCACGGCCCCTCCCAATTACAGTTCAAAGATTTGATAAAAAAAATGCACAACCCGGTCCGGTTCGAGCCGGGTCACCGGTTTTTCCAAAAACCGGCCGAGTCACACCGGTTCCCACCGATCCAAAACCTTGCCCGGCTCGGTTACCCCCCCGGTTCCCGGTCCGACCGGCCGGGCCGAGCCGGTTTTTAAAACACTGACTGGAATGCTGTTAAGCATATACTTTGTTACCATAGAGATTTAATTTGTTATGCAGATGCAGTTGATCAGATCCGTAATTCAACATGTACAAGATACCTGTGGTTTGGTTTGTCTACTAGAAAAACCATTGCAACAACTATGTTCGAAGATAACCATGCATGCATTGCTTTGTGGAAAGAAGTGTATCTTACGGGAGATAGAACAAAAACACATTTCGCCAAAAGTCTTCTTCACTCATTATCTTCAAAAGAATGGTACATTAGCATTCAATAGATTCAACAAAAATTCTATCAAATTCATTTCCAAGAAATACTTTTGAACATGATTGATCTTCGTAATCTCAAAGATTATTGCATCCATAAGGGGGAGAAATTAACATGTTATGCACTCTTTTTTCCTTCACTACGGTTTTGTCCCAATGAATTTTTTTGGTAAGGTTTTTAACGAGACGGCTCTCACATAAAAGATATTGTACTCTTTTGCTTTCGATGGGATTTTTTCTCCACTAGTTTTTTCTTAGTAAGGTTTTAAGGAGGCATATCCATAATAGACATCTAAGGGGAGTATGAATAATTGAATGTCTCTTCATATTTCTAAGATGCTCTTGTAACCCCATTAGTAAAAGGTCTTCACTCCTTGTAATTCCTATCCATTCCATATGTTAAAGACAAAACATGTTAGGCCTTAATATTCATTTGTAGGTTACAAGATGTTGTCTATAAATTAAACTCATGTGGCATTGTAAATCACACACATTGAAGAGCATAATATAAAGACACTCTCATTCTCTTCTTCTCTCTTCCTCATTTCTATTCTCTTATCTTTTGTCTTGTATTTGTTCTTACTCTAATTTTACTTAATTTCATAACACACACACACACACACACACACACACACACACACACACACACACTATAATCTTTGTCCCTCAATGTTGGTTGTGTTGGCAATTTCTGCGACATGGGGACCCGGGTTTTTGGGTTCAAACTCGGGTGTGAGCAGATATACTGTGTGTGGTGTTTATTTGTCATCTCATCTAAGTAGACAAAAAAAACTAATACTATAATCTTCTCATGGTAACAGTTGGCTCCTCTACCACCTTAAGAAATCAATTAAAGTATTAGTAAAAAAAACTTATTATCTAATTTTTTTTATCTAGGTAGTAATACCTCTTAAAAAGGAAATTAAAAATGATAATTGTTATTACATAAAAAAAACTAAACTCTAAGCTTGGGTGCAAGTGGTTAATGCACTCCATCTTAAGGGGCTGACTCGGCTAGTACCCGGGTTCGATCCCCGGCGATGGAACAAATTGGAGCCAGACTTTTCTTACCTAGCTCCCAGTCGAACTCCGGATTAATCAGAGCCCCTTTCCCCTGGAAACCGGAGGGGTCAAAGACCCCTAGACAAAAAAAAAACATAAAAAAAAACTAAATATTTAATTACAAGGACACAAATAAGGCTCCCTAGACAAAGAACACAAGTAAGACTTATTGTTAAAAAGACACCAACTTAGGGTCTATTTGTTTGCACATTTTTAGTTAAAAAATGTGTGGTAAGATTTTTAAAAAATAAATTTTAAAATTGAGAAATTTTTATCACAATTTGAAAAGAGTAAATTCTAAAAAGATATTATAATTGACAGTTAACAGTATAATGTATAGATTTTTGGACAGATTGAAATCAACTAAATTTTTTGATTATTGAAATAATTATTTGCGTAGATTTTTGAGGCAATAAGTCTTTTAAAATAAATATTATGGGGCACAAATTAACCTTTTCAGCTATTACGAGTCACACACTATTTATATTTAGCATATTTATGAATTACTTATTTGTTAATTCGATTATTCTTTGCATTCTTAACATTATTCACAATCTATTTTCAAATTGTTTATCCGTTTCACTCAAGTAGTTTTTTTTAGATAAGCAAGCATTATATTGAAGGGGGGCACTAGGGGTGCAGCCAACCCTTACAAAGGAATGGGAAGGGGTGAGGCCTCATTAAAACCTCCCTGGGCCAAACCCTTTGGGAAAAAGACCCAAGGAGGAAAAAAGAGTACCTCAATAGAGAGGGGTGCTCACAAAGACGCTATGCACCCCATGGGGCAATTACACCAATCTGAAAAATAAATAACAGAGTTTACATTAGCCACTCCTCCCTGGAAAATAATTCTATTCCTCATCAACCACAGTTGCCACATAGTTGCCACCCAAAATATATGTTTAATCTTGCGAGCACTTTTTCCTTGGATGCACTTGCTGGATTGCAGGAAAGTGTTGAGCACATCATCACATAAACCTTCATTCACGTTCAGCCATAGGAATACTTCACGCCAAACCGAACGAACGAATACACACTTGCAAAAGACGTGATCGGCCACTTCTACCTCTCGGAAACAAAAGACACAAGACAGATCATACGGGGAAGACAGGATGCTACGGATGTGCAGATTATGTCTAGTGGGAAGCTTATTCAACAACAATCTCCAACTAAAAATCAGAACCTTCGAGGGAAGATCGATTTTCCACAAAGAACCACAGGCTGCCACCACGGGATCGTCGTGATTCAATGCAATTCCACGACGTCTGCAGCTCACCCACTCATAACACGATTTAACCGTGAAGCCTCGAATCAGGTCCGGCAACCAAATCCACCTATTCGATACTCCTTCCTGCAGATGAACATCACGCAGAAAATCTGTTAAAAGATTGACAGCTTCGCTGTCCACTGCAGCAGCAGTAGTGGCCCGAACCGAATCCCATGTCCATTCCGAAGCCCACCACGAGCCCATCTCCGCCACCAAATAATCTTTCGTATCGCTGGCCTGCATAACCGAAGGAAAAACATATGCTAAAGCTTCAGTTCCAATCCAAATATCAGTCCAAAATTTCAACTTTGAGCCATCTCCAAGCCTAAGTTTAGCGCAACTGTTGAACCAGTTGCTGTCCAACTGAAAACCATCCCCTAAGAGCACCAAATCACGCCACCAAAGTGATGTTTTCGTTGCAATAGCAGCAGGGGGTAACCCACCAGACCAAGAACAAGTTTCCCCGTATCTAGAATTTAAGATTTGCTTCCATAAGGGTGAATCATCTTCCGATAAAAGCCTCCATCTCCATTTTGCCAAAAGAGCTATATTAAACGCTTCAAGGTCCTTAACACCCAAGCCACCTAAATGTTTTGGTTTACATACCAAGTCCCATTTAACCCACGCCATTTTTTTTTTGATTCACCATCCCCTCCCCATAGGAATCTTCTTTGTAGTTTTTGTATTTCAACAATCACCTTTTTCGGAGCCTTGAACATGGAGAACAAATACAACGGGAGGGAAGAGAGCACAGAATTGATTAATGTAACTCTCCCTCCGATAAAGAGTTTTGAGCTACGCCATGAGAACAATCTAGCCTTAATAGATTCAAGAACCGGCTGCCACGTTATTACCCTTCTCGGGTTAGCCCCAACCGGAACACCCAAGAATTTGAATGGAACCGAACCCACTTTGCAAGCCAAAAAGGAGGAGATACCACTTACTACTCTATCCTCCAAGTTCAAGCCTATGATGTTGCTTTTAGCAAAATTGACTTTAAGTCCCGATACCATCTCAAAACTTCTTAATACTGCTTTCAAACCCCAAACACTCCTTTCGCTACCGTCACAAAGAAAAATCGTGTCATCGGCAAATTGCAACAATGACACGGATAAGTTCTCACTAATTTTGAATCCTTTGATGCATTCGGACTCCTCCCCATTCCTTACCAACCCGGCTAGACCTTCCGCCGCAATAAGAAAAAGAAAAGGTGCTAAAGGATCACCTTGTTTAATTCCTTTTTGCGCCGTGAACTCTTCTGAAGGGCTACCATTAACAAGTACCGAAATAGAGTTGGATGAGAAACATTCTAGCATCCATCTTCTCCATAAATTATTAAATCCCATCCTTCGCATCATATATTCCAAGTACTTCCAATTCACCGTATCATACGCCTTTTGGAAATCCACCTTTAAGATAAGACATTTCTTTCTTAGCCTTTTTGCATAATCAATCACTTCGTTCACCACTACCACACCATCAAGGATATTCCTCCCACCAATAAAAGCATTTTGCTTCTCGGAGATAATCGTCGACATAATTCTTTTCAATCTACCGGCAAGCACTTTAGCTAACAACTTGTACATGCATCCAATAAGAGCAATCGGCCTATACTCCTCAAGCCTTTGGGGATTCTTATTCTTGGGCACCAAAGTCTTAAATGAGGCACTCATGGCCTTAGGTAGTCTTGCAAGAGAGTGGAATTCATTAAAAAAATTAAGTACCTCCCGGCTAATAGTTTCCCAACAATTCTTTATGAAGTTAAAGTTAAAACCATCGGGCCCTGGACATTTGTTACAATCACAATCCCAAGCAGCTTCCTTGATTTCCTCCAGAGAACATGGTCTAGTCAACATTTCATTATCCTCTAAACTTACTTGTTTGAAGTTTACCCCATCAAGAGTAGGGCGTGGGAATACCTCTTCCTTGAAGCTCTCATCGAAGTGATTCTTGATGGCACCCTTCACACCAACCACATCATCAACCCATACATCTCCCACCAATAACTTGACAATCTGTAGTCTCCGCCTGTTACTATTAATACAAGCATGAAAGAATTTGCTGTTTGCATCTCCTTCAGCCAACCACTTGATTCTAGACTTTTGTGCCAGTAAACTTTCCTTGATTTGCAACTCCTTCCAAAACTATGCACTTAACAATCTATGATGTTCAGCTTTAGGGGAACCCCCCTCAGCTGCCAATTTTTCCGCCTCATTCAAATCTTTGAAAAATGTTATCAATGCAAAGGTCCTTAAACCCAAATACTTCCTTATTCCATTTCCTCAGTTGATCTTTCAACGATTTCAACTTCTCTTTCAAAATGTAATAGTGCCTCCCTTGAAAGGAAGCCGAAGACCAACATTCACTCACCACCTTCCTAAAATCACTGTGCTCTAACCAGCAATTGTTGAACCTGAACGGTTTTTGCCCCCATTTGGAGATGGAGCTAATCAACCAAATGGGACAATGGTCTGATATATCCCTATCCCCCACTCACTGTGCTGCAATATGCCACCTGGCAATAAATCCATCCGATACTAGAAATCTATCAATCCTGCTCATCGTGACACCGTCTGGGGCGAAGTATGTGAATTTTTTACCGAGTGCAGGGACATCTATAAGATCCATATCTTCCACAAATGATCTAAATTCCCTCAATTCTGAATTATAGTTACTGACTGAGACACCTCTTCTTTCATCTCTATTTAAGACTGCATTGAAATCCCCCACAAGACACCAGTTGCCATCTCCCACCTCATCCTTCAACCTACGAAGCTCATCCCACATACGCCTCTTACCAGACAAGTTGCAAGCTGAGTAAATATTAACTAGGAAGCAGGTGGAAGCATGAAATTTTGCTGTTATACAAGAGAAATGTTCCCCAAGAAAGGATGTTTGAACATCAAATAGTCCACGGACCCAGACACAAAGTAATCCGCCAGATTGTCCCACAGCATCTTTACACAAGAAATCGAATTCTCCTCTCCCCCAAATAGTTGATACCATCTTCCTTGTTATCCCACACCTCTTAGTCTCTTGGAACATACACACGTCAAAATTACAGGAGGAGATAAATTGTTTGATACGTCTTCTCTTCTCTGCTCCTCCCCACCCCCTCATATTCAAAGAATAAACCTTCATTTAGACTTATTTGTATTTTCCCCCTTCCTTCCTTGACCAGCATGATCTCTTGCTTCCATTTCTCTAATCCTCTCAATGTAAACTTCTTCCACTTCTTCACCTGTGACCCCTAAATCTTCAATCGCAATCTCCCACAGTTTGCCCGCAATCATCTTATCATGGTCCTCTTCAAATCTCACATTACCCATCCTTATACCTGAGTCCCCTACAGAGTTATCTTTGAGGAAGGAACCATCACCAAAAGGATTACCAAGGGTTGAAGCAACACACATGGGGTTACGTTCCACACCAGACGAAAAATGTTGAGGCTGGGATTCACGCGAAGAGGATATAGCCTCAACTTGACTAATTGGATCAGAAGACAAAATGAGATTGGGCTCATTTGACTGGGCCAGCCTACTCTTCCTCTTTCTAATTCTCTTCCTCTTTTTGTTCTTTGTTGGGCCTGTTTTGGCTTTGCACCCCCAACTTTACTAGTTTCACCCATTTCGAAAATTCCCCCAAACATACCTCTCTTAATATTATTTCCAAAGTGGGCTCCATTCCACCCAATATTCGGCTCAACGCGTGGGGCGGATACAACAGCTAATTGAGTAGCTGGCACAACATTAATACCACAACCAACTGAAGAGTCACACGCCGCATTCCTAGGAAGCGTGGGAGGCGATTTACATCCCAAACAATCATCACCTGGATCCAGAAGATAGCGCCGCAATCCCTCAGATACTTCAGCAGAGTCTTTGACAACTGTGCCCACCTCGACGTCATCATCAACGCCATACACGGAGGATTCTTCTCCTTCCTCCTCCGTGACAGAAAAACCGAAACCACCGTCCACTGCCGTGAATAACGCAGGGTCATCACCTGATGCATCTGAATACACCGATTCATTCTCCCTCAGAGCAGCTTCATTTTCATCAACACCATTAGGAATACAATTCCATTGCTGCGGTCGAATCCACTCTTCAATCATTTTGATATTGTATAATGACTCATTGATATTGGCTACCACCACCATATTAAAAACATCATACACCCTTGTTCTGATTCTAATTCTTGCAACATCCAGTGTAGTTTTCAACCTTGTGGCTTCATCAACTCCCAGGAACACCCCATACTTCCGAGCCAGAGAAGCAAAGAACTCCTCATTCCAAGCATGTATTGGGATACCATGGCATCTCAACCAAACAACTCTTTCATTTTCCGCTACCTCCGGACTCCAACTACGTACGTCCTTGAACATCTCACGAAGCCAATCACCAGATTCAACTATCAATTCTTGGATCTTCCCCTCCTCAGATTCTTCTAGCAGGACTTTATTTGCACCTAACAGTGTAGCTTTGACCGAAAACACTCCATTGATACTAAACCAATCTTGAACGAAATACGTACTGCCAGGGTTTATAACTTCTCCAACGTACATCTGGTTGTACTTCGCCATTTTTTCGTCCTCAACGTTGAAACATATCTCAGATAGATCGATCTTACGATGGTAAACAATCTTTGGTGGTAGTGGGTTACTTGGAGGCTGACGGTGCACCTTCTTCTTGCCTTGGATATACTCCCCTCCTCTTACTGCACCTGAGTTTCCTTCCTTTTTCTTCCATACTTTTTGAACCAACGGAGCAGCATGATGCTTATTCTGGACCGGAGCATGAGTCTTAGGGTTTCGTTCACTCCATTCCCTCTTAAATCTCGGTATATTGACGTGGATCTTATTTGAGCCAATGATTATGTTGTCCAGTTTAATGGCAAACATCCTAGAGTCATTGACCTTGCGAAACCGCACAAAGCCGAACCTCCTCCCGCGATTATCTCTCTTTGGCGGTATCACCACTTCAATGGCTTCCCCATAATATGAGAAAGCTTTAAGCATTTCCTTAGCTCCATGTGTATCAGGGAATGCTGAGAAATAGAAAGACGTGGTTTCAATTTGATCACTCCGAATTCCTTTGCTTGCAATATCAATCTTCCCTAGTCTTTGTCTCATCTTCCTTGTCTTCCTGCTGATGACTTCGCTCCATTCTCCATCAAGCCCTAGCAGAGCTTCTCTCTCTACTCTTTTCTCTCTCTCTCTCTCTCTCATCATTCATTTCGCGTATGGACTTTTACTCAAGTAGTGTTATACCCCAATTTTGTCCCGTACTTTTTATCTTTTCTACATTTCTTGATTGGGTTTACTATTTTTAAATGTTTTAAACTTTTTAGCCCAATTGCAATATGAAAGAAGTGTGCAAAATAGCCCAAAGAGATTTTAAGCCCATTCCATCCCACTCTTCAAGCCCAAATTGTAGAGTTGTAGTTAAGAAAACAAAAAACACTTTATTTTGGTCCCTATTTAATATTTAAGTAGGAAAATTTAATAAATACAAAAATACAATACAAAAATGCAAAAAAGAATATTAAAAAACGATAATTGAAAAAATATTAACAAAAATTACATATTAAAAAAATATACAATAAATAATATATAAACTCAAAATTACAAAAATAACTAAAGATACAAAAAAAAGGAAAAAATAACAACAGCCCAGGAACAACACACCTCTTCTTCCCTCTACTTTCTGAGCTAGTTTTCCAATCCCTCTAACCCTAATTCTGATCTGAAATAGGAAACAAAAGACTAAGGAGAATCAATAACATTATTTCTGAACCCTAAAAATTCTCTATAAATACCTAACAAAATTCACCATAAAGACACACAAGAAAATTCAGATATCACCTAAAAGATTAGTGGTTTATATCATAACCCTAATTACCTAAAAACACTGGTTCAAATTACTGAAACAATTAGTGGTTCACATCAGAACCCTAATCACCTAAAAACATTGGTTCAAATTTCTGAAACAAAAGAAGCAAGGGTTGTTCAGAATCAGAGGTGGCAGTAAGCAATAAGCAAAAAAGAAGAATTTCAGAAACTTGGAAATAAGGTTGGCTTTTATGTGTTATTAAATCTAAAAAATGTAGAAATATATGCTTAATTTGTTACAAGTATTTAAATCTGTATGCTTAGTTTTTTTTTTCTCTTAAGCATGAATGATGATATATAGTAGAACCCGTCGTTGGAAAATAAGAGGCGCACAAAATCATATATCTACAAGAGTGCAAGTCCAAAGTTCTTTTATTTTTACAAAAAATAGCAAAACCAGATGTACAAAAGAGAAGTCTAGTCATAAGATATAAAAAGAAAATGTTTCTATAGGGAGGAGAATAACCAATAAACATAACTCTTTTTTTGTTGTAAAAAAATAGTAATGTAATAATTAGAATAGAAAGAGGGATAATTTGAAAAGATTATGAAAAAAAAAGGTGTTTAGGGTAAGATAAATCACAAATAGAAATTAGGGTTCCATAAAATTAGGGTTGCCTTATATAGCTTCCCTTTTAATTTTTATTTTATTTTAAAAAAAATTAAACATTAGATCAATATTCGCACCCCCTTTTTTGATAATACAACCCCCCTACATAGGCCCCAACTTCGCAGGCTATCAGTTTTAAAAGCCCAAAAAACGAAAACTGGGTTGCAGCTAGTTGCACCTGCTGTATTTTTTCTTACAACCCATTTTGTTTTTTTTCATTTTTCAAAGGGGATTAAGTCGATTGTACAATCGGATTAATCAGTGTTTTAGGACGAGTGAGCTGTACAGCTCAATAGTACTAAAATCCCTATAAAAACAAACGAATAAATAATTTTCGAAAAAACAAAACTATTGTTTTCCCATGAACAACTTTTCAAAAATATAAATAGGGGATTAAGTCGGTTGTACAACCTGGATTAATCTGCGTTTTAGGATAAATGAGTTGTACAGCTAAGGAGTCCTAAAATCCCTATAAAAGCATTTCAATTCAAATTCAAACTATTTTCTTTCAACGAAAAACAAAAGCCTAGTTTTGAAAAATTGGGGATTAAGTTGGTTGTACAACCGGGTTAATCTGCTTTTTAGGATAAGTGAGCTGTACAGCTCAAGAGTCCTAAAATCCCTATAAAATAATAAAAAATATTAAAAACCACAAACACGCATGACTTTTTCTACCCAAGAACTACGTAGCTTTGAATTCTTCATCACACCAGAAGATACGTAGGAGCGGGGGCACACGTCCGTCAAGCAAAAAAATAAACAATCTTTTTAAGTATTTCCATTCAATTTGCAACTTACTAATAAATAAAAAAGGGTAAATACAATTTTTTTTTGGAATTAACATAATTTTTCAAAATTAATTAAAAGCTAACCTTTCTTTGAAAAGATGTTGTGGGGTGCTAATACCTTCCTCACGCATAGTCGACTCCCGAACCCCTAATTTGGTCTCAAAGACCCTTATTCGTTCAAAAGGGGTTTATCAATGTTTTCCCTAATAATTAAACTTTGGTGGCGACTTCATTTCGAACTTCAAAGAATCCTTTCCCGGAATTTTCGGTCGCTACAAGTAGCTGCTAATACAGGTTTTATTTATGGTTGTACACTAGTATATGTGTGTGAAACAAAATTGATTTTGACACACTTGACACCGGCCAGGGAAGAGGAAGAATGAAAATGAAACATTCTCGAGAAGAACAAAAATAAAATACTAATTAATATATATTTTCTGGTTGACTATTTTCCATCATAAATAAATTCATTTCTATATAAAAAATAACTAATAATTATTATTTTTATACAATTTGCTTTATTACTTTTCAGTTTTTCATATTATTAATGTAATTATTACCATAATTTTCTAAGAGCAACAGTTTGCTAACCTATCATCTTATGAAAACAATAACAATGCTGGTTAAAAAATCTTATTATTTGATATTCCACTTAAGTAGTAGCAATAATAATATTGAAAATAAAAAATAATATTTTTTTATCTTAAAAACTTCATATTTCAATTTACAGTAACACAAATGGGGTGCTCTAAAAAAGAAGACAAATAAGGCTAACCCTTAAAAATATGCCAACTTATATGTTGTATATTATTATGAAAACTAAAATTATATTTTTATGAAAAAATAGAGAATTTATTTTGTAGATGGACATTATTATTGACCGGTAACATCATAGCCAAATATAAACGCGGAGTACTAGTCAATTTGTAACATTTGCTTTTATTATTTTTGTTGATGACTAAGAAGATAAGTCAGTATTAAAAAAATTTCATATTATAATAGTTATCTGTATATATTATATATTATTATATTATTATATTGCTCTCAAAATCCCATGAGTTTATTATTCTCTTTGAGGGCATTTAACATGATTTTTTTATTTAATATTAATTATAATTTACTCTAAATAATTAAAAGGGATGTGTGACGTAGATTAGTGGTAGTGGCGATTAGTGAGCCTATCATCTTTTTGTCTTATCTTTTTTATGGGGGTAGATGAAATTAAAGAGGAGGTAAGAAGACATTTTAGCAATCAATTCAAAGAGGAAAGCTTTATTAGACCAAAACTGGACGGCATCAACTTCAAAAGCATATCTGATGATGAATCTGAGTTTCTAGTATCTCCATTCTCGATGGAGGAGGTTGAGGAAGCGCACTGTGGAGCTGTGAGGGTGACAAAAGTTCGGGACCAGATGGGTTCAATTTCAAGTTCATTAAAACCTGCTGGAGTACAATTAAAGAGGAGATTTACGGGGTTTTGGTTCAGTTTCACAAGAATGGCAGATTACCGAAGGCGTTTACATCTTCTTTTGTCACCTTAATTGGTAAGACAAAGAACTCGAGAGGGCTGGGTGATTTTTGACCGATATCACTGATTGGCTGTATGTACAAGATAATTGCAAAGATACTGTCCACTTGGCTCAAAAGTGTTCTTCCGGGACTCATTGCTACATCTCAAACTGCCTTCATACAGGAGAGACAAATACTAGATGGAGTTCTTGTGGCAAATGAAATTATTAATGTGGCAAAAAAGAAGAAGTGGCAGGCACTTATGTTTAAGGTAGACTTTGAAAAAGCATACGACTCGGTAAGCTGGAGCTATTTGGATTACATGCTCCAAAGGATGGGTTTTAGTGATAAGTGGAGGATGTGGATGCAGGCGTGTATATTTACAGGTTCAGTTTTGGTATTAGTAAATGGTAGTCCAACTAAGGAGTTTGATATGGAAAGGGGGTTGAGACAAGGAGACCCCTTAGCTCCCTTTCTATACCTCATTGCAGCAGAAGGTTTAGCAGCATTGATTAAGAAGAGCATTCAAATCATTTACTTTGAGGAATTTGTTGTGGCAGAAGGAGCATCTTATCCGACTCTTCAGTATGCAGACGATACAATTATCATTTTCAAAAATACAAGGAAGAATTGATGGTGCCTAAAAGCGGTCCTAAGGGTGTTTGAGATGGTATCCGGATTGAGGGTTAACTTCCATAAAAGCTGTGTAGTGGGATTGAATGTTGATCAAGAGGAGCTAATTAGGGTGGCCTCATAGTTTTTGTATTGTAGGGTGGGTGAATTTCCTTTCAACTTCCTTGGACTACCGGTTGGTGCAAACCCAAGATTGAGTGCGACGTGGAAGCCAGTGGTAAAGAAATTAAGAGACATGCTGTTCATTTGGAGGAGTAGACAACTGTCAATAGGAGGCCGAATCACGCTGATAAACTCAGTTTTAGCAAGCCTTCCACTGTACTACTTTTCTTTCTTTAAGGCTTCGAAAAAGGTGATAAGAGAAATGGTGCAAATACAAAGAAATTTCTTGTGGGGAGGAAATTGTAGCAATGAAAGAAAGATCTGTTGGGTTAGCTGGAAAAAAGTATGTCTAGCAAAGGAAAAAGGGAGGGCTAGGAGTGAGGAATATGGAACTATTTAATGTGGCATTGCTTGGAAAGTGGAAATGGAGACTACGGACAGATATCAGAAGCGTTTGGAACGGATTAATAGGGAAGCTGTATGGATATAATAAGCTGTTAAAGCCGAATGAGTTCTCGGTATGGTGGAAGAACATTAGCAATTTGGATAATTGTCTGCCATTTGCTTCGAATTGGTTTTCTGAGTATGCGAAACACAAACTTGGTAATGGTGAAGAGGTAAAATTTTGGATAGAAAGGTGGAGTTGTAGGTGGTCATTGAAGGAGCTATTTCAACCTTTAAACTTAGTATCAATTAACCAGGATGGTGCTGTAGCAGATTTTGGTGAATGGAACAATGGAAGTTGGTCATGGAAAATGAGTTGGATAAGGCCTCTGAACAGTGAGGAACATAGCTTGGCAGCCCAACTAGAAGAAACTTTATTACCATTACAGCTTGATGCTAATTCAAATGATAAATGGGTATGGATGTTTAAGGTTCGAGGGTACAGTGTGAAGTCAGCATATAAAGAACTGCTGTACAGAATTGATGAGACACAATTAGAGGAGGATAAACAAAAAATATTGAAGAAGCTATGGTGTTCTGCAGTTCCATCAAAGTACCTAGTTCATGCATGGAGAATATTGTTGGACAGACTGCCCACATATTCAGCGCTACAGTAGAGAGGTGTGACAGTTAACAGTGGAGGAATGACGTGTGTTCAATGCTCTGAACAAAGCGAGGATGTGCAACATTTATTCTTAAACTGTTCATTTTCGGTACAGGTATGGCAGTTTTTGGATGGCTGGAACGACGAACACAGCTGCTGATTGCTTATGGAGATACTTTAGAACAAGTGCAGTGAATAACGGAGGAAAGTATTGGTTTTAATAAAAAAAAACCTAAAATATCATCTGGATTTGGTAACAGCTATATAATACAAAACAAATAGTTGTTACCCCACCAGTCCAATAAACAGATTCTGTTATCTTTTTTAAATTAGTTACAAAGTAGTTAGAGTCAGTTACAATCTATGTAACCAACCCTAACAAACCCTTAGAAGGGTCTTTTATGCTATATAAATAAGCATACAAGCTGTACAGAATTTCAACAATGTGAATAAAAAAGTTTTTTGCATTCAGTCTTTAATTCTCTTTCCTCCCTGCGTTCTTTTGTCTGAAAGTGTTTCCTTACATTTCTTCGTTGCTAAAAGTCTTTTCCTTCTTCTACAAAGTGTGTTGCATCTCACAAATAAAAGATAAAGCAAAGTTAGTGTTCTATCTTAAAGTGTGAGTGACAAGAGTAAGTGAAAGTATAGTAACAGAAAAAGGGATTTTACCTGCTGGAAACACTGTGAGTTTCTGAGTATTGAAACTCACAGTTGTTCTTGAAAGACCGTTCGAGAATACATGCAATCATAAAAACAGCAAAAGTTAAAGTTAGCGTTTGAAGGATCAAAACGAAAATTACATAGAAATACCAAAGTTAGTGGTGTCGTTACCTTCGTTGTCATATCTGCATCAAAACCTAAGAAGCTGTGTACCTGCAAAATCAACAAACAGTACAGTTAGGGTTTTTTGTGAAGAAAAGCAACAATCCAAACAACAATCAAAAAACTAACAGCGTGATTACCTTCGTGGTGAGGTCCGCAACAAAACCCAGCCATTAGAGTTGCTTAAAGAACGTTTTTCAAAAACTAGGGTTTCTGAAATCACACTGAAATCAAGCAGAAACAAAGGGGCTTTTGTGTTAGGAAGGAAGATAACGAAGATTTCATCAAGATTGAAGCATAAACAAGCTTCAATCGTTGCTCTCTCTACTGGTTTTGAGAAAACCTAGCAGAGTTTGGGTTGAAGGAGAAGAGGAGAACAGCGAAGGAGAAGAAGAGAAGAGAGAGAAGAAAAAAGAGAAAAATGGACTGAAAACCGGTTACTCACCTTTTATACTCCTGGATCGGTTTGGATCCGTTTCTTGAAGAGTAACCCGCATGTTGCTACAGTTGATGATCCACTGGGTTCCGCATAACCCGTTTTGGCTAAAGAAGTGGGCTGGATCTGGTTTTTTGTTACTCTATGGGCTGGGTACTTTGCTTGTTGCACACCCCAGAATTGATTTTGGCAGCCTGCAAGATAAAATCAAACAAATGGTTAATAAATTCAATAGAAAGAAGATGAAAAGGATCAGGTACATGGTCTGGATTCCTGTTGTATGGGTTATTTGGAGCAACCGAAATAGGATTATTTTCAAGGGTGGTGTCACAAACATATCCCACATGGTATTTCAAGTTAAACTTCTGTCATGGGAGTGGTTTGCCTCATGTAATTTTGTTGAATGGTGTAATAATCCTTTAGAATGTATTTCAAAGTTCTCGAGATGTAAAAGGGTTTGAGGTACCCCTTGTGCCTCCTAATAATAACATTTTTACTTATCTAAAAAAAAGTGAGCCTATTATTTATGTTTACTTCATTAGAATACCCAAGTGGGGAGATGGATAGGCAAAGGCTTAAAATTATTGTGTGAGGGAAAATGAGGAATAACACATTAATTGGTAGCAATCGATTTTTTCCTATAAAACCCATCCTCTATTCATACACACAACTAGAGAGAGAGAGAGAGAGAGAGAGAAGGGGAAACAGACGCTTGGTGATTTTTGCCTCACTTACTTTCAATTGGGTTCTACAAAGGTAAGTCTAATATCCCTAATTCTCATGTTAATGACTTGGAAAAAGAGTTGATAAGGGCTTGGGTATGGGAAATCAAAGAAGTGGGCTATTGAAAAATTAGGGTTTTTCTTGAATGTTTGTTGATGTTTAGGGTTCCAATCTTCACCTCTATGGTTGCATGTTTAAATCTAACTCAAAGTGGATATCTTTGCTTGTTGCATGTTGATTGTGAATCTTGTTGATATGCATCTGTACATAATTTTATAATTTTTTTAAGCAAAGATAATTATATTAAAAAAGGAAAAAGGGGAACAGAAAGAAGACCGAGGGGGGACCAAACCAAAACCCAAGGCCAGGAAAAAACTAAAGAAACCGGGGCTAAGGCCCCCAAAAAACCAACCATCCAAAGGAAAACAGGCCAACAATTCTGGCCAAAACTTGCACAAAACAACAAATTAGAAAGTGACAGAGATTGAGCTAGATTTAGACCGAAGGTTGTAACCAACAGTCTTTTTTTGCTTCTTCTTTTGTTTCTTGGACATAACCGGTTCCAAGTACCTCTCAGCTGAGTCAGGAACCACCGGATCACCAACATCATCTGGCGACTCACCCCTCAGGCTACTTAAAATTTGCATGTCTGCTCTAACTGCAGGATTCATAGCCTCTGAATCGACAATCATAACTTTGGTGCTTGGGAAGAACATAGATGCATGAGAGTTAGAGACAACCTCATCACCTGAGATGTTCGCCCAATTTTTCGTTCTAGCAGGTGTCTCCACTGAGTATGAAGCGCCAGAATCAAGCCTAGTCATAGGAGATTTGGTGGAGCAGGTATGAGCATCACCAATAAAATGGCCCCCAGCCATCTCTACAGGTGTAATAACATGGCTGTCAACGCCCCTGAATAGATTGAGATCAATGCCATCCCCCACCAAAATCAGACTATTGTCTTGTAATGCCGGGGCGGTGTCAGGCTCACCCGGGTTCTCCAATGACTTACCTTTATTATTCCAAGGAGGCTTGCTAGCCGTCTCCACGATTCTCTTAAAATTCTGGAGAGAGTGACCAATACAACTACAAGAGGTGCAGAAAAGAGGTACACACTCATATTCCACCCTGATGGGAAAGGCATAACCCTCCCTTTCTACTAACAATTGATCATGCAGCTTTTCAGAGAAATCAACATCAATAAGAACTCGAGCAAAATGACCAAAAATCCTCTTCATAGTGGCTTCATCCAAAGCAATAGGAGCACCTAGGCTACCACTGATCTCAAACAAAATCTTTGACCTCCAGTATTCCCGGGGAAGACCATGAAGCCTAACCCAACACTGAGCATTAGTTTGTTTTGCAGAGAGAGGATCAAAATCTGGCCTCCAAGAAAATAGGCGCAAAACACCCGGTTGTAGAGATCGCGATCCAAGCGACCAAACCCGCCTAAAGTCCTCACTAGTTACAAAAGAGAATTCAAAAAATCCCTTACCAAGAGAAACCATAGACCAGTCAGAAGAAATCTTCCACATTTTAGACAACTTCTCCTTTAAGTCTTTAATCTGATATGGTTTATCCCCTTTAGATAAAATTATTCTACCATGTAATAGGTTGACACATTCAGCAATGCTAGCCTGATATTCATCTTCAGAGATCTTAACAGCAAGAACATCTCCTTTGAAATAAGGTTTCTGCTGCTTACTGTAATCAAAATCTACAAAGGATTTAGGAGTTGTAGTTATACCTGTCAGCGCGTAAGAAAAAGATTTCTGTTTAACCCTTGTCGTAACTTTTTCGGACAGAGCAGTCGCTGTCAGAACAGGGACCAACTCAGGGAACAAAACCTGCAACTCCTCAGCCAACGCGGGCTTGTCTACGTGGGCTGCACATGGCTTTCCAACAGCTTTACTGGGCTGCATGGACGACTTGACACCTGTCGTCGCAGACTGGACATGTCCCAACTTAGGGAACAAATCCTGCATCAATGCTGCCGCTGACGCGCTCAGATTGGCTGCTGCGCTCCCGTCAGTACCTGCGAGCTGCGCATCGCCCAAAGCGGGAGGCGCTCCAGAGGGGTGCAGATCTGCTGTGTTAGAGACGTCAGTAAGAGCATAAGGTTTCACATGCTGTGATGACCCGTCAATCACTCCCACCGACATGCTGTGATGACCCGTTAATAATTGAGTAAACCGAAAAACTGATTGAGGTTTCGAAATTTTTACATGTTTAGACAAAGAGAACAATTTTTCAAGATGAACTTAAATTTTTGGAAAATACTGTGTAGATCAAACTCAATACGTGTTGTACTAGAAAATACACAATTTTTAGAGAAGAGGGCTATTGAAAAATTAGGGTTTTTCTTGAATGTTTGTTGATGTTTAGGGTTCCAATCTTGTTGGGAATTCAATTACAATTTCCAAATAATATTTAATATTAGTTGTTATACCCCAATTTTGTCCGATCGCTTTTTTCGCAACCATCTCAATTTAGTCCGCGTGTCATAGACATTATTACGAGAAAAATTTTTGGGCTCTCGTTTTAATTTGGGCCAACGCTTAGTAGTTTTTTCAATCGGGCCGAGAAGCCTTTTTGTCTAATCGGACCTATGCTCGCGTAATTGGGCCTTATTTTAGCCTTTTGTCTAATTGGGCCTATGTTCAGTCTTTCGCTTGGGCTTGGCCCAATTTAATCCTTTTCCCCATTTTGACCAAAAAACAATAAAACTGTCCAGAATCCAAATAACAAATATAATTAAAATGAGAATTAAAAATTAATATTACAATAATCCAAAAAAAATCTAAAAATACAAAATAATCCAAAAATCTAAAAATCCCAAAAAAATACACAAAAATCAGAAAAAAGAAAATACAAGGAAAATAGCAGCTGGACCCTAGTCCTCTTCTTGCTCACCAAGCATCCACCTTCTCCAACCCAAGCCCAACACCTGCAAAAAAAGAAAGAAAATGGAGAAGGATAATAAACCCTAATTTCTGCCTATAAAAACAAGTCTAGACACACCCAGAAAAGACAGCAAAGGCACACGAAAATTCACACAAAAAAAGACACAAAACTCATAATTCAGAGCAAAAAAGATTCGGGTTTCACGCTGAAACGTGAAACCCGAATCACAAAACACCGGTCTGAAATAAAGAAAGGCAGAAGTAATAAGCAGCAGCAGCAGCAAGCGAAAGGTACCAATAAACAACAATAACAAAGAAGTTCAGAGGCTGGAGTAAAAGGTTGGATTCTTGAATAATTTCTCTTTTGACATTCATATTTTGCCTGGTGTTCCAGTCTGGCTAGTATAAAAAAACGTAACTAATCTGATACCAGTGTCAAAGCTGTCTATTTGTAAATAAAAATCAATTAAACATAATCAGCGACGGTAAATAAATTAGGATTAGGAACAAACTAGTTTTTTCAATTCAGTGTTAAGAATAAATTAGGGTTTAGTTAACCTGCTCAAAGGAAACAAAATTGGAAATCAGTTGGAAATGGTAATTCACTTAGAAAATTAGGGTTTGGTTAGGATTTTAAGCAAGAACCCAGAATCAGAGAAATTAGTAAACAATCTGAAGTAGGTCTGGTTTTAGGAAAATTAGGGTTATAAAATGGACAGTAAAAACAGTGGCAGAAAAGATTAAAGGCATGAATAAAAAAAAATATAAAAAAAAAAAAAACAAACGTACCTGCTCCGACCACCGTGACGGTGGTCGTATCCCCCAGAACGCGCCGTCGTCGCCGTCGTGAACACCCGTGGACCACCACGCCATCACCTTCCTTTAGGTCATCCCCCAAATGTACCGCCTTCGTCTTTTCCTCGCCGCGAGCACCGCACGCTCCCTTTCGCGCCGCCGTGAGTTCGCATGGCACTGCTGTCCTCCAAGCGTGTCACCGACAGTCACGTTCCCTCCGCCGTTCGCGTGCTCTCCCTCGCCGTTGCCAAACCACCACCACGGAACACCCAACGCTGATTTCCCCTTCCTTCTCTCTTCGCGTCGCCGCCGTTCACCGCCACGATGCCTGGCGTTCAACATCGCCGGTCACCACCGTCAACCCCTCCCATCCATCACCTTCATCGTAACCCTCACCATCTCATCTTCTCTCTCGTTCTCTCTCCGTCGTTAGTCCGGCGTGGCCACGAGGCCATAGTCCTCCCTCCGTCGCCCACCGCAAATCTCTCCCTCCACAAATTTCTCCCTCAATCTCTCTGCGGCGCCGTGAATACAGGAGAAAGGAAATTAGGGTTTTCCTTCAAAAGTCAGCTTATATAGTGCTGTTAGATTAATTAATTTTTTTTAATTCAGATTGCTATTTACACCCGTATTTTTTAATAACACAACCCTCCTACTTAAGCCCAATTTCGTGGGCCGGATATAAAACAATGCTGTCGGGTTCTTCTACTTACACCTCTCATTTCCCTGTAAACGCCTCCCCCTAAAAAGCCCATGAATTCATGGACCAGTCTACAAACTGGGCTGCTGCTTTTCACACCCAGTCTTAATAATACAACTCCATTCCCGCAAACGGCACCATATTTTACTACTGCACCCTCTCTTTTTGTTTTTATTTAATTTCTTTTACAAAAACCTATAAAAATAAATAGATGAATATTTTATTTTCAAAAAACATAAATAGGGGACTAAGTCGACTGTACAGTCGGGTTAGTCTGTTTTTTAGGTCACTAATGAACCGTTACGGATCATGGCCTAAAATCCCTATTCAAAACAAACAATTCCTAAATTAAATAAACACAAATACATTTCCTTCCACAAATCAAATTTTCAAAATAGGGGATTAAGTCGACTGTACGGTCGGGTTAGTCAGCGTTCTAGGACGAATGAACCGTACGGATCAAGAGTCCTAAAACCCCTATTCCAATAAAATCAAACAAACACACTTCAAACCATTTTCCAAACTTCAAAAAACTCCATTTTCACAAAATAGGGGACTAAGCCAACTGTACAGTCGGATTAGTCATCATTTTAGGACAAATGAACTGATCACTCAGGAGTCCTAAGATCCCTATATTAAAAAATACCAACCAACAAACCTTTTTCTACCCAAGAACTACGTGTGATTTGATTCTCTACCAAGAGATACGTAGGAGCAGATGGGGGCCCACATCTGTCAATTGCACTAATAAAAAAACCTTTTTTAGTCTTTTCCTAAATAGTCACTTTCTTAAAATTCGAATAAAATATCAATTTTCCTCTTTCTTTTTAGTTCACAATAAAAGGGTAAAATAAATGTTTTCAAAATTAACTTCCGCTTCTACAATTAATTAGCAGGTAACCTTCCTTAGGAAGGATGTTGTGGGGTGCTAATACCTTCCCCACGCATAACCGACTCCCGAACCCAAATCTGGTCTCAAGGACCCTTATCCAATCCAAAAGGGATTTTCCAATGTTTGCCCTTAAACTAAACTTTGGTGGCGGCTTCATTTTTGAACCTTCGAGGAATCCTCACCCGGATTTTTCGGTCGCTACAGCTGGCGACTTCACTGGGGACATTAGAGAGTCAAACCTAGTCTAATTAGTTGTAGGATTAGTTGTTAATTAAATGTTCTATTTTACCCTTCCCTTTCATCTTTTATCCTTGTTGCATGTTATGTATTTATGTGATATGTAAACCCTAGGATAGAAGACCACTTTTTGTATATGTGTTTGTTTGTTTTGCAGCTTGGGGGGTATTATTGATATTTTGCTCCTTCACACACTCCACTATCACGCTTTTGCACACACGTGAGAATAGTCCTGTACCCGGACTGGAGAATAACCTAAGTTAGAACGAGACTGCGTAGTGATGGCCTACTGGATGTGCGTCCTGTTGGGTGGTCACGAAAGTCTCACCTAGAGTTTGGTCCCTTTTGAGAATGCTGGCACTCCTAATAGCTTGCCTATTGTTGTTGATCAGTGTTTTTAACTGGGGTCGTTGGCTCTAGGAACCTTATGTAGGACTCTTTAGAGCTACCCTTTGAAAGGTTCACTCAACAGACAAGCCCTAGACCTGTTCTCTAAGGAACCCTCGTAGGACACAAAGGAGCCTCATACCCCTGCATTCAAACAAACACCGATACATTTTTCTGGTCTTCTTAGAAGAAAAAATTTCAAAAAAAATCATATGTTATTTTGACAAATTATTTTTAGCATACCTCATGCATTTTTACTTGTCCCTTTTGCATGGCATAAAAAAAAATTATTGCACATTAACATTTCATTCTTCATGCATTTCTATAACCGCCAGGGAATTGTAAGACTTTCTTTCTGACAAGATGGATCAAACATTTGCATTAATAAAATAAGTTTCTTTCAATTTTGCGTCAAACAGAAACTTGCAATTTCCCCGGCGCGACACGAAAGCATACATTTGCATTGCATGCACATTCATCAGTTCATTCATGTACTTACGAAAAAAGAAAAATTGAAAAAATTAACAGAGAGTAAAAGGGCAAGCTGGTTCATCAACATTGCTACCAGACTAGTTCTCAAACAAGAAAAATGGCCGAAGAGGATAATCAGACTCTGAAAGAAGACATTGCAAAGCTGAAGGCTCAAATGAGCGAGATGATGGTATTGAAAGATCAAATGACCGAGATGATGGCGCTGAAAGATCAAATGTATGAATTCGTGAAACTCCTCGAGAGAAAAAATGTAGATGAAGGTGTTTCGGCAGGGAATACTGAGAACAATGCTACAAGTCTCCCTCCTCCTCCCAGCTCCGAGACTCCATACACCGCTGGAGTGAACGGACGAAGCTACCAATGGCTCCCTTACGGTCTCCCAGCTGGTTACGCTCCTCCTACCATAGAAGCCAATCCAGAGGAAGGACCTTTAGGAGTCGCTGGACCTTCAGCTCAAAATACAAATGCAGAAATACCGCGAGTTCACTTCTCAAGTCCTGCGACTGCACCACAGGTCATTCCACAGGGTTATACTCCGTCACCAGTAGTAATTCATCATGCTCCTACACCGAACTCCGCTGCAATGCCAATGGTTCCTCCCCACTACAACATGAGAGGACCCTCTCGTAACTACTCAATGGAGGACTCTCAACCCGAGGACAAATATCAGATACTAGAAGAGCGCCTGAGAGCAATTGAAGGATCCAATGTCGGCGCAAGGGATGCATATGATTTGTGTCTCGTCCCTAATGTGATTATCCCACCCAAGTTCAAAGTGCCCGACTTTAACAAATACAGAGGGGTAACTTGTCCCGCTAGCCATCTGACTATGTATTGTAGAAGAATGGCCGCATTTGCACACGACGACAAACTGCTCGTCCATTACTTTCAGGACAGCTTGACCGGGGCAGCCTCAAGCTGGTACATGCAGTTGGAACGCACCCACATTCGATGTTGGAAAGATCTGGCCGATGCTTTCTTAAAGCAGTACAAATACAACATTGATATGGCTCCTGATAGAGCACAGTTGCAGAATATGGTGAAAAGAAACAAAGAATCATTCAAGGAGTATGCCCAGCGTTGGAGAGGATCAGCAGCGCAGGTAGTTCCGCCTCTACTAGAGAAAGAAATGGTATCTATGTTCATAGATACGTTGCAATCACCCTTCTATGACAGATTAATTGGGAGCGTATCCTCTAACTTCTCAGACATGATCACCATAGGAGAAAGGTTGGAGAAGGGAATGAGAAGCGGGAAAATCTCTCACGGTTCGGCCGAAACCAATAACCCAAGGAAGCCCTTCGCAGGATTTGTTAGAGGTAATGAAGGGGAAACAAACTCCATAACAAGATCAATGAAAGCCTCTTACACTTCCACAAACCTTCCTCAATCCCTGCACTTCTCTACCCAAACCACTAAAAGCCATAAACCACCAAACTACCCAGAAAGGAGACATGCACAGTTTGATCCAATTCCCGCATCCTACTCAGATCTGTTCGACCACCTCACTAGTCACAACCTAATCTCCCCCCGCCCGATGAGGCCCATTGAACCTCCTTTCCCGAGAGGCTATGACCCGAACGCCACTTGCGAATTTCACGCAGGCGCAATTAGGCATTCAGTAGAAAACTGCAAGGCACTGAAACATGTGGTTCAGGATCTGATCGAATCCAATTGGTTGAGCTTCAATGAGGATGCTCCGAACGGAGGCGCTAACTTTTTGCCAGGGGCATGAGGAGTCATCTGTCAATGCTTTTGAAGGCGATCAAAGGGCTAAAAACAACATCATCAACCTTGTGCGCCTTTGTCCTGCACTTGAAGCACTTATGAATTGGGAGATTGTTGATTTTCTTGTGATTTTCGGTTCAAAGTAATGTTACGTAATGCAAATCCTATGGCTTCGCCCAAAGCCTTAGGACATTTCAATAAGGGCATGCATGTTTCTTCCCAGTATCAATATTAATAAAATAGCATTTTGAATTCTTCGATAAATTCCTTTTTACTCATTTGCTCGCTTTACTTTTTCATTTATCCTTCTTCAATTTCTACTAATGCAGACTTAAACAACTTGTCCTTGAAAATAACAACGTCGGTAATTCATGTCATAACTTTGATCACCCCATTAATCAAACCAAGGAATATGTTGAAGATAACTGGGAAACTCTTCCAGAGGTAATGATAATAACGGAACAAAAGGATAAAGTAACCCATCCTCGCGTGGGATCAAACGAAATGATCAACTTGGGCACAGAAGAAGACAAAAAGGTGTTAAAATTAACATCACACCCAAAGGATAGGAAATCAAGAAAGTTCGCTTACATCACCTTGTCTGACATAAGAGACCCACTGATGTAACAAATCCGTGATTGTCGAGAAATTTGGTATGCCGTTACGGCTTTCCTAAAAAAAAAAAAATCATCACAGATAATGGTGAAAGGACTACGCAAGGACTCCAAGTCGAGCATCATGATCCCTTCCCATACCACCAAAAAAAAAATGGGGCAGTTGCAGCAACAGATGAAGAATATCAGGGATGATGGTGACATTTCACCAGAAATATGGTCTGTCGTTACGGCTTTCCTAAAAAGATCGTCACGGACAGTGGTGAAAAGGCTACGCAAGGACTCTAAGTCGAGCATCATGACCCCTCCCCATACCACCCAAAAAAATGGGGCAGTTGCGACAACAAACAAAGAATATCAGGGATGATGGTGACATTTCGCCTTTACATGGAGATCAGACCTCGCTCATACTTCAACAGGGGAAACCCCGTACGATGGGAGTAGTACTTCCATTAAACTTCACCAAACAAAAAACGGTTGTCTTATGTCTTATCGGAAAAGAACAAAGAAAATTTAACAAAAGAAAGTCTGTCCTCAACAATTTTAAAGAGACTTGGTGCCCAAGAAAGTCATACCCAAAAGGATTCCCACAGGAGATGGGCCTCGAACTATAAAGGACCTCACGTGGTAAGGAGATCATTTGCTGGAAGAGCCTTAATTCTCACAAAAATGGACGGGGAAGACCTCCCACTCCCGGTGAACGCTGCCTAAAAAAGGAGTATAGAAAAATGAGAAAGATGATCCAAGCAAAAATGAGCTCGCTAGGTTGAAAACCCGAAAGGGCAGCCTAGGCAAAAATTAGAGCGACCCGATGGATTGAAAACTCTAAAGGGCGATCCAGGCAAAAATTAGGGTCAGGAAGTTGGACTAAACAAACATTGAGGCAGTCAACACTTCCAAAAGTCGGATGATGAGTGATCAAGGTCGTGAACATGGGTGGCCGGCACCGTTACTTCAAGGACACTAACTACCGAGAAGTCTGCTTAGTATTTCAGCTTTCCTATTCTTTCAATAAAATTCCTGACGTAATCTTAAGTCGGTGTGCCTTCTGCACATTTGGCCTCCAATGTCAATATCAAACACTTTCCTTCCTTTTTACTTCCGTCTATTTTTGAAATGATGTTTTGTGATAATTGATACTGGATTGTGAAACATGTGGCATAATCAAAAGCATTACAATCATTACGAGATTTCCGAGAATCATAAAAGAGATATAGTCTTTCATTAAAATACCGATAAAGAAGAAAGGAACCGCGGGAATAGAACAATAAATGCGCGATCATCTCAAATTATAAGTCCCAATCATCCGCAATTGACTTAGCAGTACGAATGCACTTGATAGCCTCATGCCGGAAGTCCTGCGAGTTGAAGGACCAGCAAAAAGAGAGGCCCAAAAAGAAAAGCAAAAAAGAGACCAAAAAAGCAAAAAAAGAGACCCAAAAAAAAAAGAAGGAAGAAAAGCCAAAAGAAAAATCATCCACAAATCATTTCATCATGCGTTCACATATGTTTCATTCATCCCATCGGACACCTACCATTTCACACACCTATATTGCACGCATGCATCATTCATCGCATTTTTAGACATGCCAAGTATAGATAGCTTTTCCCGTCTCAGGTAAATGCATTCATTAAGTATGTTGTAGGCAAGTACGCCGTGTGTCAATAGTTTGTTCCCTCAAAGTTGGTGCTCCCTAATTGGTTTCATATCATAATTTAGAATCTCGGACCCCCAGCAGTCCCTCGTGGCCCTAGCGCTGTCTTAATTTAGACCTCCAATGGTCATTCATTCTAGATCGCACGTCGCGTTATCGAGCAACTGACGGATCATCCGACCCCAGGTCCATCAGTTCAGTTCGACCCAGTATGTCAAAGCAACGACTTCGAACTCTACCCTCAAGATCACTATGTCGCCACTGAGCGCGGCGGATCATCCGACCCCAGGTCCTTCAGACTAGCTGTGTCAGCCTAAGACACGGTGGACGTCCTTGGAGGTGAGCAAATTAGGTCAACGACCTGATCTTGCCCCTCCGGCCGCTCGAAAAAGGCCACCCCCGAGCATACCATTTTACTAGTACCATTGCTAGTTTGTGCTCTTTTGGACCCCCAGTGGTCCTTCAAAGCCCCAGTGCACCTTCGGACCCCAATTGGTCTTTTAGGGTTTAGGCAACCCCTTAGAGCCCAAATGCTCTTTTAGAGCCCCAGTGCTCCGCCAGATCCCCAGTGATCACTTCTTTTTTCGTTCTCGATTAACACGCCAAGTGTTAATCCTCCCTTTGTTTTCCCTAACTCATCTTCCCCCTAAACGGACAAAATTAGCGTCTATTCTATCTTTATTTTTATTTCTACTACGAAAATCTGAAAATCATTCACCTTTTCTAGTAAAATATAAATAAAGAGGGGCAGCTGTTATACCCCAATTTTGTCCGATCGCTTTTTTCGCAACCATCTCAATTTAGTCCGCGTGTCATAGACATTATTACGAGAAAAATTTTTGGGCTCTCGTTTTAATTTGGGCCAACGCTTAGTAGTTTTTTCAATCGGGCCGAGAAGCCTTTTTGTCTAATCGGACCTATGCTCGCGTAATTGGGCCTTATTTTAGCCTTTTGTCTAATTGGGCCTATGTTCAGTCTTTCGCTTGGGCTTGGCCCAATTTAATCTTTTTTCCCCATTTTGACCAAAAAACAATAAAACTGTCCAGAATCCAAATAACAAATATAATTAAAATGAGAATTAAAAATTAATATTACAATAATCCAAAAAAAATCTAAAAATACAAAATAATCCAAAAATCTAAAAATCCCAAAAAAATACACAAAAATCAGAAAAAAGAAAATACAAGGAAAATAGCAGCTGGACCCTAGTCCTCTTCTTGCTCACCAAGCATCCACCTTCTCCAACCCAAGCCCAACACCTGCAAAAAAAGAAAGAAAATGGAGAAGGATAAGAAACCCTAATTTCTGCCTATAAAAACAAGTCTAGACACACCCAGAAAAGACAGCAAAGGCACACGAAAATTCACACAAAAAAAGACACAAAACTCATAATTCAGAGCAAAAAAGATTCGGGTTTCACGCTGAAACGTGAAACCCGAATCACAAAACACCGGTCTGAAATAAAGAAAGGCAGCAGTAATAAGCAGCAGCAGCAAGCGAAAAGTACCAATAAACAACAATAACAAAGAAGTTCAGAGGCTGGAGTAAAAGGTTGGATTCTTGAATAATTTCTCTTTTGACATTCATATTTTGCCTGGTGTTCCAGTCTGGCTAGTATAAAAAAACGTAACTAATCTGATACCAGTGTCAAAGCTGTCTATTTGTAAATAAAAATCAATTAAACATAATCAGCGACGGTAAATAAATTAGGATTAGGAACAAACTAGTTTTTTCAATTCAGTGTTAAGAATAAATTAGGGTTTAGTTAACCTGCTCAAAGGAAACAAAATTGGAAATCAGTTGGAAATGGTAATTCACTTAGAAAATTAGGGTTTGGTTAGGATTTTAAGCAAGAACCCAGAATCAGAGAAATTAGTAAACAATCTGAAGTAGGTCTGGTTTTAGGAAAATTAGGGTTATAAAATGGACAGTAAAAACAGTGGCAGAAAAGATTAAAGGCATGAATAAAAAAAAATATAAAAAAAAAAAACAAACGTACCTGCTCCGACCACCGTGACGGTGGTCGTATCCCCCAGAACGCGCCGTCGTCGCCGCCGTGAACACCCGTGGACCACCACGCCATCACCTTCCTTTAGGTCATCCCCCAAATGTACCGCCTTCGTCTTTTCCTCGCCGCGAGCACCGCACGCTCCCTTTCGCGCCGCCGTGAGTTCGCATGGCACTGCTGTCCTCCAAGCGTGTCACCGGCAGTCACGTTCCCTCTGCCGTTCGCGTGCTCTCCCTCGCCGTTGCCAAACCACCACCACGGAACACCCAACGCTGATTTCCCCTTCCTTCTCTCTTCGCGTCGCCACCGTTCACCGCCACGATGCCTGGCGTTCAACATCGCCGGTCACCACCGTCAACCCCTCCCATCCATCACCTTCATCGTAACCCTCACCATCTCATCTTCTCTCTCGTTCTCTCTCCGTCGTTAGTCCGGCGTGGCCACGAGGCCATAGTCCTCCCTCCGTCGCCCACCGCAAATCTCTCCCTCCACAAATTTCTCCCTCAATCTCTCTGCGGCGCCGTGAATACAGGAGAAAGGAAATTAGGGTTTTCCTTCAAAAGTCAGCTTATATAGTGCTGTTAGATTAATTAATTTTTTTTTAATTCAGATTGCTATTTACACCCGTATTTTTTAATAACACAACCCTCCTACTTAAGCCCAATTTCGTGGGCCGGATATAAAACAATGCTGTCGGGTTCTTCTACTTACACCTCTCATTTCTCTGTAAACGCCTCCCCCTGAAAAGCCCATGAATTCATGGACCAGTCTACAAACTGGGCTGCTGCTTTTCACACCCAGTCTTAATAATACAACTCCATTCCCGCAAACGGCACCATATTTTACTACTGCACCCTCTCTTTTTGTTTTTATTTAATTTCTTTTACAAAAACCTATAAAAATAAATAGATGAATATTTTATTTTCAAAAAACATAAATAGGGGACTAAGTCGACTGTACAGTCGGGTTAGTCTGTTTTTTAGGTCACTAATGAACCGTTACGGATCATGGCCTAAAATCCCTATTCAAAACAAACAATTCCTAAATTAAATAAACACAAATACATTTCCTTCCACAAATCAAATTTTCAAAATAGGGGATTAAGTCGACTGTACGGTCGGGTTAGTCAGCGTTCTAGGACGAATGAACCGTACGGATCAAGAGTCCTAAAACCCCTATTCCAATAAAATCAAACAAACACACTTCAAACCATTTTCCAAACTTCAAAAAACTCCATTTTCACAAAATAGGGGACTAAGCCAACTGTACAGTCGGATTAGTCATCATTTTAGGACAAATGAACTGATCACTCAGGAGTCCTAAGATCCCTATATTAAAAAATACCAACCAACAAACCTTTTTCTACCCAAGAACTACGTGTGATTTGATTCTCTACCAAGAGATACGTAGGAGCAGATGGGGGCCCACATCTGTCAATTGCACTAATAAAAAAACCTTTTTTAGTCTTTTCCTAAATAGTCACTTTCTTAAAATTCGAATAAAATATCAATTTTCCTCTTTCTTTTTAGTTCACAATAAAAGGGTAAAATAAATGTTTTCAAAATTAACTTCCGCTTCTACAATTAATTAGCAGGTAACCTTCCTTAGGAAGGATGTTGTGGGGTGCTAATACCTTCCCCACGCATAACCGACTCCCGAACCCAAATCTGGTCTCAAGGACCCTTATCCAATCCAAAAGGGATTTTCCAATGTTTGCCCTTAAACTAAACTTTGGTGGCGGCTTCATTTTTGAACCTTCGAGGAATCCTCACCCGGATTTTTCGGTCGCTACATTAGTAGTGGTGGAAAATTCAAGAGACACCTTTGAAGAGATGAGGAGGTGTATCTAGAATGTTGAAGAAAACTCGAGAAGTGGAGCTCCTTGGAAAGGTGAGACAATAAATGTCCACTAAGTCTTATGCATGCATGGAAGTCATGTTCTCTCCTATAAACAGAGAGACTTGTGAAGAGATGAAACATGCCAAATGAAGAGGTGAGGCATCCCCATTCTTGGGTGATAATGTAGAGAGTTGAAGAATATCCTGCCAGGTCCTAGTGAGAGGAGAGTGTTGGGGATCATTTGTTGTGTGAAATGGAATGTTATCATTCCTTGTAACTCTTATAGTGAGAAGAGTATTGTAAGGTGATACATATATTGGGGTGAGTTACAAGTTGTTGTAATCATATTTGAGAAGATGAATGAATTATGTTGAGATGTTTCCGTGGACGTAGGCAAGAAACCGTGTAAATTATTGTCTGTTCTTCTCTCTTCTCTCCATTATTCTTGTGGTGTGTTCGTGTATATTCCCTCAAAGATCCTTGGGCGTGTGGGTAATCCGTTGACATGTGCGGTTTTCCCCAATAGTGGTATCAGAATTTCAACAATGTGAATAAAAAAGTTTTTGGCATTCAGTCTTTAATTCTCTTTCCTCCCTGCGTTCTTCTGTCTGAAAGTGTTTCCTTACATTTCTTCGTTGCTAAAAGTCTTTTCCTACTTCAACAAAGTGTGTTCCTTAAATGGTTAATAAATTCAACATGGTATCATTGAGCATGGTAACAATCCAGGTGTACAATTCTAAACTCTAGTTCTTTATCTTTCTTTCACAATTCTTTAAGGTTTTTTACAGATTTTATTAGCACACAGCAAGCTGTTGCGCCCGAAAAAGTCCCCGAGGGAGAACCTTCCTTGTTCACAACTTTTCCTAAGACAATGAAGCCGCCACCAATATTTATTAAGGAAAATATTAGGAAAACCTTTTTTGGAAAGCGATTGGTCTTGCGAAACTAGAGAATAAGGCTCGGGGGTCGGTTACTAGAGAATAAGGCTCGGGGGTCGGTTACGCGCAGGGAAGGTGTTAGCACCCCACACGTCCTCTCTACTGAGAGGGAACCTTTAATTAAATGTGTGGTTTTAGTGTGTTGTCTTGAAAATACTTAATTTTGCCTCTCTACTTCTTATTGAAAAATTCTTAATGAAAATCTTTATTTATCATGAAAAAGAAAAGGGGGAAGAATGGGTTTTTAGAAAAAAACGCTTGACGGGACATGGCCCGCTCCTACGTATCTCCCGGTGCGATGGAGAACTCAAAGCTACGTAGTTCTTCTTTGTCCTGAAAAAGGTTTTTGTCTTTTATCTTTTTAGTGAGTTTTCGAAATAGGACGAGCATTTAGTGAATGATTAAACTAACCAAGGTTATGGGTAATCACCGCTAAGTACTCTTGAAAATGAGAGTCACTACCGCCAGTCAGACGAACAAAGGTTCTGATTGACTATTAGTATCGACTCGTTTTTATTTGTTCTTTTGAAAGGGGTTTTCGAAAGAGATTGATTGGCACGAATGATCAAACTAACAAAGGTTATAAGTGATCATCGCTTGTTGTTCTTTTGGGAAAAAGACATCGCCACCAATGGCTAGATGAACAAAGGTTCTGATTAGCCACTAGCGACGATGGGTTGAAAATGTTTTTAGAAAGGAAAAGGTCTTCGTTCTGAAAATGATCTTGGTTTGCAAAAGTGATTCTTTTTTGTTATGAAAATAACTCTTTTCTTTTTGTTATGCAAATGCTAAACTTTTTATGATTGCGCTTGACGAGAATGTGACTCGCTCCTACGTATCCCAAATGGTAATCAAAGCGACATAGTTCTAACGAGCCTTGAAAGTGAAAGTCTTTTTGCTTTGGTTTTGAAAAGTAAAGGGCGCTCGTAATGATCAAACTAACAAAAGTTATGGGTGATCACTACTAAAACCCACTTAAGTGCATGTAAAAATCTCTTTTGAAAGATGAAAGCCTTCATGATGACCAAACTAACAAAGGTTATGGGTGGTCAACACTAACACTTGCTATGACTTTTGATACTTAGGAAAATATCTTTTGAAATCGGAAGCGTTCATGATAATCAAACTAACAAAGATTATGGGTGATTATCACTAGTAGCTTATGCATATGAAAACATCTTTTTTTTTTTAAATTTAGGCTCTTAGGACAACCAAACTAACAAAGGTTATGGGTAGTTGTCACTAGTCACCATTTTCATGCTAAGCTATTTAGAAAAGAAAACAATGAATGCAAGAAGATTTGGAGATTCAAGCATGGCACAATCATTGAAATCGAATCCTTAGGCAAACAACAACATGGACATAACTTGCAATTAATCTCATTTGAATTCTTGAGCAAACACTAGCCTAGACTACACATATTAAACTACAACACATAAATAGGCAAAGAAGGAACTTGAATTGGGCATTAAGCAAAAATGCAAGAGTAGGCAAGATTGGACCTAAATGCACATCTAATGGAAGATGCTAGGTGAGAACCATACTCAAATATTTCTACAAAACGCAAGGGAATCTAAATGCACATCTAGTGGAAGATGCAATGTATGGGATGGGCCTATCTATGTATTGATAATTCCACATGAGAGTAGGCAAGGAAGTGGTAGGTACAAATGAATTCAAAAGAGTAGCCACAAGTATGATCATTGGCAAACCCTCAATAAGCAAGTCATCTTAGCAATCAAAGCGCCAAAGCATGTTGAATCACTTTGGCCAATTCTCAACACTTAAATTAGTGTGCACAAGTGCACAAGTGTGAATCCTCTTTCCAATCATCAATCTAATTCTTAAGGCAAGTAATTAGGATCAAATCCAAACCCTAGTTTTTATTGACGTATGCGCATAAAGCTTATTAATGCAATAGGGTAAAAACTCATGGATGCAAGATGGTAAAATGTTTTGAAAAAATGTTTTATGAGATGAGATGAAAATGTTTTAATGAGGTAAAAAATGTTTTGATACATGAAGGTAAAAATGTTTTTATGTTTTATGAAATGGTAAAAACTCTTAGTAAAAACTTAATGAAGAGGTAAAAGTAAAATGGTAAAATCTTTTCATGTTTTTGGTAAATAGTTAATGAAGTGGTAAAGTAAAATGGTAAAAAGTGAACAAACACAATTGCACAACTTGCATTTACTCAAACACAATCAAATGACAACTTTCAAGCAATCATTCAATTACAACTCATGAAATAAGCAAGAACACATAAGAATCCTAATTTCCCCTTCTTGGCCGAAGCTAATTGGCATGGAAGATGAGTTTTATTTGACCAAAAATTATGCAAACAAGAGTGAATATGCAAGGAAATATGAGAAAACACAAGAACAACTCTTTCAAAGTCAAGGAGCCACCTCAAACACCCAAGCCTACCTAAGTGCTTGTCAATAATGTTTGAGATGGCTCCTCAAAGCAACAACAACAACAAGATATGAAGGAGTTGAGATGAGGAGAAGAGAGTTTATGCAAGAAATTTAAAGATGATGCAAAGTTTTAGGGTTTTTTACCTCCAATCCAAGCTAGGCTTATATATGGGTCTAGGTGAAAATAGGGTTAAGGGTAGAATGGGGATGGAATGTTCTATTTCAAGTAAGTTTGCATTTTCTAATGAAGAGGTGAGTGTGAGAGTGTGGGGTTATTTACAAAAAAGGGCATGAGTCCATGTGGGAGTGAGTGATGGTCACCAAAAGTTAAGGATAGTACAAAGCATATTCTTAAGGAATAAGGAATAGAAGACTGTGGAAGAAATTGTGGAGAGAGAGAGAGAGGGAATTTCAAAATTGTGGGGGGAGAGAGAGAGAGAGAGAAAAAAAAACTTGTTTTTGGTCTTTTGTCTTACTGAGGACACTTCCTTCTTTTGAATTTTGAATTTTGAATTTTTGGGCATGGAAGTGAAAGTGCACCTATTAAAAATGTGTCATATATACTTGAGCACCATAAAATATTCCCTTTAATTAATCTAGACAATAAAAATTGTCATTTAATAATTGGGGAATATTTCATGGTCTTTTTTGGGTTTTTTATGCACTAAAAATGGGGAAAATGCATTTTTAATTATTTTAGACTAGGATTTTCTTTCCAAAAATTATACAAAAATTACCCTTAGTAGAGTAACATGTATGCCGCGTCCTTGACCTGGTCTTGGTCCAAAAATAATTAATTTTATTTTATTTAAATGCCCAAAAAATGCAAAAATATGCACTATTTTATTTTCTAAAATTCCTGAAAATTAAGAAAAATGTTTTTGGGTGCCAAAAATTAATAATGGCCTTTTTGAAAACACGTGCCAAATGACAAGGGCCTTTTTGAAAATAAAAACACGTGCCAAATGACAAGGGCACAGGGCAGCTCACGCAGTTACGACTGACGCGCGCGCATAATGCAAATAAAAAAAGTGAAATAGAGGATGAATACACTATTTTCCACACATTATGAATTACCTTATTGTTCTATTTTTTCTGCAAAAATGTTTTTGACTTGGGCGGACAAAATTGGGGTATGACAGCTGCCCCTCTTTATTTAGATTTTGACAAGAAATATGAATTGCGCGAGACATATTTCGAGGCAAAATCGAAATAAAGAATTCAGAAATTATACCAATTTTGTCTACTTGGAGAAACCCGAATTTTCTTTTCTTTTTTCTTCCCCTCTTTTTTTTTTTGGTTTCTATTGTTGTTTTTTTTCGAAAGATAGACACTTTCGTGTTGATGCGAAAACAGTAAATGGGCACTTGCGTGCAGACAGAAAAGTAAAATGGGCGCTTCCGTGCAGACAGAAAAATAAAATGGGCACTTCCGTGCAGACAGAAAAGTAAAAAGGGCACTTGCGTGCAGAAAGCGGTAAATTGCCCAGGCTGCCTAAAACCTGTAATCCTTAAACGAACTCTTGACGAATCCGAGTTTGCGCGTGGCTTTGAGGAGCACGCTCTTCCTGTTGGCCTTTTCGAGCGACCGGGGGGATCGTTATCAGCTCCGGAACTGATATACAGATCAATGCACGGCGTCCACTGTATCTTAGGCTTGATACAACTATTTCGTTGAACCTCACATGGGGCTGCGGTCCATCGCGTTGCTCTACACGATGTGAGACCTGGGCAGAAGGGAGCGATGATCTCTCTGGGCTCCAATCCGCAATGCGCGCCTGAGCGCTCTCTTTTCTTTCCTTTCTTTCTTTTCTTTTCTGTTTCTCTCTTTTCTTTCTCTCTCTCTTTCCGTTTCTCTCTTTTCTCTTTTCTTTTCTTTTTGTTTCCCTCTTCCTTTTTCCTTTCTTTTCTTTTCTTTTCTGCTTCTTTTTTTTGAACTCTCCCAACTTTGGGGAGCATTTTCTGGAATATGGGGGCGAGGGCTACCACCGAAGTGCTCATCCTCTCTTTGTACCTACTGGTGAAAATGAACAAATGCATGCAATGCAAATGCCATGATTGCTGTTTTCTTTTTCTTATGATGAATGTAATGCAAACGTCTGAATTTCTTTTTCTGTCTTACTCTTTTTATGAAGTGCAGGTATGCGAATGCAAAATTTTGGTGTTTGATGATATGTAATGCTCTTGCGTTTTGATGAAATGGCAGATGATATGCAATGGAAAACCCTTTTTTTTTAGAGACCTTAGGATTCTTGAGTGATCAGTTCAAGTGTCCTATCGCGGTGACTATTTCGAATGTACATTCGACTTAGTCTCCTATTTATTGAAAATGATTCGATGTCTGATGCAATGATGATGAATGCTTGGTTTGCTAGAAAGAAAGCAGTGAATGAACACTTGGCGTGCTGAAGAGAAAACAGTAAATGAAGATGAACACTTAGCGTGCTTTTAATGAACCACTTGGGACCCAAGGACATTTGAACTCCAAACGGAAGGAGCGACTGGGAATGAGATTTTGAGACTGACAAGTCCAGGATGACTGACTTGAGAATTAGATTGAAGACTGACACTTGAAGTGCTGACTCTTGGAACTAGGCATGAGGATTAACCTCTTGTGTTTGTCCGTATTGTGCTTAGCAATGCCATGAACGAGACATGTAATGCAAACATATGCCATGATTGATGTCTTGAATATTATGGAATGCTTTTGTTCGTTTGTATTTGCTTCTTCTATGAAATGCAAACATTAATATGATGCGATGCCCTGATGTTTGAATGCAAGTGTATGCGGTGATTGATGCTTTGATGAATGGAATGCTCCTGTTCTAACTTCTGTTTGTTTCTTTTTTTGCTTCTTCTATGAAATGCAAACATTAATATGATGCGATGCTCGGATGTTTGATGCAATGATTTTTGTTCTTTTTCTTTTATGGAAATGCTAACGTTAATATGATGCAAATGCACCGCTTTAATGTTTGAAGCTTGAATGACAAAGGAATGCTTATGAAATGATGAATGATATGGAATGTTGGATGACAGGGAATGTTTCTGTTCTTTTTGTTGTTTGTTTGGAGTTTGTGAGTGAGAGTCAACACTGGATGTGCTAATGAAAAAGCAATGAATGAGAAGACATGAAATGAGGATCGCCTGGGATCAAGGGGGTAGCTTTGAATTATGGACACAAAGGTCTGGTTTATGGGTCAACATATGTCTGTATTGACCTAATGGTCTGAAGGATTTTGATGATGCAATGGCGCGTGCAATGATTAGTATCTTGTGGAATGGTGAATGACATGGAATGCTTTTGTGTTGCTTTTGTGGTTTCTTTTCTTTGTTTTCTTTTTGCTTTCTTTGCTTTTTCTATGAAATATCTGATGCAAAATGTAATGCTCTAATGATCACTGACATGCAATGATTTTGTTCTTTTCCTTTTTATGAAGTGCGAACATTAATATGGTGCCAATGCAATGAAAAAATTTCTGTTTTTTCTTCTTTACTATTTTCCTCTATGAAATGCATGTATTAATATGGTGCAACTGACGAGGAAAGTTTTTTCTTTTTGCTATGTGATGAATGCACAAAATGTGAAGATGCAAATGTAATGCTTTGATGCATATGCTATAATGAATAGATTGAAATGCCTAGATGCATGAGGTAAACATTTTTGGGATGATGAGATGCGAGACTTTGGATGCAAGGAATTGAGATGATTATTGACCATTCTGTTGAAAAATTGAATTTGATTTAAACTCCGGTGTTCTCAAGGTTTTTATTTACAAACAACCTCACTTGTTTTCTCTTTCTTTCCATGATGACTGAATTTTGGATACCACGTAAACAACTTGTGTTCTCTCTTTTGAAGCATTGTCTAGTAAGCATGCATAGGAGTGAAAATGTGAATGAATGATTCAGTTAATTGGGAATTGGTTTTGGGCATGGACTTTTATGGCAAGTGAAGGAATGACCGACATGGCTATTGGCGAAGCTTATGAGGGATCAAGAGATACAAGATTGCCCCAATTCAGGTCTTTGATGAGTGAATAGTTTGCCCCTGTCTAGTGGTGACAACAACTAGGGGCGTAGAAGATGATGAATTGGGAATGTTTCGGCTTTTGAAAGGGAAGGTGGATCAAAAGAGATTTTGTCTCAACCCATAAAGTTTGATGTTGCCCCAGTCATAACAAAGACAAAGCTGCCCCAATTAGAATGACAAGGCCTTGTTTAGGATAGTGGGTTGAGAGATTGCCCCGGTGAGGTTTTGTAGGAATGAATGAGGTGAAGGAATGGGAACGCGCTTGCCCCACTTTCGAATGACATTTCAAATGGTTTCTTTGAGTGTGGTAGTGAAAGGCGACAGAGTTATGGTGATGGTTATGAACTGGGGGTGATATACGAATGGGGTGGGCAATGAACAAACCTCCCCAAAGTTGAGTGGAGTGAGAGGTGAAGGGGATGTCCCCTAGTACACACTTTTGGTTTTCTTTAAGAACAACTCAAGTGCAATGAAAGTTTTGACTTTTTAGTATGATGAGAGGCTCCACTTGGTGACCACTAGCCCTTGTTTTAATGCAACACGAATGCATCTGGTTGCGAGTCCTTCTTCCTTTTTTACCAACTTTCCTTTTTTTGATTGTTTGTTTTTTTCTTTTTGAGGAGCTTTCTTTTTTCTGCTTGTTTGTTTTTTTCTTTTGAGCAAACACGTCGCGAATAGATAAATTTATTTATCCTAAAATTACAACTTGAGAAAACGAAGGCAATTAGTCATTGATCGGAATGGACTTTTTAGGGTTGTGATGTGGAGAAGGGGATGATTGAGCTTAATGAAGTGTTTGGGGTTGATGGGGAGGATGGGTCTTATTCGGTGTTGGCCGATGGTCAATGATTTGTGAAGGGAATAGTTATTAGGTTTGATGAGGTGTTTGGGGATGGTTGTACCCAATGGGGTGTTTGAAGGCTTTATGAAAGAAGAGATGGTTAAACCCAATGAATTGAGGTTTTTTTTTTTTGGAAGGGGAAATGTTTGAACCCATTGAATTCGAGGGCCTCTTGAAGGGGAGCTTTTATGCTTCATGACAAAATGTATTGACTCTTAATTTATACTCCCTTTGTCTTCCTTTCTTTGTTTTGGGATTCTCTTTTTTGAAACTTTGTTATCCCCCTCCTTTTGTGGATTTCCTTTCCTTTTGATTTGGGTGAGCATGATATACCATCCTTGATGTGGGATTAACCCTCGTCCAGAGTGATGGGGATATCTTGGGCTTTTCTTGGCTTAAGATGGGTAACAAAGGGTATTTTTGAGATTTTGAATCCTTGGCTTAAGAGGGGTAGGAAATGGACCTTCTGGGATTTTAGGTCCTTGAGGGTATGGGGAGATGGCCAAATTTCATTTCAAATCCTGATTGCTTATTTCTGTAAGACTTAACTTTAGGAAAATAATTTATCTATCTTCATGTGTTTGCTCTTTTATTTTCCCCCTTGTAGAAATGATGACGTGAGGCAACCAATTGTCGTTACTCTGAGTAACTTGCATGAAACATTGAGTGGATCCTGACTCAATACTTCACGCAATATACTGAAATGCTTCGACATTTGGTTAACTCAAACTTATTCTCTTATTTGAAAACAAACCTCACTTGATAGGGTCAAACTGCCCCGATATCGTGGAGTAACATCTCAAATTTGTAATGCACAAACAAATTTGAGATATTACCCTTCGTCATTCGAAGGTGCACTTTTACTCATTGAGCTTTTACATGAAGAGCTTTTCTATTTTTTCTTTGTTTAGAGAAGATGCATGCATTGGAAACCTTTCATTTTTTTTCATTTTTAGTTTTGGAACATGATTTTGAAAATTATTTGGAGATGCAAATGATTTATTGGAAAAAAAAGTTTTAGAAAAATGTGCTTGACGGGGTATGACCCGCTCCTACGTATCCCCATTGTAATGAGGAATCAAAGCTTACGTAGTTCTACTGGGTCTTTTTTTTGAAATAATGCTTATGCATGAATGCCATGTTTTGGCTGAACTTGGCGATGAGCTTTTTCCTCTTTTTTGATTATAAACGAAATGCTTAAGCTATGAAGATGATAATTGTTTTTTTCATTTTTATGCAAGATGAATAATTTTTTTCAAAATTGGAACTTTATTTAATGCAAATGACGCAATGATGTAATGATGCAATGATGCAGGATGCAAGATACTTCTTTTTTTTTAGGTTTCTGCATAAGGAGGGTATTCACAGGCGGAATTTAGAAAACTTTCACACTATATGCCACCTCATATAGGTGTTTAAGGGAAAATCATATCTCTTTTTTTATTTTTGAAAATCTTTGAGGGAAAAATTAACTGGACGAAATGCAACAATGCAGCACACAATTTGGGAAGCCCTTGTGACCTAAAAGGGGGTAGAACCTATGATCTAAGGCACTTTGGGGATAATCTTCTCATGTAGCTCTATTCACACCCTCACAAAGGCCATCAGAGCCACAGTCCCTCTCATGAAAATCCCCGTAAATGCAGCAAACTGCTAGATACGAAGCATCATAAAAGAGCACAACTCTGATTGAAACTTTCGCGAGTAGTCAAACGGACAAAGGTCGTGATGGGCTCCCACTACTCGAATCCACTCATCCTATGGTATCCTAATAGACCTGGGTTATGGTCTCTTTCTCTAATCATATAGCCTCAAGGTACAAGTGTGTGTGTGCGAAGGGCATTTCCTTAAAAAACTACCCCACCTGCAAATGAAAATCCAGAACAGTCCAGACAATAGAAAGCAATAACATGTCGTCTACCCTAGGGTTCAATACCAATCAAATACAACTAATCTAGGGTGCCGACAACAATGCACTAATCTAAGGAGCCGACAACAATAGAAGTAACTATCTATTATTTTAAACAAGAGCAAACATAGAAGAAGAATGCATATGGATGCAACATGCTTATGAAAAAGAGGAAGAATAGAGGCAAAGCAAGATGTTCAAATCAATCCCACAAACCAACACACTTAATTAATTAGGCTTGACCCACTTTTGAAAAAAAATGTTTTTTAGTCCCCAGTGAAGTCGCCAGCTGTTGCGCCCGAAAAAGTCCCCGAGGGAGAACCTTCCTCGTTCACAACTTTTCCTAAGACAATGAAGCCGCCACCAATATTTATTAAGGAAAATATTAGGAAAACCTTTTTTGGAAAGCGATTGGTCTTGCGAAACTAGAGAATAAGGCTCGGGGGTCGGTTACGCGCAGGGAAGGTGTTAGCACCCCACACGTCCTCTCTACTAAGAGGGAACATTTAATTAAATGTGTGGTTTTAGTGTGTTGACTTGAAAATACTTAATTTTGCCTCTCTACTTCTTATTGAAAAATTCTTAATGAAAATCTTTATTTATCATGAAAAAGAAAAGGGGGAAGAATGGGTTTTTAGAAAAAAACGCTTGACGGGACATGGCCCGCTCCTACGTATCTCCCGGTGCGATGGAGAACTCAAAGCTACGTAGTTCTTCTTTGTCCTGAAAAAGGTTTTTGTCTTTTATCTTTTTAGTGAGTTTTCGAAATAGGACGAGCATTTCGTGAATGATTAAACTAACCAAGGTTATGGGTAATCACCGCTAAGTACTCTTGAAAATGAGAGTCACTACCGCCAGTCAGACGAACAAAGGTTCTGATTGACTATTAGTATCGACTCGTTTTTATTTTTTCTTTTGAAAGGGGTTTTCGAAAGAGATTGATTGGCACGAATGATCAAACTAACAAAGGTTATGAGTGATCATCGCTTGTTGTTCTTTTGGGAAAAAGACATCGCCACCAATGGCTAGACGAACAAAGGTTCTGATTAGCCACTAGCGACGATGGGTTGAAAATGTTTTTAGAAAGGAAAAGGTCTTCGTTCTGAAAATGATCTTGGTTTGCAAAAGTGATTCTTTTTTGTTATGAAAATAACTCTTTTCTTTTTGTTATGCAAATGCTAAACTTTTTATGATTGCGCTTGACGAGAATGTGACTCGCTCCTACGTATCCCCAAATGGGAATCAAAGCGACGTAGTTCTAACGAGCCTTGAAAGTGAAAGTCTTTTTGCTTTGGTTTTGAAAAGTAAAGGGCGTTCGTAATGATCAAACTAACAAAAGTTATGAGTGATCACTACTAAAACCCACTTAAGTGCATGTAAAAATCTCTTTTGAAAGATGAAAGCCTTCATGATGACCAAACTAACAAAGGTTATGGGTGGTCAACACTAACACTTGCTATGACTTTTGATACTTAGGAAAATATCTTTTGAAATCGGAAGCGTTCATGATAATCAAACTAACAAAGGTTATGGGTGATTATCACTAGTAGCTTATGCATATGAAAACATCTTTTTTTTTTAAATTTAGGCTCTTAGGATAACCAAACTAACAAAGGTTATGGGTAGTTGTCACTAGTCACCATTTTCATGCTAAGCTATTTAGAAAAGAAAACAATGAATGCAAGAAGATTTGGAGATTCAAGCATGGCACAATCATTGAAATCGAATCCTTAGGCAAACAACAACATGGACATAACTTGCAATTAATCTCATTTGAATTCTTGAGCAAACACTAGCCTAGACTACACATATTAAACCACAACACATAAATAGGCAAAGAAGGAACTTGAATTGGGCATTAAGCAAAAATGCAAGAGTAGGCGATATTGGACCTAAATGCACATCTAATGGAAGATGCTAGGCGAGAACCATACTCGAATATTTCTACAAAACGCAAGGGAATCTAAATGCACATCTAGTGGAAGATGCAATGTATGGGATGGGCCTATCTATGTATTGATAATTCCACATGAGAGTAGGCAAGGAAGTGGTAGGTACAAATGAATTCAAAAGAGTAGCCTCAAGTATGATCATTGGCAAACCCTCAATAAGCAAGTCATCTTAGCAATCAAAGCGCCAAAGCATGTTGAATCACTTTGGCCAATTCTCAACACTTAAATTAGTGTGCACAAGTGCACAAGTGTGAATCCTCTTGCCAATCATCAATCTAATTCTTAAGGCAAGTAATTAGGATCAAATCCAAACCCTAGTTTTTATTGAAGTATGCGCATAAAGCTTATTAATGCAATAGGGTAAAAACTCATGGATGCAAGATGGTAAAATGTTTTGAAAAATTGTTTTATGAGATGAGTTGAAAATGTTTTAATGAGGTAAAAAATGTTTTGATGCATGAAGGTAAAAATGTTTTTATGTTTTATGAAATGGTAAAAACTCTTAGTAAAAACTTAATGAAGAGGTAAAAGTAAAATGGTAAAATCTTTTCATGTTTTTGGTAAATAGTTAATGAAGTGGTAAAGTAAAATGGTAAAAAGTGAACAAACACAATTGCACAACTTGCATTTACTTAAACACAATCAAATGACAACTTTCAAGCAATCATTCAATTACAACTCATGAAATAAGCAAGAACACATAAGAATCCTAATTTCCCCTTCTTGGCCGAAGCTAATTGGCATGGAAGATGAGTTTTATTTGACCAAAAATTATGCAAACAAGAGTGAATATGCAAGGAAATATGAGAAAACACAAGAACAACTCTTTCAAAGCCAAGGAGCCACCTCAAACACCCAAGCCTCCCTAAGTGCTTGTCAATAATGTTTGAGATGACTCCTCAAAGCAACAACAACAAGATATGAAGGAGTTGAGATGAGGAGAAGAGAGTTTATGCAAGAAATTTAAAGATGATGCAAAGTTTTAGGGTTTTTTACCTCCAATCCAAGCTAGGAAATGCAATGAGATGAAGAAAATAGAACACAAATCAACAAAAACCTCCAAGGAACTTCAACTCTAACCCACGAAGACTTGATGAAAACCCTCCTTGATGATGATGTTTGCACTTGAACGGAAAATGGAGAAGATATGTGAAAGAGGGATGAGAGTGAGGTGAGATGGTGGTGTTTGGGTGAAGAGAAAATCAAAAATGGATGAAGGAGGAGGGTGGTAGTTGCTTCGACCTTGCGAGGAAAAGGGAGAGGTTTTTGGTGTGCTAGGGTGAAATGAGGCCTCCTCCTTGTTATTTTGGAGTGTAGGCTTATATATGGGTGTAGGTGAAAATAGGGTTAAGGGTAGAATGGGGATGGAATGTTCTATTTCAAGTAAGTTTGCATTTTCTAATGAAGAGGTGAGTGTGAGAGTGTGGGGTTATTTACAAAAAAAGGGCATGAGTCCATGTGGGGAGTGAGTGATGGTCACCAAAAGTTAAGGATAGTACAAAGCATATTCTTAAGGAATAAGGAATAGAAGAGTGTGGAAGAAATTGTGGAGAGAGAGAGAGTGGGAATTTCGAAATTGTGGGGGGAGAGAGAGAGAGAGAGAGAGAGAGAGAAAAAAAAACTTGTTTTTGGTCTTTTGTCTTATTGAGGACACTTCCTTCTTTTGAATTTTGAATTTTGAATTTTTGGGCATGGAAGTGAAAGTGCACCTATTAAAAATGTGTCATATATACTTGAGCACCATAAAATATTCCCTTTAATTAATCTAAACAATAAAAATTGTCATTTAATAATTGGGGAATATTTAATGGTCTTTTTTGGGTTTTTTATGCACTAAAAATGGGGAAAATGCATTTTTAATTATTTTAGATTAGGATTTTCTTTCCAAAAATTATACAAAAAATTACCCTTAGTAGAGTAACATGTATGCCACGTCCTTGACCTGGTCTTGGTCCAAAAATAATTAATTTAATTTTATTTAAATGCCCAAAAATGCAAAAATATGCACTATTTTATTTTCTAAAATTCCTGAAAATTAAGAAAAATGTTTTTGGGTGCCAAAAATTAATAATGGCCTTTTTGAAAACACGTGCCAAATGACAAGGGCCTTTTTGAAAATAAAAACACGTGCCAAATGACAAGGGCACAGGGCAGCTCACGCAGTTACGACTGACGCGCGCGCATAATTCAAATAAAAAAATGTGAAATAGGGGATGAATACACATAAATGCACAAATCCACTATTTTCCACACATTATGAATTACCTTATTGTTCTATTTTTTCTGAAAAAATGTTTTTGACTTGGGCGGACAAAATTGGGGTATGACACAAGCAGGCTGTGTGTGTGAGTTCTTTGACAGTTTAAGTGTTTTGAAACAGGTGTTAGAAGGTGCTAATCAAGGTTTCAAAACAGTATCTCAAGTGCAAGTTTATTCACCCAAATTCCCAAACTGAATGGGAAAAACTGGGACAGGTGGAGTTTACAAATGGAAGCAATTTTTGACTTCCATGATGTTTTAGAAATTGTTCAAGAAGGGGTTCCAGCACTAGCTCAGAACCCAACCCCTGAGCAAAGGACTGAACAGAAGGAAAACACGAAGAAGGATTGGAAAGCCATCTATCTCATACACCAGGGGTGTGATGAGAGTAATTTTGACAGAATTAGAGGCATCAAAGTTTCTAAAACTGCCTGGGACCTCCTTAACAAATACTATAATGGTGCTGCACCAGTCAAGGAGGAGAAGCTGCAATCATTGAGAAAGCAGTATGAAAATCTAAACATGTAGGATGGTGAAAGCATTACTGATTTCTTTGGGAGACTAAAGAAAATCACTAATGCAATGAGTCTCATTGGAGAAACATTAACAGAACAAACTGTTTGTAAGAAAATTCTTAGGTCCTTAACAAGAAAATTTGGTTTTATTCTGAACAGCATTGAAGACACCATCAAGACTGAAGATCTTAAAGTTGAAGATCTCCAAAGTAGGCTTGAATCTCTTGAATGGTGAAGGTGAAGAAGATCAAGCTATGTTTGCAGCCAACCCAAAGGGAAAGAAATGGACTAAGGGCAACAACAACAACAACAACAACAACAGCAACAACAACAACAACAACAACAACAACAACAACAACAACAACAACAACAACAACAACAACAACAACAACAACAACAACAACAACAACAACAACAACAACAACAACAACAACAACAACAACAACAACAACAACAACAACAACAACAACAACAACAACAACAACAACAACAACAACAACAACAACAACAACAACAACAACAACAACAACAACAACAACAACAACAACAACAACAACAACAACAACAACAACAACAACAACAACAACAACAACAACAACAACAACAACAACAACAACAACAACAACAACAACAACAACAACAACAACAACAACAACAACAACAACAACAACAACAACAACAACAACAACAACAACAACAACAACAACAACAACAACAACAACAACAACAACAACAACAACAACAACAACAACAACAACAACAACAACAACAACAACAACAACAACAACAACAACAACAACAACAACAACAACAACAACAACAACAACAACAACAACAACAACAACAACAACAACAACAACAACAACAACAACAACAACAACAACAACAACAACAACAACAACAACAACAACAACAACAACAACAACAACAACAACAACCAATCAGGTAAAGGTAATTGGTCTAAAGGTAAGTCAGGTAAGTCTAGTGGTAAAGGTGACTCCATTAAGAAAAACTCATATTCGAGTAAAAAGAAGGACAAATCTAAGGTACAATGCTATAGATGTGATAAATATGGGCATTATGCTACTGAATGTCCTACTAGAAAGGATTCTAAACCTAAGGAAACTGAAACTAAAGCCAATATGTCTAAAGAAGATTCTGATTCAGAATCTGAGCATGTAGGCTTTAGTATGATAACTGATGAGTTAGGAGAAACAGAACCTAGGGAGGATTTTGTTGTAACTAACCTAGGCTTAAAGGAAAACAGTGACTGTGTAGTCCTGTCAGTTACTACAAGTGATGGCAAAACCATCACCGAAATTTGGTATCTAGATTCAGGGTGTTATAATCACATGACTGGTAACAAAGAGTGGTTAGTTGACTTTTATTCTAGTAGAAAAATTACTATAAAGTGTGCTAGAAATAAGGCTATAACTGCTGAAGGAATAGGAAACATAAGATTTACAGAAGAAAATGGACAAGTAATTTTAATAAAAGATGTTTTCTATGTTCCTGGGATCAGCTCTAACCTTATAAGCCTAGGACAGCTTATAGAGAAGGGTTTTTCAGTAATAATGACGGATCTAAAACTAAAGTTGTATGATGTTAAAGACAAATTAGTTTTAACAACACCTTTAGCCACCAATAGAACCTTCAAAACCAGCATTAGTATCACAGAGACGGATTGTCTAAGTGCCACAACTAGTTTTGAAGGTATACTATGGCATAAAAGGTTTGGGCATTTAAACTTCAAAGGCCTAAGTAATCTAAGTACTAAAGGAGAAGGACCCGAGAAAAGCTACACTTCTAAGGTTAGAGGTAAGATAGTTCATTTTCATCCTAAGAAAATAAATGAACATTATCTATTGAAATACAATGGACTTGAATTTGAGAAGAAAGTAGGGAAGGCTAATAAGAAAGAAATGGAAGAAATTAGGAGTAGAATTGCTACACCTGATTCTGTTTGGGAAAGATTTACACCAAATGAAGTTAAGCTGAGAAGTACCTATTTGATAGATGCTCTAGGAAATTGGCATTTGTTCATTACAACATCAATCTTACCTACTTCACACACATATGCTATGACCAAAGAGAGATTGATCTTACTAGATACAATTCTCTCTGAGGAAAATGTTGATCTAGGTAGATTGATTGCAAGAGAAATATATACATGCACAACAAAAACAAAGGGATTTCTGTTTTTCCATTGTCTCATAACTGAATTATTCATGAAAGAAGGTGTTCCTATTGCTGCTAATGAACAAAGAAAATTCCCCCCCTACTAATTTGAGTGCTGAGATGAAGGAGAGAATAAGAAAAGTGAAAGAATCAGTGCCTATGCCTGCAATGCAAGAGCATTTCATGCAAAAGCATGCTGCAGTGTGGAAATTTCAGAATGAACAACATGATTGGCTGCAGCTTGTTTTCCAATATTTGTCTAATGAATTAGGCAATATTGAGGCACCTGTGTTCCCAAGCTGGGTGTTAAGAACTGAAGGACAAGAAAAAGAGGAGAAAGAACAAGCTGATGAGGATAAGGAAGAAGAAAAAGAAGAGGAAGATAAGGAAGAAGAGAAAGAAGAGGAAGAAAAAGAAGAGCCTAGTAGAAAGAAGAAAGTGACTAGTAAACAAACAAAGGGAAAGAAAAAGGTAGTAGTAGAGCCTGAATTTGAAGACACTTATAATTCAGAATCTGAGGATGAAGATTTAGAAAAAGAAATGGACAAGGAGAGTGAAGATGAAGAAGAAAGTACTGAAGTTGAAAGTGAGGAAGAAGAACATGCTAGAGGTGTCATTCTGGAAGAAATTGCCAGACAAAAATATGCCAAGAAAACACCACCACAAGCCCAACAAGAAACAACCACCACTTCACCAATCACATCACCTATTCAATCACCAATTCACTCACCTACCAAAGAAGCATCTCCCCAACCAAAATCACCACTACCCTCCCTTACTGATCCACCAATACAATCACCACCACAAACAACCCCTCCTCCACCCTCTCCACCAACTGAAACAGAACAACCAACTCACACTGTGCAACAAAATCCAATCCCAACCTCACCTATCACTGAGCCACAACCAGAACAAACAACCCCTACTAGCCCTACTAACATTATAACTAATGTTGTTTCTGCTCTTGAGCATGTAAATGTGCAGGACACTGATGAAGATCCAACTGAAGAGGCAGAACCAGAGGCAGTACAGGAGGAAGAAGCAGAAGTTGTCACACAAGCAGTTGAGATGCAGAGTGATGCATATGCATCAGATGCTTCTGCATCTCAACAGAAGGCTGCAATGAAACCACAACATGATGAGGCTGCTATGCAACTAGTTCTGGAACAGATAGCTCAAAGAAAGAGAGAGGAACTGGGAAATACACAAACATTCTTCAAACAACCAGCTGTCAAGGTACCAAAGAGAAAGATCTCTGAGGCAATCCCAACTGATGCTACTGCATCAAGTCCTGCATCAACACCAGTGGAATCGGGTGTATCTGCACCAGTAGAAGTAACTCCAATCTCAAAGCCAAAAGAAAAGAAGCAGAGAGTGAAGAACACTCCTCCTACCAGGCAGAGTCCAAGAACAAGGAGGGGAGCCAAGAAATGAGTATCTGTTACATGCTTTCTGCAATTTTAACTACTATATTTTGGATGTTATCTTACTACTAACTCTTCCCTGGTTGTGTTTTTAATCCCTCTCCCCATATTTTGAACAAATATTTTGGAAGTTTTTTGTGAACTTTTAGCAGTGAGGACACTGCTACCCCTTAAGTTTGGGGGGAGAACTTATCATATTATCATATTAAGTATGTTATGTATGTTATGTATGTGTGTTTTAGCAAATATATGTTTTTAGTAAATATTTTTGTATGAATGTATTAGATGTACTTAACAAAGTAGTATCCAAATACATGAAACTAATTTTCCAAAGATACATTTTCACTAGAAAATAGGGACAAGTATGAGGAATACTATAGATTGTTAAGAACATTTTAGTAGATGATCAGTTTGAAAATATTTTACAAAGATATGGTGCACCTATGGAGGGATTTTTGAAAAGCAAGAAAAGAAAAAGAAGCCTTATTTCTCACAAAAATAACCAGAATTACTTTCTTCCAAATACCTCAAAAACTGAGTAAGAATCTTGCTATTTAAAGAGCAATCTGATGCAAGAGAAAATTTTGATGAGCTAAGGTCAAAACAAATTTTTACTAAAAAGTAAGAGTAGCTTAAAGAATTAAGTATTGGGGGTGTTTTTATGAAAACCAAGGTTGAATTTGAAAAGTGAGAGCAAACAAATACAAAAAGAGTGGTAAAAAGATCAAAGATCAAAAGCCATATTGACCTGAATCAGATTGAATTATACCTGTGCCTAAGTGCATGATTGCATCTGGAGGTCAGTGAAAAGCTGCACCTGTGCCATGCATGAATAAATGCATCTGGAGGATAGTTCAAAACTGTACCTGTGCCAAAGTGCATGAATGCATCTGGAGGTCAGTGAAAAGCTGCACCTGTGCCATGCATGAATAAATGCATCTGGAGGACAGTGAGGGAGGCAATATAGGCTACAAAAAAAAATAACACAGTGCAGAAGCAATCAAAAATAACACAGTTAGGGTTTTTTGTGAAGAAAAGCAACAATCCAAACAGCAATCAAAAAACTAACAGCATGATTACCTTCGTGGTGAGGTCCGCAACAAAACCCAGCCATTAAAGTTGCTTAAAGAACGTTTTTCAAAAACTAGGGTTTCTGAAATCACACTGAAATCAAATAGAAACAAAGGGGCTTTTGTGTTAGGAAGGAAGATAACGAAGATTTCATCAAGATTGAAGCATAAACAAGCTTCAATCGTTGCTCTCTCTACTGGTTTTGAGAAAACCTAGCAGAGTTTGGGTTGAAGGAGAAGAGGAGAACAGCGAAGGAGAAGAAGAGAAGAGAGAGAAGAAAAAAGAGAAAATTGGACTGAAAATCGGTTACTCACCTTTTATACTCCTGGATCGGTTTGGATCCGTTTCTTGAAGAGAAACCCGCGTGTTGCTACAGTTGATGATCCACTGGGTTCCGCATAACCCGTTTTGGCTAAAGACGTGGGCTGGATTTGGTTTTTTGTTACTCTGTGGGCTGGGTACTTTGCTTGTTGCACACCCCAGAATTGATTTTGGTAGCCTGCAAGATAAAATCAAACAAATGGTTAATAAATTCAACAGAAAGAAGATGAAAAGGATCAGGTACATGGTCTGGATTGCTGCTGTATGGGTTATTTGGAGCAACCGAAATAGGATTATTTTCAAGGGTGGTGTCACAAACATATCCCACATGGTATTTCAAGTTAAACTTCTGTCATGGGAGTGGTTTGCCAGCAGGGTGATAAGAAACAAATCATGTAATTTTGTTGAATGGTGTAATAATCCTTTAGATTGTATTTCAAAGTCACCGAGATGTAAAAGGGTTTGAGGTACCCCTTGTGCCTCCTCATAATGACATTTTGACTTATCTAAAAAAAAGTGAGCCTATTATTTATGTTTACATCATTAGAATACCCAAGTGGGGAGATGGATAGGCAAAGGCTTAAAATTATTGTGTGAGGGCAAATGAGGAATAACACATTAATTGGTAGCAATCGATTTTTTCCTATAAAACCCATCCTCTATTCATACACACAACTAGAGAGAGAGACGGGAAACAGACGCTTGGTGATTTTTTCCCCACTTACTTTCAATTGGGTTCTACAAAGGTAAGTCTAATATCCCTAATTCGCATGTTAATGACTTGGAAAAAGAGTTGATAAGGGCTTGGGTATGGGAAATCAAAGAAGTGGGCTATTGAAAAATTAGGGCTTTTCTTGAATGTTTGTTGATGTTTAGGGTTCCAATCTTCACCTCTATGGTTGCATGTTTAAATCTTACTCAAAGTGGATATCTTTGCTTGTTGCATGTTGATTGTGAATCTTGTTGATATGCATCTGTACATAATTTTATAAATTAATAATTGAGTAAACCGAAAAACTGATTGAGGTTTCGAAATTTTTACATGTTTAGACAAAGAGAACAATTTTTCAAGATGAACTTAAATTTTTGGAAAATATTGTGTAGATCAAACTCAATACGTGAACTGTTGTACTAGAAAATACACAATTTTTAGAGAAGAGGGCTATTGAAAAATTAGGGTTTTTCTTGAATGTTTGTTGATGTTTAGGGTTCCAATCTTGTTGGGAATTCAATTACAATTTCCAAATAATATTTAATATTAGTAGTGGTGGAAAATTCAAGAGACACATTTGAAGAGATGAAGAGGTGTATCTAGAATGTTGAAGAAAACTCGAGAAGTGGAGCTCCTTTGAAAGGTGAGACAATAAATGTCCACTAAGTCTTATGCATGCATGGAAGTCATGTTCTCTCCTATAAACAGAGAGACTTGTGAAGAGATGAAACATGCCAAATGAAGAGGTGAGGCATCCCCATTCTTGGGTGATAATGTAGAGAGTTGAAGAATATCCAGCCAGGTCCTAGTGAGAGGAGAGTGTTGGGGATCATTTGTTGTGTGAAATGTGAATGTTATCATTCCTTGTAACTCTTAGAGTGAGAAGAGTATTGTAAGGTGATACATATATTGGGGTGAGTTACAAGTTGTTGTAATCATATTTGAGAAGATGAATGAATTATGTTGAGATGTTTCCGTGGACGTAGGCAAGAAACCATGTAAATTATTGTCTGTTCTTCTCTCTTCTCTCCTTTATTCTTGTGGTGTGTTCGTGTATATTCCCTCAAAGATCCTTGGGCGTGTGGGTTAATCCGTTGACATGTGCGGTTTTCCCCAATAGTGGTATCAGAGCAGTTATCCCCCACAGTGGTATCAAAGCAGTTATCCCCAACAGTGGTATCAGAGTTAATGGTTCAGAGGGGACTGGCTCAAAGTCGTTGGTGTGACCAAGTGATCGGTTCTGACAACGAGTTTGGTGGTGGATCCATGTGGGGTCATTGTATCGAAAGTCTTCTTGACATTGTGGAGGTCAAGTGGCGTGTCCTGTTGGTTGTTGCTAACAGCGGTGCATGTACGAGTGAAGCATCACCATTCAATACTCGTAGAGGAGCATTTAGATCGAAATTATGGTGAGGAACACACGCAAGTTTATTGGTTTGAGGTGAGTCTTCAAGATGCACATGTGGAGGAGCTAAGTCTTGCCAAAAAAAAGAGAAAAAAAAGAGAAAATAGATGCTAAAGAAGTTTGGAAATTTTAATTGAGGGAGGATTTGTTGGGAAAGTTAATTATAATTTTCAATATTTAATATTAGTTGTGGTGAAAAATTCAAGAGACACCTTTGAAGAGATGAAGACGTGTATCTAGAATGTTGAAAAAAAATCATATGTGGAGCTCCTTGGAAATGTGGGATAATTATTACCCACTATATACATGAATGGAAGTCATGTTCTCTCCTATAAATAGAGAGACGGGGTGAAACATCCCCATTGGAGAGTTGAGGCATACCCTTTGAGTGATCATATGGAGAGGTGAAGCATTCCTCCTTGGGTGATCATGTAGAGTTGAAGGGTCTCCAACAATGTTCTGGAGAGAGGAATGTGTTGGTGATCACTTATGTATGATGTGAGTGTTATCGTTCCTTGTAACTCTTAGAGTGAGAAATGTATTGTAGGGTGCTACACAACATGGGTTGGGTTACTAATATTGTAATCATGTTTGAGATGATGAATGAATTATGTTGAGATGTTCCCGTGGACGTAGGCAAGAGGTGCCGAACCACGCAAATGATTTGTGTTTTTCTTTCCTTTATTTTTGAGGTGTGTTTATCTATATTCCCTCAAAGATCCTTGGGCGTGTGGGTTAATCCGTTGACGTGTGCGGTTTTTCCCAACAGTGGTAGCAAAGCAGTTATCACCAACAAATCTTTACCTCTATGGTTGCATGTTTAAATCTTGCTCAATGTGGATATCTTTGCTTGTTGCATGTAGATTGATTGTGAATCTTGTTGATATGCATCTGTACATAATTTTCTAAATTATTAATTGAGTAAACCGAAAAACTGATTGAGATTTTGAAATTTTTACATGTTTAGACAAAGAAAACAATTTTTCAGGATGAACTTAAATTTTTGGAAAATATTGTGTAAATCAGTAAGAAGCTCTTATGAGAAAAACAAATATTCTTCCATTATCTCCAAGAAAAGGTTGAAAATCCGATGACGTGAAGAGACTAAAGGCAGTTTTGAAATGAATTCCTATACAATAAAAAGATATGAGTCGATCATTAGCATGGTAGAGTTTCACAGGCTAGATGTATGATTTCATACTATAAGAGGCAAATAAAGACTATTCTCGGGAATACAAAACGTTTTTTTCCAGCTAGGGTTTACAGAAGGTGCAGTTTAATAGGTGTTGAAGCAATAGTTTTCAACTGCAAATAATTGCTTTTGAGGCGGTGTTTTTCTTCAAGGTGGACTGATTGGTAAGATCCATATCTCACCCTTTGGAGTCAAGACAGGAAACAAGATATTTCTTCTGCTTAGGATGCTTTTGGGATGGTGTTTATCTTCATGGAGGGCTGGTTGGTAAGGTAAGCTTAGGTGTTTGTCTGATGGTAAAGTTTTTGGGCTCATCCATGAGTTTTTAGTGTTAAAAGGGGGGCATTGACTTTTCCCACATCCCCTCCTACTCACCACACACCCCTTGACCCTATAAAATTACCAACTTAACCTTATCTTTCTAAAATATTCCTCCCATATCCTTCATCCCTCTTCTTCTCCTCCATGTCCTACACACTCCCCTCAAACACCTCAAACCTCTCATCTCTCCACTCCAAACCCTACCCACCATTCCTACATCATTACCCTTCTAATCATCTTCTCAACATTATCATAAGGTATTATCCCTACCAAACATTTTTCATTTTCATCTCATTTAGTTGCTGCATTTGGGTTTTTTTTCCTGAAATCGCTCTCGGTTCGGTTACCCTCAACCGAACGGATTCGGTTAGGCGTAACCGAACGTTATAAAATCACATTTGGGGGTGTTCATTTTCGTGGGTCACTCGGCAATGGAGAACCGAACACGTTCGGTCAAGGGGAACCGAACGTGTTCGGTTTAGGGCAGCCGAACACTTGTTTTCCAGAAGCTCCAGTAACTTCTGCTTGAATTTTTTTTATTACAGGATCATATAAATGAAAGGAAATGATGTGTTGATGGTACTAGACTTTACGAGTTCTTTCACAACGGATAAGGTACGGAACATTCATTCTTTTTTGTAAGGTAATTTGGCTAAGTATTTAAATGACATTTAATTTTTCATTTTCAGTTGTTTGCAAACTGTGAAGAGTTGTTGACATGGGTACGTAGCGTCGACAGGTCTCTCGGGATGGTGATTGTGATATCTAGATCCGACACCGGAAAGCGATCAGGTAAAGAATTTTGCACGTTGATTTGTGAAAAAGGTGGAAATTATAGGACTAGTGTAGTTGAGGGAACAAACACTAGGAAATGTTGCTGCCAATTTAGATTGAAAGGAAAATTTATCAAGAATCTTGGAGGATGGATATTGAGGGTTATGTGTGGAACACATAACCATGCAGTCCTATCTTATGATGAAGGTCATCGGTACAGTGGTAGATTAACTGAGGAAGAGAAGGAAGTGGTGGATAGAATGACTAAGAATCATATTGCGCCTAATCTCATACTTAATGAAATCAAGACCATGAAGCCTAAAGATAGTTGTACCACTCTAAAGCAAATATACAACTGTCGTTCAAGGCAACGATCGAGTATTAGGACTGAGCTCCAACATTTGATGAAGTTGCTGGAGCGTGATCAATATGTTTACTGGTCTAGAATTGCAGAAGGCACTAATCTTGTGAAAGACATTTTTTGGGCACATCCAGATTCCATTGAGCTTGTCAACACATTCCCGATTGTATTGTTGATTGATTCCACATATAAGACCAACCGGTATAGGTATCCATTGGTTGAGATCGTTGGTGTAACCTCAACCGAGAAGATTTTTTCGGTTTATTTGCTTATGTGAATTTTGATAGGTTGGATAACTATGCATGGGTTTGTGAGAAATTAAAGGGTTTATTTAGGAGACAGGATGAATTGCCAAAGGTTATACTTACTGATAACGAGGAAGGTCTGATGAATGCTCTATCAGCTGTATTTCCATCATCTGTAAATTTGTTGTGTCAATTTCACATTAAAAAGAAGGTGAAGGCCAAAGCTAGGATGATCATCAAAGACTTACCTATAGTTGAGGATGTGATGAAGGCGTTTCTTAGAGTTGTCCATGCGAAATCTATTGATGAGTATGACATGGAATTGGCACTTTTCTATCTGATGTCAGCACCCTATCCTAGCTTCATAGATTATGTCAACAAACAATGGTTAGTCCCATACAAAGAGATTTGTATTGATGCATGGATTAATCGGTATATGAACCTTGGAAACACTACCACTAATAGAGTTGAGTCTGCACACTCTCGGTTAAAGAAAATATTGCATGACAGCAGGGGAGATTTGTGTAAGTCTTGGGATTCAATTTGTACCATGCTTAGGATTCAGTTTAATGATCTCAATATGAGTTTTGAGCATAGTCTAAGTAGGACAAAAATTTCTCACTTGAAGAAGATCTATGAAGAAATTAGGGGTGTAGTTTCTTCCAACGCTATAGATCATATTGCAGATGAGTTGCAGCGGACTAGAGCCATTGGTATTGATGCATCATTATGTGGCTGTTTGATTAGAACCAGACACTACTTCCATGTGTCCACCTCTACCTACTGTTACTCATACGGAAGTTTATTATAAATTCATAAAGGGCTTGCCATCGATCATTCATCTGTACGTTGACAATATTGTTAATGTTCATGGTGATGGGAACTGTGGATTCCGGTGTATTGCAGCATTACTTGGACGGGGTGAGGATGCTTGGCTTTCTGTGAGAAATGATCTTTTGGAGGAGATCAGGAATACATTGACTTCTACCTTTGCGTATATGGTGGTATGGGAAAAGTCACATTTCTGATGAAGTTGTTGATGCAGACAAACAAGGGTGAAGAGAATTAGATGATTGTACCAGATATAGGGTATCTAATCGTTAACAAATACCAGGTCGTACTGACTTTTTGGTCTATTAACGGGTCTTTCACCATTTTCCCATTTCATATTGCCCCATTCAGAAGTGTCCGTCAATTCAACATGTTTCACGAATAAACACTTTGTACAGGTATATCGACTTTTATTTAAAATTCAATTTTATATTGTCAAACATTAGTTAATATTATGTTGTTTTTGTCTTTGTAAGTTTTTTTTGAAGAATGAAAGTCCAATGCCCCCGCCCGATGCTCTTTGGAATGTTAACAGGAGACCCGTAGCAAAGGGTAGGGACACGTTGTTTACGGGTCGTATGCAAAAGTGGAAGGCTTTGGTCTTTGAGACCCAACCACCAGCTTATGTAGATTTAAGTAAAGATAGTGATTAGTTGATTAATTGTTGTTTTCCGATTTGTATTAAGACAACGAATCTCCCACGTATGATTGTTATGACTTCTATATGTTATGTACTTTTTTAAATCAATACCAATTTGAGTTAGTAATATTAGTCTGCAATTGTAATTTGAAACTTAAACAGAAACATTTTTGGTTTTCAGTCTGTCTGTGCAGTATCAGGTGTGTTCGGGTGATGCCAACCGAACAGGTTCGGATCCCCTCCCCCTGACGAACAAAGTTGAACAACACACCCCTTGTTATGTTTTATAACGTCCGGTTGACGTCATCCGAAGACGTTCGGTTGGCCTTAGCCGAATAGATTCGGTTGGCTTCAACCGAATCACACGTAGACACGTCGTCTACTTAAGGATATTTTTGAAATATTTGGAGTTAAGGGGTGTGTGGTGAGTAGGAGGGGATGTGGGAAAAGACTGGCCCTGAAAGGGGCTGCTTCTTTCATGTCTAGCTACTTGGTTATGCTTTGGTGTTTGATTCTTCTTGTCCTATTGCTGGTGCTGCGGTTTAGATAAGTGCATTTCAGATGCAAAATGAGGTATCTTGAAGGAGGAGTTCTTGGTGTTGTTGATTAGATTTGTGCATTTTAGAAGCAAGGAGTTCATGGTGTTGCTGATTAGATATGTGTTTTTCAGAAGCAAAGGAGGTGTCTTGAAGGATGAGTTCTTGGTGTTGTTGTTTAGATATGTACATTTCAGAAGCTAAGGAGGTGTCTTGTAGAAGGAGTCCTTCGTGTGTTGTTTAGATATGTGCATTTCAGGTGCCACTACAAAAAACGGATCAAATAGTGGGGGTTTTTTTGCGGAGGTTTTAAAAACCCCATCCGTTCATCAGCGAAAAAGGAATCTGTTACCAAGTGGCTTCAGTCTCAAGAGGGGGGGTGAATTGAGATTTAAAAACTTTTCAGATCTTTCGAAAACGTTTTTCCCCTTTTCAATGACTTAGATCAATTTTCGCGCAGGTTAAGTGGAAGCGAAGGAATTAGAATATAAAGCAGTAAAGCGGTATAACAGTAAAGCAGGAAAGCAGTAAAGTACGCAGAGATTTATCCTGGTTCGGTCACCTCCTAGTGACCTACGTCTAGTCCTCACACCCTTGTGAGATTTTCCACTAACCAAAACAACAAGGCTTACAGGTGCCTTGGAAAACCTTTACAGACTCAGGCACTCTCCTCCTAGGATACCCCACCTATAGAGAGTCCTAAAATCTAACAGCACAACAACAAGAGATACCCCACCCTTGTTACAACAACTGCCCTAGAAAGATACCCCACTTCCTAGTACATGCAGCTACCCCTAGAGAGATACCCCACTCTCTAGTACAAATTATAACAACAATATAACAGTAATGTAAATACAGAAATACCTCTTAGTGTAGGCAGATATTACAACTTGAAGGACACAACCCCAACTGACTCTTAACGTAGGATCAGCTCTTGACGGACCAGCGGTGCGAGAAGAACACAAATAAAATATAAGAGTTTTTCAGAAGTGATAGATCGTGAGAATGGGTTGGTTGTAGAATGGAGGTGGTGAAGCCTCTATTTATAGATTTTGAAAATCCAGATCTCACGTTGAAAATGTTTAAAGGAATCGATTCTTTGTTAATTGGAATGGATCTAGGAATCGATTCATTTGCTTGATCTGATCTAGGAATCGATTCTGATTTGTTTGTAAAATGGATGTAATCGATTCTTAGGATCTCCGGGAGGCTAGGAATCGATTCTTCACTAAGTTAAAATATGTAGAAATCGATTCTTTGCCTGAGAATTGATTCTTTCATGTATGGAAAAGATGCAAATCGATTCTTTGCCTGAGAATCGATTATATCAATTTAGACATAAGTGGAAATCGATTTCTTCAAATAAGGAAACAATATGAATCACTTGTATGCTTATGAAATCGATTAGGAGCTTAGCCATTGTGTTTGAAAAACGATTTAGGCTTAGTTTCAAAGAGAGTGAAATCGATTTTAGAGTTTTTCAAAAATACTTTTTAGGATTATTTGTTCATGCATGTATTTTGAAAAAGCTTTGGGACAAGAGACTTTGCGAGATGAGCTGACCTTCGTAAGAGCTTACATTTATCCTAAGACTCACCCAAAACCCTAAGGACTACCCTTATACTTAAGGACTACCCTTAAGCTTGAATATTCAGTACTTTGAGCTTGGTTGACTTGGATTGACTTTTGAGTATATGATACTTTTTATCAGATTTGCTTTGACACTCTCATTCCTTTGACCATCAACTTGGCTTTGTCTTTTTCATCATCAAAACTAATCCTGCAATATTAGATAACCTGCAACACAGGTATCCACATTCTCCCCCTTTTTGATGATGACAAAACATTTACTCATCTCAAGGTGGGAGGTTAGTTCAAACAGATAATATATATATGATGCTCCCCCTATCATGATGCTCCCCCTGACTTATTGACTAGATGCATAATATGCAAGTTCTATATGCTCATATGCAACCCTATATTTCTTCTATATGCTCATATGCAACCCTCTATTTCTCTCCCCCTTTTTGTCATGATCAAAGAGGGTCAATATATGATAAAGTTTGCGAATCGAATGTCACAGCTATTTGACAAGGTATAAGAGCCATTTCTGATTTGTAAGTGATCATCAAAACTTGAAGAAAAAACATATTTGAAACCATGAAGAGAGTATTTCATCAAGACAGGTAAAAGATAATCATGAGTCTCAAAAATCTGTGAAACAGTTGTTTAAGGCTTTATGTATTTCATGCTGCTTAGTTTGAAAGTTGGTGATGGCAGCCAGAATATGGGAGAAAAATTATTTTAGTTAAACAACGATTGTGAGTATGTATTTTTCGAAAAATACCAGTGCTAGCAGTTGATTGTAAAATAGATTTCAGGAAAAACATAGCACTTTAACTGCAGAAATTCACAAGTCACAATTTCACTTAAATTCACATTTCTTTAAAAAATCACTTTAAAAAACATTTAATTGAAAACTCATTTGAATAAGTGAAGAACCAGGTTTTCTTTTGCAATGGATTTGTGAAAAATATCAACTAGCTGATTTTGACGATTCAACTAACTCAATCACACTATCGCCTTTCTAACCATAACCTCTAAGAAGGTGATATGATAATTCTACATGCTTAGTTTTAGAGGGATGATTAGAATACTTTATTTGTTTTCATGCCTTAAAAAAAATGTTCCCTTAGAGATGCATGAAATGCGGTTTAGAGATCAATTTGTTTCACAAGTCACATGTTTGACTAAGTAAACTATGATTTAAGCACATTTTCAGTTTAGAGGTGAAAAACTTTTCTAACCTTTACCAGTGATTCTCCCTCTATTCATCACAAGTCACATGACAGATTTTTCTCCGAGTTGAGAGTTGATAACTTTATTGCGTTTCCGGTCATGTGCTTTGAGTCTTTGCTGTCAAGGTATCCACATGTCCCCATACCTTGCAGCGTACCTGCAATGATCTAAAACAAGGTTCTAGGTACCCAAATCTCTTTGGGTCCTTGTGGGTTAATGTTTGGTATGGTCCTTTTGGGAACCCATACCTTCTTCATAACTTGTTTACCTCTTATTCTGCAAACAGAAGCTGTATGTCCAGGTTTACCACAGTAATAACATTTAATGTATGGTCTAGTGGAAAAATTAGATTTGTAATGAACATGCTTTTCTATGGTTTTGATTCTAGATAGTTTTTCAATAGTCAACTCTAGTTCATGAACTTTCTTTTTGCTTTCAACACATTTATCACATGTATGGTTTTCTTTAAAGCATGCAAGACTATCATTTTCTTTTCTAAGTTCTACTATTTCTTTGTTTAAAGAAGTGATGTCTTTTTCCAGATGAGTGATAGCTTTCTTGGATCTGTCTAACGCTTTAGCTAATTTTAATGATTTATCATGTAATTCAGTAAATGCTTCATATAATTCATCATAGGCATCTTGTAAAGATTCAGAGTTAGAGTATACCTCAGTTTCACTTTCGCTGTCGTGGTCGGCCATGAGAGCAACTTGATCTTTTTCACTTTCTGAGCTATCTGATGAGTTCCTGTTTTCCCATGCTGTGTAGGCTTTTCTATTCCTTTTTCCTTTGGATCCCTTTTTCTCATCTCTTGGTCGTTTTCTTTGTAATTTTGGGCATTCCAATTTTATGTGTCCGGCTTTCCCACATTCGTAGCAGGTTAAAGGACTTAAGTAGTTTTGTTTGCATGAGACTTCTTTGGTTGGAGAATTCTTTTCTAGAGACCTCCTTATGAACCTTTTGAATTCTCTTACCATTAGGTCTATATTCTCATCCTCTTCATCACTTTCACTTTGCGAGTCATCACTGTCGTCGGATGAACTTGAACTTGAAACTTTGAAAGCTAGGTTTTTCTTTTTCTTGACTTTTCCTTCATTCTCTGCTAGACGAGTGAGCTCTAACTCGTGCTCTAGTAGTTTCCCAAACAGAGTGGCAAGAGACATGGTAGTTAGGTTTCTTGATTCAGTTATAGCAGTTACCTTTGGTTGCCATTCTCGGTTTAGGCATCTTAGCACTTTGTTGATCAAGTCTTCGGGAGGAAATGATTTTCCTAATGAATCCAGTTTGTTCACTATGTGAGTGAACCTTTTCTGCATCTCTGATATTGTTTCACCTGTATTCATTCTAAACAATTCGTACTCTCTGGTAAGAGTATTTATTCTTTCCCTTTTCACTTCACTTGTACCCTCATGAGTAACTTGAAGATTATCCCACATTTCTCGGGCAGATTTACAGTTTGAAACTCGAAAAAATTCATCAGTACTCAAAGCAGAAGTAATAATATTTTTAGCGCGTAAATTAAGTTGCACTTTTCTTTTCTCATCATCAGACCATTCATTTCTACTTTTTATTGTAAGAATACCATCTACTATGTGCGTGGGGACGAAAGGTCCTTTTTCCACAGCATCCCAAACATCTAAGTCTACCCCTTCAATAAAAATTCTCATTCTTTCTTTCCAATATGCATAGTCTTCTCCGTTGAATCCCGGAGGACGGAAAAGAGAAGCACCCTCTTGCGTAGACCAACCTGAAGCCATTTCTCTTGAAGCGGCTAAGCTCTTTATACAAGAGTCTAGCTCTGATACCACTTGTTACCAAGTGGCTTCAGTCTCAAGAGGGGGGGTGAATTGAGATTTAAAAACTTTTCAGATCTTTCGAAAACGTTTTTCCCCTTTTCAATGACTTAGATCAATTTTCGCGCAGGTTAAGTGGAAGCGAAGGAATTAGAATATAAAGCAGTAAAGCGGTATAACAGTAAAGCAGGAAAGCAGTAAAGTACGCAGAGATTTATCCTGGTTCGGTCACCTCCTAGTGACCTACGTCCAGTCCTCACACCCTTGTGAGATTTTCCACTAACCAAAACAACAAGGCTTACAGGTGCCTTGGAAAACCTTTACAGACTCAGGCACTCTCCTCCTAGGATACCCCACCTATAGAGAGTCCTAAAATCTAACAGCACAACAACAAGAGATACCCCACCCTTGTTACAACAACTGCCCTAGAAAGATACCCCACTTCCTAGTACATGCAGCTACCCCTAGAGAGATACCCCACTCTCTAGTACAAATTATAACAACAATATAACAGTAATGTAAATACAGAAATACCTCTTAGTGTAGGCAGATATTACAACTTGAAGGACACAACCCCAACTGACTCTTAACGTAGGATCAGCTCTTGACGGACCAGCGGTGCGAGAAGAACACAAATAAAATATAAGAGTTTTTCAGAAGTGATAGATCGTGAGAATGGGTTGGTTGTAGAATGGAGGTGGTGAAGCCTCTATTTATAGATTTTGAAAATCCAGATCTCACGTTGAAAATGTTTAAAGGAATCGATTCTTTGTTAATTGGAATGGATCTAGGAATCGATTCATTTGCTTGATCTGATCTAGGAATCGATTCTGATTTGTTTGTAAAATGGATGTAATCGATTCTTAGGATCTCCGGGAGGCTAGGAATCGATTCTTCACTAAGTTAAAATATGTAGAAATCGATTCTTTGCCTGAGAATCGATTCTTTCATGTATGGAAAAGATGCAAATCGATTCTTTGCCTGAGAATCGATTATATCAATTTAGACATAAGTGGAAATCGATTTCTTCAAATAAGGAAACAATATGAATCACTTGTATGCTTATGAAATCGATTAGGAGCTTAGCCATTGTGTTTGAAAAACGATTTAGGCTTAGTTTCAAAGAGAGTGAAATCGATTTTAGAGTTTTTCAAAAATACTTTTTAGGATTATTTGTTCATGCATGTATTTTGAAAAAGCTTTGGGACAAGAGACTTTGCGAGATGAGCTGACCTTCGTAAGAGCTTACATTTATCCTAAGACTCACCCAAAACCCTAAGGACTACCCTTATACTTAAGGACTACCCTTAAGCTTGAATATTCAGTACTTTGAGCTTGGTTGACTTGGATTGACTTTTGAGTATATGATACTTTTTATCAGATTTGCTTTGACACTCTCATTCCTTTGACCATCAACTTGGCTTTGTCTTTTTCATCATCAAAACTAATCCTGCAATATTAGATAACCTGCAACACAGGTATCCACAGAATCCTCCGTGGGATTAGTTAAAAATTTTGTTTCAATTTGAGGAGGTTTAAAACCCCCGCAAATTGTCAAGAAAAAATCCCCGCTATTTGATCCAAAAAATGCTGAAACTCCACTTTCCCTCTTCACTTTCGCGTTCCCTCTCTTCTCTTTCACGTTTCCTCTCTTCTCTTTCACAGAAACCTTTTTTGTCAAAAAAAATCTGAGAGTTTCGCGTTTCCCTCTTCACTTTCGCCTTCCCTCTTCACTTTCCCTCTCCACTTTCGCTCTTCACTCAACTCTCAGTTGCTTCAGAATCTTCAACTTTCAAAACCCAGTCGCTGAAATCGCTGAAACCCTTTCGCTGAAATCACTGAATCGCTGAAACCCTCTTCGCTGAATCTTCAAAACCCAATCGCTGAAATCACTGAATCGCTGAAACCCTCTTCGCTGAAACCCTTTCACTCGCGAAACCCTATCACTCGTGAAACCCTATCACTCGCTGAAGCTCTTCCGAAGTTCGATTCACTCGCTGAAACCCTTTTATGCTTTTTTTGTTTTAATAGTTTGGTAGATTCAAGTTATGGTGGTACTGGACACGAGGGGATGTTTCCCCTTGACCCTGAGCCACAACACCAGTTGTTTGCATCTGAAGGTGCTATCAGGTTTCCGATTGAACCAGTTACAGCAGCTTGGACAGAGAAGGTTTGTTACTAATTGAACTATTCTGCTTAAAGTTTAATTCATGAAGCATTTTTAATGACTTGTTTACCTTTTTTTTTGGAAAGATTAAACGGCTTTTCTTGCTCCTTACAACAAAAGAGTCTGCCATGGATGTACCATCTAACTTGGAAGCAAGAAGGCGTATATCTTTCTTCTCAAATTCACTATTTATGGACATGCCTATGGCACCAAAAGTTCGCAACATGCTTTCATTTTCGTAAGCTATCTTTCAGTCCTTATTCACACACCTCGAAATTTGGGAATCAGTGATTGTGAAACACCCCGTCCAACCTAAAAAATATGATTTGCATGATCTCAATTTAGTTCCTTTCCCTATATTTTTGTTGATTAAAATTAAAAGCTCTGAAATTTTGTTAATCTTTCACAATATGCATGATTAACTCCTCAGTTTGGTCCATCAAGCATTTTTGCTAATTCCATTAAAAATTTTGTTATCAAAAGTTTTAGTTGGTAAATTTAATGGAATTGAATGTTTTAGTATTCTAAGATGTTCTCAGGGATAAGATATTTTCTCGGAGGATTACAGGAAAAATAACTGTTATTCATTAAATTGTGTCTGACTAAAAGCTGCAAAATTTATTTGATAGTACTTTATCTTGAGATTGTAAGCCATCAAAATTATTAACTTAATGGGTAGATGCAATTAGAGTTGTTAACTATTAGCCATCAAAACTATTTAAGCTAATTCTGTGAAAAATTGTGACCAAAAGTTTTAGTTGGTAGTACTTTAGCTTGAGATTGTAAGCCGTGAAAACTATTAGCTAAATGGGTAGATGTATTGAGAGTTATTAACTATTTCCCCCAAGTACAGTTCATTTACATTTTTGTTAATTTCAGTTATGTGAATTTTGGTTATAGGGTTTTAACACCATACTACACATAAAAGGTTCTCTTCTCGTTACATGATTTAGATTCACCAAATGAAGATGGTGTTTCAATACTGTTTTACTTGCAGAAGATATATCCAGGTTCACCATTACCCCCAAATCTCTACTGCATAAATGCGAAACTACATGAGATTGAGAAATCTAATGCATTTTTTACCATTTTGGTTACTGATGCACAGATGAGTGGAACAACTTTCTTCAGCGAGTGAAGTGCTCAAGTGAGGAGGAACTTAAAGGGAATGAATACGATGAATTAGAAGAAGAGCTTCGTCTTTGGGCATCATATAGAGGGCAAACCTTGACAAGAACTGGTCTCTCTCTCTCTCTCTCTCTCTCACACACAGACAAGTGTGTGCTCATACTCATGCAAACTCAAGTGCTTTTGTATTTATTTTTTTTACTTTGTATAGAGTTATGTTACCTCAGTTTATAATGTAACTAATTTTTGCAATATTAACCATTTATGCAGTAAGGGGTATGATGTATTATAGAAAAGCTTAGGAAGTGTTATGTAAGATGTATGTATAGTCATTAGCGATAAAAATATTGTAATGAGATAAGGAAAGAAATTCTCAAATTGCAAAAGAAATATTCTCTAATAGGAGGTTGTAACCCCCACAAAAAAGTCCTATAAACTATATGGCAATCAAAAATCTACACAAAAATAAAACTCCTACAGCTTATCTAAAAAAAAACTCCTACAAATCACTCGGGTTAGGGAGGTTTATAACCCCCTCAAAAAAACCTCCACTAATTGTGGGGGTTAAAAACCCCCGCAGTAAAACCCCCGCAAACAGATTGCCGGCACTTGATTCTCCGGCGTTTTTTAAAACCCCCTCAGAATATGTTGTGGGGGTTTAAAACCCCCGCTAAACGACTTAAAAACCCCCGCAATCCGTTCCGTTTTTTGTAGTGTGTCCTAATGTTGCTAGGTGAATGTGGGTGGCTGAAAAAATTGGACAAAGTGTGGAGTGGTGTTTATTACAATACAAGGTGTTTTGAAGCAGAGTGTGCTTTTGGGTTGAGGAGGTATAGGAATACCACAAACTAGGAGAGATTATAATCTAAGGTGTATGTTAAGTTAGAGGTTTCTGGTATGCTTGGGGTCTACTCAATGTATATGGACATGGGTGTATCTTTGGTGGTGTGTTGTGTTTTTCTACTTAAAGGAGATTTGAAACCATATGCAAGAATGCAAAATCTAGCCCTTGATGCAACCACGTATGCACTTCAGGAAGGTGGTGAAATTCAACTAAATATGCCGAAGGTGACAAAAGGTGTTTTGTTGTGACATATGAGAGGTGGTATCTCTCTTTAAAAGTCCAACTTTGTGGTGTCAGTAAGGGTGGTATATGTGGTAAGATAGGATACTGGTGTGATATGATACATGGGTGCATCTCTATAATGGGATAATCATTTTGGCTTTAGACTTGGGTAGGTAATCTGGGAGTGGCCTTGAACTTGGGTGTTGGCCAGAGGTGTTTGTTCCTTGCCAATCGATGTTCCAGGCGTAGGGTGTTTTTTTAAGGTGGGTGGCACTGTCTCAACAATGCCACCGACACCGTCTTCCTTAGCCAATAAAAAAATGTAACACTACTAACAAAATACATCAAAATATCTAAACAAAAATTGACCAAAATCAAAATAACTAAATTACAGGCACACACTTGTTTTATTTTATTTTTCTTTCTTTTTAAACTTTGTTTGGGTCCTACTTAGGGAGTGACCCACCTAACAAATAGAAGGAGCGATCTTTCTAATAAAGAAATGCTGCCAAATCAGTGCAGCCTAATTGCTGCTATTTGTAGCATATGTATCGTCTAAGAATGATATTGCAAATGCATGGTTACCGGTACTACACAGAGGTAAACATTCTGATTTGCATTTTTCCTTTCATTCTCTAAAATAAGATTACATCTAACAGCATTAGCAATAGGGCATCAAAGGGATGCATATCACCAGTAGGAATGAAAAAATTGACAACAGAAATTCAACCTGAGCTAATTCTAATCACCTCTATGATTCAAAGGACAAACCTAGAAACATAATTCCAGCGAATGATTAAAGTACATTGAAATCAAATTTATGAAAAAACTACTGCTATAAGGTGGGGGGGGATATATGCCATCCCCATCCAATCCAATTGTCCCTTCTAAAACGCAGGACAACTGGAAAGAAAAAAAGAACAATTTTAACACCTCTTCATAATATTTGCAATGTTCATGCCAATCTCTTTCTTTGTTTGTTCGCACACAGGGACATCTCCAATGTACATGTCAAAGAAAGCCCCTGCAAGTTCAAAAAAATTGAATCTGAGTACAGTTTGTTTCGCTAGACAATAAACTACACAATATAAGCACGAATTGAATGCAACTTACGACACAACTCTTTGCTATGAACACTTCCAACGGGATTGCCACCAACTGTATGGTTAAAGCTACTATTAGTTATGAACACAACAATTTCTCAATAATCCAGGGTACATATAGAACACTATCTTAGGGAACCTAAAGCAAACAATATAAACATATTTTCCAGATGAACTAAATGTTGGCCAAAAATACTTACTTTCAGTAATTAGACGTCCATCAATTGTTCTTTTGAACTCAATTACTGTTCCCTGCAACATTGTAGAAATGCTAATGTAACTCTATGACATGATTATTTATTTAGAATTAGAGAAAAGAAACGTATTGGTTGTTTATTTACCAAAGGTATCGGGATATTCTCTGTAAAGTATGAACCAAATGTCCTTAGGCAATGGAAGTCCGTGGATGGATTTGTCTGACAAAAGTGGGTTTAGGAAAAGTTAAAATTTAGAGCTAAGCCAGTGTAGAAGAGTAAAAAACAATTTTTCAAGAGGTATAGTACCTTAACTAATCGAGCTCGAAGTGATTTTTCGAAAGCACTGTAATGAAGCATACAGAAAAAGAAGTGATCAGTTTCATGTAGCCTTGCCACTTGAATTATACAATCAAATATTCATCAAACATCTCTATGCTGAGGCTACACCACTGAATTACAACAGCAGACCAGCTCTTTTCATCCTCAATTTAATTTAGGTTGTAAAAATCTGAATGGTTTGGTTCTAAAATTTACTCAAATCTTAATCAACCAAATCATGTTCCAAACCAAATACGGTTCAGTAAATTCTTTAGTGGAAAAATCAAACTACTCATTAGCAATCTAGCATGTCAAGATGTCTACAATGGCAAGGTGGAAATCAGAGCAAAAATATTTGAACTTCATAAACATGCCAAAACTGTTTCAACACAAATACCAGCAACTTAAAGATTTTTTCCAGCAAAAAAAAAAGTTTATCGGGGAGAGGTAATAGGGCACAACCAGGAGAGGATAAGATATTTTCTAAAAGTAACAAAAGCGAAGGAATGCCAAAACTAATTTAAAAACCAAACAAACATTTGCACAAATTAGGAAGAAAACTTACTCTTTAACACTGTTAATTTTCATTCCCTTGCAATTTACAACAAGCCTAACAGTCATATTGATATCCTCCCTGCAATGGTATAAAGCCCAACAATTCCATCAAATTTTATACTTAATGCCATAACCATGAAACCAACCAAATAGCTTCTATACAATATTTAGTCGAGACCTGTTTGAGGTACATCTAATTGATTAATTCAAACCATAAATTTTCATAGAAGTCCACAAATTTTCCCATGTATTTTTTATAACCAACTTATAAATTATAATTATCATCACCAAGATGAGAACTCTTTCATTCAGCAAATTTATGCACATACAAAATCTAGCAAACGTGATGTTTCAAACCTGAGAAGATCCTGGAAGAAGTCTTGATTGTTATTCAGTTCGTCAGCAGAGATTGATGCATATTTAGGGCCCAATTTCTCACATACGGAGTATGGATGAACATCTGTTAAGTAAACCAGGGAAACTTTTCTAACAATACTGCATGATGTATCAATAATATTTTTCTATTTTAAGAAGGGGAAAAAATCAAGTATTCAGAAAAACTTACAAAACCCAAAAGCGTAGACCTTCAGTGACTTGATTTTAACAATTGTCATGGTTTTGGATCCTACTCCAACCAGGACCTGAAGCAGATTTATTTGATTAGTGTATGTGAAAAAGGAGGGTAAATATGGAATCTCAAACACAACAAGGCTTTGCTTTCTAACATGTCTTTTCACATCCCATGAACCCACTTCTCCTAACTCTCTCAGTCTTATGTCGGATTTCCTTGTTCAACGTTGCTGTTTCTTCTCATTCTCTTACTATTAGCAGTTTTTTTCGGTTCAAATCTATGAATAAGTTTATGGTTTTCTCTCCTTGGTTTTTATCCTATTTTTCTCATATAATAATCAATGAATGAAGAGATGTTCCGGTTTTTCGTACATCTGCATCGTATTTTTTCCCTCCTGATTTTCCTCTATTCGTGAGCATTAAGAAAGGTTCCAAGATTTGACCAGGGCTTCGCATTTGATAGTAAGCCACTCTAAAACACTAGTTAATTAAATTACTAATCAACTATGTATTTTATAACCAGCTTTGAAGTAAGAATCTAGTAACAGTATCTAACTGAAGCTCAAAACAGGTGCATGGAGCAAAGAAATTCATGATATAAACTGCCAAAAGAACCAGAAAATAAATTCTTTAAACTGATATTAACCTCGGGGTTAAAGTTGGAATTATGCTCTTTAGCTGACAAATTATCCAGAAGCACAGGAAATTCAATGCCAGTTTTAGGTTCTACTGCAGATTTTGCTAGGTTCAACTCTGGAAATGATAAGTGAGGACATCCTCGGCGACGGCATTCAACATCCTTAGGCATTCGGTCCATGCCTCCATGCATTGGCACATCAGTATCCTGCATTGGTCCACCCAGTACATTTGATGACCTAGAGGTAAAATTAAAACACATTAAGAAATTATTAAAAAAAATTAAAAGAAAAAGAGACTTAACTGTAGTAAAACCAGGAAATAAGATAGAACAAAACATAAGCTATGCTTGAATTTTTGAAGGGGGTGGAACAAAATGTCATCAATCACCATTGTTTGGATAATCAAATTTCATAAAAGTTGAAAGAACGGACGATAAGATAACATAATGGAGTCTAGCCTACCCTATTCCATCCAATATTTTTGTTTTTCTTGTCCCCCAATTTGTGGAATGAGATGGAGTGATGGACGCTATTAAACTTATAATTTGTACTGGTCGCCTTATTATAATCCATTCCATTGTAAAATATCCAATACATATGGTAATTGTATTCCGTTTTCGTTACATTCCATTCCACTTATGATCATATATCCAAACATAGCCAAAAAGTTCAATAAATCAATATCAATACCGATCTTTTTTATAATTCAATAACTATAACTATAACTATAAAATAACAGTTAACATCATAAACAAGTTTTTGACATTTGTCAAAAAAAAAGTTTTGATACCAAATCACATTATACCATCATATTCTATCACAAGATATCGAAATGCATATGGCTATAAATCTCAAATTTGAAATTTGTGCTTGACATACAAGTTTTGAAGTGGAGGCACCAATGCTGCAGCGAGTGATAGAACAGGATATTTCTGAATCCTTTTAGCTTCTCTCCAAAACAACCTAACTGCGAAACTCGAAATCTTCCCCAACGTAACAGGTGCAGACGATTTCCTCTTTGATCTAAAACCAAAAGGAAACCCAAACCCTACCACATTATTAGTTATAGGTGTAACCCTCAAAGTAACATTACCACAAACACCACCACCAAATCGAATAGGACCACTCCGTCCACCGGAAAACCAAAACAACAACGCGCCGGCGAACTTTGACACGTGGCCAAACGCTTCTTCTATTGCCAAACTTCCTGGAACATAGAAGTTTCTAGAATTTTCCATAAACGATCGAAGAAAATTATGAGAACCGAAAAAATTGTTTAACACAAAAGGCTCTAATGAAAAAATATCTGGATCGGAATCCATCCAAGGTAACCAATCGTTCTTCATATCAAAGCCACCGTTAATTAATCGAGAGATGAAACGTTAACGGTTAACGTTATTGAACAGTGATTTTTTCTGCAACAAACGGAAAATGAGAAGAAAGTTTGAGAACGAAGAAAAGTGTGGTTTATTTTATTTTTTTGTGTGAGGGAGAAACGAACCTGAAGCCTTGTGATCGGAGAATTGAATGTGAAACGAACGATGAAGTGAAGCTTTCGGCTTCGTAAAGATTTGGCATTAAATGGAATAGAAAGCGAAAGAGGAAAGAAAGGTGGAAGGGGAAGGGAATATGCTTTGGGTATGAAAGGGAAAACAAAATTACTGTTTAAACTGTCTTTTTTTTTGACAAATGTCTAAACGGTCTATAGAGGACAAAAATGAAAAAAAGAAAAAAAATAGCGGACCCATCCGTCCCAAAATATAATGCCATTTTTTCATTTTGACTTGTCGCAAAATACAAGACTCACTCGTTACAACTTTCTAAATAAATTTATTACTCTTTTTCTAAATATATTCTTATTAATTATACTAAATTGTGTTGGTATATGAAAAGTTAACATTGAATGTTTAGGATAATTTAGTAATAGTCATACAAAATTTTAACATATTAATTACACTACCAACTTTTCTTAATAAAAGTGAAAAGTGCAATAGGACCTTATATTGTGGGCCGAAAAGAGTAAATATAAAAGGGCATAAATAGACATTTGTAATTAATGTTTAAATATGATAGAGAATATTTATTTAATAGGGGATAAATGATGAATTTAATTAAAAAGTAGCAAGGGTAAAAATGAGAGAAAAATTGAAACGCTATAAGTTATAAGCTCAAACGCTACTTCAAGTAGCGTTTCAAAAAAACGCTATAAGCTATCCATGTCAAATTGTTACCAAATGCTATTCGATTATAAGTTATTCGCTATAAGCTGACGGATTGATATTTTCAAACAGAGCCTAAATAAACTAATGTATTTTTTGGTTATTGTATTATTGGGGTGCAGTTTTCACCGGCTTTGCCGATGACTAATCTACGCGGAGGAATTTGACTGGCCACGTGTATACTCGGTTTTGCCAGTCTATGTGGTTCTCCCCTCACAACAGAGTTTTTGCCACACCCAAAATTCAAATCAAGACTTTGGGGTGGAATCCAAGCTAAGCTAAGTTTACCCCTTGGACCGACCAATGTTGGTTAAATAAACTAATGTATGTTGCAAATTCTTATTCTTTTTTTGACAAAATATCTTGAAGTAGAAACAAAGCCATCATCCCTTTTGAATGTATGAATAATTTATACACGGTTTGAATGAGATATTGAAGGTCGGAAGAAAAGAAAAAAAACATATTGAAGGTCGGAAAATTTATTTTCCCACGTTGGTTTCCAGTCAACTTTGTCATTTTCCGAACCTAACTCTGATTTCCGCAAAACACGAGTAACACAACACAAGAAAGCTTATATAAAAAACAACGACTAACACAAGAAAAGATCCGTTAAATACCATGCTTCCATTCTTGCTGAATAATCGGAAGTAGTTGGTAGATGTCGTTGTTGATCAGTATTATTCGATCTTGAGGGGGCGATGTCGTACCTGCAAAAATACTCCGACGCTCAAGTCAGTGTTTGAGTGAGTCAATGTTTAGTTTTAGAAATTGCTTACATTTATGAGCATTGAATGTGGTATTTATAGAGTTTGAGTGATGTTTGTTTTGACGATCCTGAGTCATTAGATCTTGCAGAGGTATCCAAACCGTTGATTGATTGAGCCAGATTTTCTGGATACGAGCTGGTTGGTTATTGGGCCTTGCAGGGGGCGTAAATATCATTAAGACTTTTTACTTATTACCATAACAGTGGCCCCCCCAAGTCTGGTCGCCTGAGGGGCGATCTTGGCTTGATAAGCTGATGTCACCTTACGTTGTCGATCATAGGATGTACCGAGCTTTCACTAGTGGAAAAATTAGAAAAGAATTGGAGTTTTTAAGTCGGACTCTGAATTATCCGACTTAATAAGTGGACGCGGTGGCAATTTTGTAATTATTATGGAAAAAATTTCTGGCACGCAAAGTTTTAAGTCGGGTGAAAACATACGTCCGACGTTAAATGTTTAATTAAATTTTGCGTGCAGCTCCAACACTAAAACCATCGCACACGTTTCCTACTCTCTGCCAAAAAAACAAAAAACTTCTAAAACCCTCTTCCTCTTCCTCTCAAAATCATTGCGTGAGAAATGATGGTATGTTTCTAGCAATGGGAGTTCTCTGATTAAAATGGGAGTTCTACTTCTAAGCTCCTATCCCTCTTCCTCTCACACTCACATATACCAAAACCCTAGCCTCACAAATCCAAAACACAAATTGAACTTGAAAAAGAAAGGAGAAGAGCGCTGAAGAGAACACCATCGCCGTCATCGTTCATTGCTGGCCGCCGCCGTTGCTTGTTCACCAACGCCTTGCTCGCCGCCTTCGTCTCCTTGCTGCCATCGTCGTCGCCTTGCTCGCCGTTGTCGTTGCTCATACAAAGAAATCTTCGAAACCCTAAGTTTTCATCTTCGAAACTCAAAGAAATCTTAGGTATGCATCTCTGAAAATCAGTGTTTTTGTTTTCGTTTTTCGTTTTTCGTTTTTGTTGTTTAACATCTGATATCGTTTTTGGTTAACATCTGATATTGTTTTAGGTAAGCATCTCTGAAAGGAAAATCGTCGCCCATACGCTCTGTTAGACTATTGGAGTTCTTCCGGCTTCAAATCACTTTGCAGAACGAATGGCAGTTAGAAAAACATGGATGCAATCAGCTGAAATCAAGTCTCAAGATGTAGTAGTAGGATTCTTTGTTGCACTGGTAAGGTTTATTTGTGGTCTTTGTTTTTATCTAGGATAGAAGGACAACATTCATAGGGTTATTGTATGGAAGCCTTATGATAAATTTTTAGGTTTAAATCTTGATGGGGCAAGGCCAAAATCTTTGGTTTGGGCTTCAGAATCTTGATGGTGCAAGGTTATCATTTTGGAGAGCTAGGATTGGATTTGTTGGTACTTAATATAGAGTTTGATCCTTGTTGGCCTCACTGCTATAGAATTTGTTGGTACTCAAATTTTCAATACATTAGTTCTCACTTATTTTTACCTAGAGAAATTAACTATTGTAAATATCACAATGTGTGTGTCTTTTATATATTTGCTTACTGGTCTATGCTGCTGCTGCAATGCTACTTACATGCTTACCTGCTCTGTTTTGGTATTCATTTTACCAAGTTCCAATTTTTTTTATCTCTTCTCTTAATGGATTTTTGTTGCAGTGGACATGGGCTTCTACAATCCTGCAAAGCTCTAATGTTGCTAGGCAGTATGGGATCAGTTGACCTTTTTGGTATGCTAGTGGGGCTACCATTCAGGCATGGAGTTTATATCATATTCCTTTAAATATATATATATATATATATATATATATGTAGTTTGTTTTCTCTTCTAAATTTTTATATATTGGAATTTGGAAAATGGAAAGTGAAATAGGACTTACATTGATAATGCATTGACAATAAACAGGTAATGTTGTTTGGAGTTATAGCTATAGAGATTAAAAGAAAGGCTCCTCATGCTCATACCGTCTGCGAAATTGTCAAAGCGCGGTATGTTACTTTGTTTGGAAAACTAAATAGATTTTATATAGACATTCAATCATATTTCAACATCATATCAGAATCCAAACATGTTTACTATCATGTGATAAATGCAAGTTTTTTGCAAAATGATTTAAATGAAGGTTTTTTTCCAGTCTAATGATAACAATGTTTTTTACCTCAGTTGGGGGACTTCAGCCATGTTGTATTCATTTTCTTCTGCTTGCTGACAAATATAATTGTAACGGCAATGATACTCCTCGGTGGTTCTGCTGTTGTGAATGGATTAGCTGGAGTAGACATTTATGCTGCTAGCTTTCTAATACCACTAGTTTGGAGTAATTGTCTATACACTACATGGTTAAACTGTGTATTTGTATGTTTTCAATTCTGTCATATTCTTAGCAAGCTATTTACATTCTGTCATAGGTAGAATTTTTGTCACTTTTCCCTAAACAGTATTAACATTTTGCTTCATGTACGCATTTTATTGTTAAACTGTGTATTTGTATGTTTTCAATTTTCAGTGCACGTTGTTTTGGTCATTTTTATCTTCCTTGTCTACATGGCTAACAGCAAGCTCGGTAGCCCCGGTGTCGTTTACAATCGTTTGCTTGAGATTGCTAGCAAGTCAAGAATATGTCACGACCATATATCGGTCGATGGACAATCTTGTGGTCCTGTGAGTGGGAATCAAAATGGTTCTTACCTAACAATGCTTAGCTCATGTGGATTCTCATTGCTTAACAGAAGCATCTCTCAATGCTTTTAGAGATTGTGCTCTTCAGGTACTTTGCAAGAGGCTTTGGTGAAGTGAAATTTGAAGGGTTGATTTGGTTTAAGTACTTAGAAGGTTTAGTTTTAGAGATGATCTTGCTTATCAACTATATGTTGTGCATTGCAGGATGTTTTCTTAGGTGACTATCCTAGAGTACATGATAGTTGGATGGATGTCATTGCTTCAATCGGATCATCTTAACTTTCAGTTGAGCAATAGAAAGCAAATGTGTTGTTTGGTACACAATAAATGCTTTCTTTGCATCAAGTTTTTGGTAAGCACTGCATCATGGGCAAACTAAACTTTACTGATTTGCGATGAACATCATTTTCAGATTTGGTAATGGTACAAGTCTCTTGTATATGTGTTTCCAAACTACGTTTCATTTGACAAGCGTTGAACAATTGGTGCTTCTCTTTACTCTGTAGTTCTGAGAGGTGACAGGTGTGATGAATTCAATTTGGTTGTGCCATACTGAACAATGATGAAGCATTGTCAGCTTAAGCTTGATTTCTTGAAGTTTGCTAATATGATCCAACTTATGGATATTTCTTTTACTTTCATTTTGTTAAAAACTTTTCTTATTTGCACATATTATTTGTGTGTGGAGTTGAATGGCTACGTAAACCTGTAAGATGGATATTGTAAGTATGAAGTTCAATGTCCAGAGTTAACAACCCTGTCAAAAGAATCTAGTATAATGATAATCATCATTTGGTGCCTAGAATTATTATGCATTCTGTACAATGAAACGTCAAACAGAGATCTAAGAATAGATTTTTGGATCGCTTTCTGTGGGCTATTATAATTATAATTCTTGGCCTCCATTACCACCTAATCACCTATGTTATTTGGAGTTTGTTCATTTTCTGTCATTTAGATTGTTAGTACATTAGTTTTTAGGTTAAATTATACTTTTGGCCCCTTATATATATTTTAGTTTCCAATTTGGTCCCTATGTGTTAAAAGCTCCAAATTGGTCCCTTATATGATAAATTTTGTCCTTGGTTGCAACAGGTTCGGTAACACAGCCTATTTGCACATATCAGTGGCTTTTATCCAGATGCTCAAAGCTCTGAGTATGTTTTTATTTTTATAAACTTAACATGTTTCTCTTACTCTGAGTTATGTTTCCTTAATTCTGAAACTTTATATTTTCAGTGCCAAGAATGATGGTTAGCCAAGAATGATAGGATTCTAGATTGCTTGCTTTCTGAATCATCTTCCATTATCTGCCTCCAGGTAGAAATTCTTCTCCTTTGTTCCTTACAAAGAGTTGGTTTTTAATGATTGTGGTGACTTGTCAATTGGTCAGCTAGGCAATATTGTAACTTGTGTGCATATTTGTTGGCAGAATGTTTGAGGCTCTCTTATTAATTAAGTTTGTTGGTTTGATGTTTGGAGTGCACCATGGTGTTCTGAGTTGGTGAAATAAAGAGTTATTTGGTATATATGGTGAATTGGTTGCTACTTTGTCTGAGAGGGTGACTTGGTGTATCTGTCACGGGCTTCCTAAGGTGTATGGTCTGTTAGTGGTGGCAGTAAGGTCAAGCAATTATAGGAGGGTGGAACAGAGCTGGAGTGGAAAATTGTTTCTTAGGATTTGTGATGATGGAACAAATGAAAGGAAATTGGAGGAAGGGAACTGTGATGCAGCAGATGATGTTGAGACCCTATTCAAAAGCGATGCTGAATTCATATGGTGATGTTGATGTATTTTAACTCTTGTTTTAGTATTTCCAGTTTCATGTATTTTTACTCTTGAATCTTCAAGTTGGTAATATTGTTGATGGTCTGAAAGTAAAGGTAGTAGTCTACTATCTATGGTGACGAAACATAGTAGAATTCTATGTCTATAATATATGATGAATGCTAAGACGCCACATGGGTTGATTTTGAACTACTAGTGCAATGTGTGTTGCTTTACACCGTAAGTGTATATGTTCTATGAATTGAATTATGGTACATTTTTTTGTCTTCACAGGCAATATTAGCTAGAGATTATAGAGCAGGGGACAGACAAAATAACGATTTTTTTTTTAAAATAAAATGAAACATTTAAAGTCGGGCGGAACTAACAATCCGACTTTAAAAGTTATTTACATTAGACTTTACACGGGTAATTAAAGTCGGACACTATTTGATCCGACTTAAAATCGAACTTTTTAAGTCGGACTGTAACCCGACTTTAAATCTCTCTGACATTCTAAGTCGCCCTAATAGAAGTCGGACCAATATCCGACTTTAAAAGTCCAAAATATCCGACTTTGAATCCTCTTTTTCCACTAGTGTTTCTTTTTTGGGGACTCAAAAAAGGGTTGGCTTAAGTTGGTCAATGGGTTTTGTCGAGCTCGATCCATTTAATCGATCTCGAGATGCACCGAGCTTTCTTTTGAGCAGATCGATCTCGAGATGCACCGAGCTTTCTTTTGAGCAGAGGGACCAGCGCTTCGGATTCAGTGCTAGGCATTAAATGTTTCTGACACGGCGGGCATTACAATGGCGGCTAATGATGGTGACGTTTTGTTTTTAGCGCCTAACCTTTAGATTTTGATTGGACGTGTTGATTCGACTTCCAGGCCCAATCCATGATATTCGGCCCACTTAAAATAGGGGGTCACCTCCTCTCGTTTTGTTGCTTCATAACTCCTTCTGCTCTGATTACCGGTCTTGAGTTGTCGAGCTTTTTTTCGAGCAAAGCGGACTAGGTGATAGTAGCTCAACAGTAGGTCGACAAAAGGATTTCTTTCAGATCCGATCATCTTATCTGCTTTATTTTGAGGTTAGTCTTTAATTTATTTGCTTTTGCGTTATGGACCTCTCCTAGTCTTTTATTTATTCGCTCAGAGTGGGGGTCGTCAGGTCGGGTTCCGACTTGTTCGCGAACCCATTTGCGATTTTTTTATCCTGACATTTCGTCCCCCATTTATGTAGTTTTAGATCTGGCGAGGACCAAACAAACCCATAGGGATATAACCGAATATCGAAACGAGTTTGTAAAGATCATGGCCTCCGCTAGTGACGTTCCTGAAAATCGAGAGAATCAGACAATGGTCGGTACTCCAGATGAGCAAGATCATCCGCCCTCCGCTCCTACCAGCGAGCAAGCGGAGGAAAATATTGATGTTGAAAGTTTTTCTCCAGTTGACGATGTTAATAAGCCCGATCCAGATGTTGTGGAAGCTGTGGAGGAAGACCGTAGGATCGATGTGGTGGCTCTCTCTTCGGAGTCTGATGAGGAGGTTCAATCGAGGGAAAGACAGGGGAGCTCGAATACTATTGAATCAGAGAGCTCCGATTCTGACTTTGGGGCGAGCTCAGTGCTCGAAGATGATTCTGATCAGGAAGATGCTGATGACATGGACCAGCCAAGTACGAGCTGAGCTTCTGATGCTTCAGTTGATGGTTATTCCAGTACTAGTCCTGGAGTTCATGATGTACCGGTGCAGAAGGTTCGCCCTTATGATTGGGTTTCCGCCAAGGTTTTGGAGATCGAATCGTTGTACCGTTCAGGCCATAACCTAGAGTCAGTAGGTCGGAAAATCTCTTGGCATTCTGAGAGAAATATTTGGAGGGTCGAAGGCATGAAGGATGGAGAGCACGTGGCTTCCTGGGCAGGAGATCTTAAATTTACTATGTACCACATGACGATCAATGATATGAACATCCGGCCTCCCTTTACTTCTCTTGAACAGACCGTTCTGGCGGAGTTGGACGTAGCACCCTCCCAGCTACATCCAAATGCGTGGGATTTCCTCCAAGCCTTCGAGTTGATGTGTATTCATCTGGAGAGACCGGTGTCGCCCCAACTTTTCTTCCATTTGTTCGAGCTTAATCGGAATAGTGAGGAAGATAATTCCGGCCGCGATCATGTCAGTTTTCGCTCGAGGCGAGGCGCGAAGATCTTCAGAGCTTATGCAGACTCACTGAGGGGAAGTTGGAAGCAGCTCTTCTATTGGGTCGAACCGGCTAATGATAAGGCCATCGATTGTGTAGGGAAGCTCGGAGCTGGTGGTCGGACTTTGGTGTCCACCAAGTTCCCTATTGGTTGGAGTCATGGTCATTTTAACCGATCTACACATTCCTATGTCGTTGGGGAGGATCGTTTGAGTGCTGAAGATCGTCTTACTAAAGCGATTTTGATTTTCATTTCCCAAAGGGTTCCGTATTCAAAGCATAAATATTGGGGTATCCCTACGGACCGTTTAGTCCAGGCCGGGAAGCGGGTGCGGGTTGAAAGGGTTTTAGGTAGATCGTCTTTCTGCAGTGGATTTTTGTGTATTTGAATTTTCTGCAAGTTACATAACTCGTATTTTTTCTTCTTTTTCCAGACACGATGGCACCAAAGAAGCTCGCGTTTTTGAAGAAGTTGGCGATGCAATCGGATGATGTTGAGCAGGAAGGGGTACCGCTCCAAACATCTTCTCAACCTAGACCCGTTGCCGAGGTTGTCATCGTTCCCGAACCGATTACCACTGTTACCCAGAGAGACCTGGTCAGCGCCGAGGCTGAAAGGGGAAAAAGGATCGAGGTTTTGGTTGATTCACCAATTCCGGTCGTGAATGGTATCGATGTTGGGACCTCTATAAAACGGGGAAGAGCTGGCGCCGATGATGAGTCGGGATCGGTCAAGAAAGCAAAGACTGCGAAGAGATCCAAGCATAAATATAAGGTTGTCCCTCTGGACGAGAAGTTTTTAGAACAAAAATTCGAACAGTGGCGGGAGGATCCCATCGCAACATCGACCCAGATCTTCCTGAATCTTGCCGAGGTTCACAAGATCGAAAAAACGAAGTACAAGAAGCGAGCCGAAGGTGGGTTCTTTGTTAATTTTGCCGGTTTTGTTGATTTGTTTATGATTTTCCTTTTTGTTTTGATATCTTCCTTGACATGTCTGTAGAGTCGCCGGACGCCAAGAAGTCAAAACGTTTTAAACTTTTGGAGGAATTGTCTACGAGGACCAAGGAGCTGGGTCGAGCTAAGTCCGAGCTTCGGACTTTGAAGGAGAGCGAAGAGACTCTTACGGTGTTGAAGGAAACTGCTCTGAGTCGTGCCGAGGCTGCCGAAGCTCGCGTGAAGCAGCTTGAAGATCAGCTCAAAGTTCTAGAGGAGTCTGAAGCTGAGGCAAAGAGGAAGGTGGGGATCTCGGAAGAACGAATTGCCGAGCTGGAGGATAGCTTGAAGAAAGCCTTGGAAGCGAGGGCGGAAACTAGCACCGACCCCGAAGCCCGTATTGCTGATCTTCAAGCTGCCCTTCAACAAAGCAAGAAGGATGCAAATGAGGCTGCAGAAGCGGTGCTTGAGATGTATAAAGAAGGTTATCAAGATGCCCTTCTGCAGGTTCTTTTACTCCATCATTCCCTTCCACTAGACCCGACGATCATCGATGCCGATCACGAGGTCGATGGGAGGCGCATTGTCAAGGTCGACCCAGTGACGGAGGAGAAGACCGTTGTAACACCCCAGATATTCTAACAAGTAGAAATACTGAAATGCACACCTATGCATACATCAGAGAATAATTTCTTGTTTCACATATTGAACATAACTAAAAACTCTTGATAAAACCATATCTAGGAGTCTCACATAACTCAAACAGCTCATAGCCTAGAGTCCAATATCCAAATACAAAGAAATAGCAGAAACGATTTTACAACTTTTCCTGATACAAGTTATACAATCGGAAATACAAAGACCTCGAGGGAATGACATTAACAATGAAAACTAAGTTTTCACCGTCTTCATAAGCACACCACTTAACTGTGCTTCTTCACATCTGCTTTTTCCCTGCTTTTCTGTAAAAACCACAAAACATAAACAGTGAGATAAACATCTCAGTGAGTTCTACCGAGACCCCTAACCACTCTCTCGGTTTATTGATAAAACCTTTATATAGCAATTCATTTAATGAGTTGCAACATACACTGGTAACTCGATATTGTGAATTACAAACATTTACTGGCAATTCAGTTATTGAATTGCAAACATAAATTGGTAGTTCCATGTGAATTACAAACATATTTTTTAATATTTAGCACATCACCAACAACCCGAAGAAGCTTAAGTGAACCCCAACTGGCCAATAGGTGTACAATTCTTAAAGGCAAAACATAAATCATGGGGGCCTAGGTCAAGGGCTCATGACTTCCCTCACCTAGCATGCTAATCCATAGGGGTCGTCACCCCGACTCGATATAATTTATATATCCACCCGCATTGGGCCGTTAATTACACTCGATATAATTTATATATCCACCCGCATTGGGCCGTCAATTACATTCGATATAATTTATATATCGTGAATCATAGACCGGTTTAGATGAATTAATAATAATCATCCCGCGTCAGTTATACAATACCACCTAGGACTTATAGTCTGTTCCCTTTTCGATAAAACATGTCCTCACACGTGCTCTAAGCTCGGTTTTTCGAAACGTTTATAATCTCAAAACATTTTTTATAAACCTCTTAAAACATAGCCAAATTCATGGCATATAAACAATAATTTCATTGGGAAAGGGTTAGGAAAGGATTAGAAGAGGATTGGAATCGAAAGAAATCGTTTCGGACTAGTTTTGGAAATAGAGACAGAACACTGCGCACGGTCCGTGCCCCCATACGCACGGGTCGTGCGCCCTGTAATGCGTTTTTGAGAAATAGAAACAGAATGAGACGCACGGTCCGTGCGCCTGGGACGCACGGTCCGTGCGCCTGGGACGCACGGTCCGTGCGCCTGGGACGCACGGTCCGTGCGCCTGGGACGCACGGTCCGTGCGCCTGGGACGCACGGTCCGTGCGCCTGGGACGCACGGGTCGTGCGCATTTGACAGCACTCTGTTTTTATCCCGTTTCACGTTTTCCACCGTTCCGATCAATTTCGATACCTGTTCCAGTCAATTCCCAACATAAAAACGGTCCACAAACACGTTCAAACAACAACAATCATCATCAATACATATCCAATCCACCTCAAACATATTCAATCAACATCAATTAACAACCAACCATATTCATCAAACAATCAAAAATGGATTTGATATCGAATATGATTTTCAACGATTTTTAAACAAAAACATTTCTCGACACATATAATAAATCGAGACATTAATTTAACATGACAATTCACTTCAATCAATCAATCAATCAAAGACACCACTTTATCAATCAATTCAAAACATAAAATCCTAAACGTGAGTAGAACTCACCTATCGTGATGAAAATCACGAAACCCCGAGACTTTCCGCCACTCGAACATTCCGCTCGCAAGAAATCTCACTTTACACCTAGGCACCATCAATGATCTCCTAGGCTCCAAGCTCCTCACAAAAGACCCAACTTTGATTCCAAATCTTTGACCTTGAACCATGAACTCCATCATCATTCCTAAACCTCCATGAATTACTATTCATCATCTTCAACCTCAATTTCCCTTCTTCACATAAAAACCCAAATTAAACCCTAACCTCTTGATTCTTCAAAAACTCCAAATCAAACCTCAATACTCACATAATCCACCTTGGGCTTGCTCTTAAACACCATCCTAAGCTTTCCTTTGAGCTTGAACCATCAAAACCCTCTTTTTTCCTCTTGAAAAACAAAAATGGTGGATGGAGAGAGAGTGAACCATATGTTGTGATTCTTGTATCAACATGGAGAGGATGAGAAGGTGATGATTTTTGTGAAATAAGATTAGAGTTTGCATGAAATTTCTCATCTTCCTCTCCTCTTCTCCCTCACGACTTCTCTCTCTCTTTTCTTCCATTTTCCTTCTTTTCTTTCTTTTCTCCCTACGGCTCTCTCTTTCTCGATTCTTTCTTAATTCCTTTCTTTTCCTTTCTTTCATTTATATAATACACACATAAGTGAGAGTGAGGGTAAAAGACTATTATACCCTTACTCTCTTCTTTATTTCTAAACAAACCTCACTAAAATTCCTTATTTGATTTTAGCACCTAAAAACCAACTTCTTTAATTTATAAAAATACACCAATCAATAATTAATTTAGTACCCAATTAATGAAATTATTAATTAAGCACCATAAAAATGAATTGATTGGGTTTAACTTCAAAATAATTAGCTTAATTATTTTGGGGATGTTACAACCGTCGTCTTTCCAACCTCAGATGTTTAATGATTTCCAGCATCTTTATTTTTGCAGAAGTTCTGGGTGTATGCTTATCCGATCTAGTTTTGCATAGACTTAGAACTTCCTTATGTAATTTGGAATTTTGAGGGCTCGGCCATATCCGAGATGCTTGTAATCGAAAATATTTTAATCGATCTTGATTTTGGATCTCATTACGAGCTTTATGAATGCTTTTTTAATTCTACAAGTCATATACGTCATTTTTTAGAGATAGTTTCGCACCTGAGGGACTCGAGGTGTTTTTTAGAGATTGTTTCGCACCTGAGGGACTCGAGGTGGTCATAAACGTTGGCCTATAGAGCAGTTTACCAGGACTCGGCCCAGACTTAACTCGCCCTATAGGGGTATTGGCAGCTGTGGCCAATGGTCGTTCTGAGGATATTTCGACCCTAGAAGACCCGGTCCCTTTGAAACAGTTTACCAAGACTCGACTCGGATTTAACTGGTAACAAAGGGTTGCAACCATGGTTGGTCGCTTGGGGAGATCCCAAGATCGTACCTGAGGGGCTCGAGGTTCGAGTCTCTTCCGAAGTTGTAAATTTGATTCGTACATTACTGTTTGATGAAATCAAGAATCTGTGGAATGTCGGAAAGTGTAATGATTTATCATTTAAATGAGGAACTCGATTTACAATGATTGGAGCAGCCCTATATGGTGTCCCTTTTGGAGAGATTGATACAATTTCCGCCCTTAAATGTAATAACTCTTCAGTTTCGTTCCATTCCAAGTCCTTTGAATATTTTTTCCTTTGAGGGTCTCCAGTTCGAAAGCACCCTTACCGGTCTTAGATATAACACGGTAAGGTCCTTCCCAATTTGGTGCGAGCTTTCCTTGGGAAGCATTTTTAAGACCAACATCAGCCCTTCGAAGAACCAGATCGCCTAGCTCGAAATCTCTGGGAACGACTTTAGCATTGTACCTGGCCGTTACTCCTTGTTTGACGATTGCTTCTCGGAGTGAGGCTCGATCCCAAATTTCATCGATGAGATCGAGCTCCTCTCTTAAAACTTAGCTATTTCGTTTTGAGTTTTGGGGTTTGCCGTTCTCCAGCTGAGTTCGCCAATCTCGATGGGAATGACCGCCTCGCTGCCGTAAGAGAGCCGGAACGGCGTCTCTCCTGTGGAGCTTTGTTGGGTGGTCCTATATCCCCAGAGTACATAAGGTATCTCTTCAACCCAGTTTCCTTTAGCGTCGTCTAGACGTCGCCTTAGGCCATTTAGTATTATTTTGTTCGTCGTTTCTACTTGTCTGTTGGTTTAAGGGTGTTCAACTGATGTGAAGCGGTGCTTGATTTTTAGGTCGGACATCAGCTTTCTGAAACCCTTGTCAGTAAATTGAGTCCCCTTGTCAGTAAATTTAGGGCGGTGCTCATGATGTTTTTCCTAAAAAATTTGATGCAGTTTCTTGCAGAGATGGTAGCCAGGGGTTATGCTTCTATCCATTTACTGAAGTAATCGACTGCGACGATTAAGTATTTGATCTGGCCTGGAGCTGTCGAGAATGGCCCCAGGAGGTCTATCCCCCACCATGTAAATGGCCATGTGGAGGACAGGCTTGTTAGATCGGTTGGAGGAGCAATGTGGATGTTGGCGTGAATTTGACATTTTTTGCATTTTTTTACGTAAGCACTAGCATCAACCGCCATGGTCGGCCAGTAATATCCGGCGCGGAGAGCCTTTCGAGCTAAAGAACGAGCTCGGAGGTGTTGACCGCAGATTCCCTCATGAATTTCTGCTAGGACATAAGCTGCTTCTTCTCCCTCGATGCATTTCAACAACGGGGAGGAGAGACTTCTTTTGTACAATGCTCCATCAATGACTAAATAGGCAGAAGCCTTCCTTCTTCAATTATGCAAATGGTCGAGGATACACTGGGTTTGTGGAGGATTTCCTGGATAAACGTTCTGTGATTTCCAGGAGCTTTCGTGCTTGCGAGCTTGGCGACGATATCAGCTCTTTGGTTCTCCGCCATCGGCACGTGTTTTACTTATAATGTTTCAATTTGAGCTAATAATGCCCGTACTCGAAGCAGGTATTTTTGTAAGATCGGCTCTTTGGTCTCGTATTTGTTGCCGATTTGGGAGACTACCAACAGAGAATCGGTGTACAGTTTTACCCGAGGGACTCGAAGGTCGACTGCCAAGCGTAGACCAGCGATGCAAGCCTCGTATTCTGCTTGGTTGTTCGAGGTCGAAAAACTAAAAGTTAAAAAAACTTCGATGATGATGTCGTTCGGGCTTTCTAACATGATACCAGCGCCACTTCCCTTCGGGTTGAAGGATCCATCGACATGTAGGATCCAGGTATCATTTTTTATGTTCGCTGGTGTCATTTCGGCCACGAAGTCCGCCAGAACTTGTGTTTTCATAGCCGTCCGGGCTTCGTACTTGATTTCGAACTCTGATAGTTCTACCGCCCACTTGATCATTCTACCCGCGAGATCGGGCCTGTGCAGGATTTACCTGATGGGGTAATTAGTCTGTACGACCACCTGGTGAGCGACGAAGTAAGGTCGAAAACGTCGAGCTGCGATGATGAGAGCCAAAGCGATCTTTTCGACCTTCTGATAGCGACTCTCCGGTCCGTGTAGAGCTTTGCTTGCAAAGTAAACTGGGCTCTGTCCGGTTTTTAACTCCCGCACAAGAACGGCCCCTAAGGCTTCCTCCGAGATAGCTAGATATAAGTATAAAGTTTCACCTTTGCTTGGTCTAGTCAAGATCGGAGGTTCGAAGAGGACCTTTTTGAGCTGGTTTAAGGCCTCATCTTGCTCGGTGGTCCAGTTGAAATCCTCTTCCTCTTTTTTAAGTAGCTTGAACAGGGGAAGGGATTTGAACGCCGCATTTGATGTGAAACGAGATAAGGCGGCGATCATGCCGTTAAGTTTCTAGACTTCCTTTTTGGTTGTTGGAGTTTGCATTTCTGTTACGGATCGACATTTGTCGGGATTTGCTTCGATTCCCCTTCCTGTTAAGTAGAAACCTAAAAATTTCCCAGGTCGAACTCCAAAAGTGCATTTCTCTGGACTTAATCTCATATTATTTTCCCGGACTTCGGAGAAGATCACTCTAAGGTCGTTGACGTACTTGTCATCCTCTTCACTCTTGGCGATCATGTCTTCGAGGTAGACTTCAACACTCTTGCCGATTTGTTTTTGGAAGACTTTGTTCATCATCCTTTGGTACGTAGCTCCGGCGTTTTTCAAACCAAAAGGCATGACACGGTAGGCGAAGTTACCTTGGTCGGTCATGAAAGCAGTTTTTTCTTGGTCAGGGGGGAACATGGCAATCTGGTTATACCCGGAATATGCATCCATGAATGATAACAATCGAAAGCCTGAAACGTTGTCTACGAGTCGGTCTATGCTGGGGACAGGGAAAGTGTCTTTTGGACAGGCTTTATTAAGATCGGTGTAGTCTATGCACATGTGCCATTTTCCGTTGTTCTTCTTAACCAGCACCAGATTTGATAACCAAGTTGTGTATTTGACTTCAGAAATGAAGTTTGCTTTTAAGAGATCGTCTACGGCTTTTGCAGTGGCTGTAGCTTTCTCGCTACTCTGAGCCCGTTTTCTTTGGGTGACCCACTTGACTCCTGGGTTAACTGCGATCTGGTGGCAAGCGACTTCAGAAGGAATCCCGGGCATGTCCTCTGCCGACCAGGCGAAGATGTCTGCATGGTCTTTGAGACATTGGGTTAAATCAATTTTAACCTCTTCTGATAGATCGGCTCCGATCTTGATGGTTCTGGAGGGATCCTCGCCGAGCTTCACGTCGATGAACTCCCCATTAGGTTAGGGCCTTTTCATTTTTCGCTTGAGCTCTTTTGCCACCCTGTCATCATCTTCATCATTCGTACTCTCAGGATCGTACCTTGCATCTATGTTCGTTGCTTTTACCTCGGTAGGTCGAGCTTTACTTCTTTTGGGAGTAGTTTTTTCGGGAGGGGGAACCCCTTCCTGCTCCAAAGCTTTTTGCCCGGTCTTGGTCCATAAGAAGAAGCATCTGGAAGCAGATTCCAGGTCGGAGTTTAAAGTGATAACTTTATTGTAGAGTGAGTGGAATTTCATTTTTAAGTGCGTGGTGGACGTCACCGCTCTGAGCCTACCTAAAGTTGGTCTTCCAATGATAACGTTGTAGATGGATTCGCAAGGTAAGATAAGGAACTTGGTTTTGATGCTTCTCATCATTGGCTCAGCTTCGTAGGAAACCATCAATTCCAAATGGCCTAGTGGTTTTGTCTGGGATCCGTTAAATCCGGATAGGGTTGTTCCTCTGTATGGAGTGAGCTCCTCTCTGTCGATCCCCATTCTGTCAAGGAGATAGACAAAGATGATGTCAGATGGGCTCCCTTGGTCCACCAAGATTTTTCTCACTTCTTTGTTGGCTATTACTGCTGAGATTATGAGGGGTACGTGCTTGTTGGGTTTCCCATCCATAAGATCTTCATCACCAAAAGATAGTGGAGGTCGGTTTGTCGTGGTTGGTGTAGCTGAGGTTAATGCCACACTTAACAATTTTTTCCACTTTCGCTTCATTGTTTTCCCGGACTCCTCATGCTTGAAACCTCCTGCGATCATCATCATCACTGACTTCGATGTTCTAGTATCATGATCTTCATCGTCGGAATCGACCTATGGCTTACCCCTTCTTCTTGGCTCCTCGTTCCTCTCGTCTTTAACCTCGCCGGTATTTGCTCCTGGCTTTTTCACATAACCGAACAATTTTCCCCGTTTGATCAACTTCAATGTCGTCTTTCAAAGCATTGCAGTGGTTCGTGTCATGACCATTACTTCTACGATACCTGCAGTATTTGTTGGATCGTTGTCCAGATCGGGGAGGTAGAGGTTTGGGGGTGATCAGTGCATTTTGATACACATTCTTCCATGTTTGTACTTAAGCATTTCTATGTTTTGCTTTGTTTACTTTTATGTTTTATAATGTTTTTCTAATTTAGTTTATTTTTGGTTTAATTTGATTTCCGTATTTTATTTTCAGCTTTAGCAGCTTTCACGGAAAAATTCATAACTGGAGCTACGAGTATCGGATCGACGCGTTCCAATATGCGTTGAAAAGATAAGGGAAGGAGCTACAACTTTGATGTTGAAGCCAGAAGGTGATTCGGACTGTAGCAGGCTTGAATAATTCGTTGAAGTTGCAGCATTAGATATTTTTTAAGTTTTGGTCGACTTTGGGCCGGGTTTTTTTTTATGTTTTTGACCCAGTTGGGTTATGACCCGAATTCCTTGTTTTCCATTATACCTAGGCAGCCGTTTACTGTTGTGGCATTAGAGTTTACGATTCACAAAAAGGAGAGACCCAAAAAAATTCCATTGCTTTGAACGATGGTGATGGGGAACTAATCATCCACAGTTGATCTGATGTAATCAAGTTTCCAACGCTTTGAGGTTTTTTATCTTATCAATTCAATTTCGTTTCCCTTTCAATTCTATTCTATGAAAATTCATATGCTTAATCTGTATTTCATGGAAAGGTTTTGATTAAATTCGCATGATCGTGTTCCTAATTTTAATCGTTGTTTACGTCGCTTTGTCGTTAAACCGCGTTTGTAAATCGTATTTGCTTAATTTGCGATTGTTTAACTCGTTTGCTTAATTCGGAATATAGGAATACCAATCTGTTTTATATCTTTTGCGCTTGTCAATTGGTATTGAATCGAATAGAGATCGAAGCCGCTTAGGGAATTGGTAAGGTAGAAACCAGTGATTAGCCGGAAACCGAAAACAGTAGATGGACTTCTTTTATAATCACGTATTTTAATCATTTACTTAATTGTTTTCTGAAGCAAAACTTAACCCCGCCCCCCATTGTTCTAGTCAGTTGGTTAATTCATACAAGAATGAGTTTGGGACTACAGCCTCAAATCGCCAAATTCTTTTTCCTTCTATTTTTTATGAATTTTTTACTGTTTTCATAGTTTCGAAAAATTCCAAAAAAATTCTCAAAATTCTTATTTCACTTAATTAGATAAAATTTGGTGTTTTTGTATTTTTCTGAATTTATCTTAATCATATTCCTTCTTCCATTTTGTTTCTGCCTATTAGGGACATTGTTGGCATTTTCGCATTTGTTGCTGCATTGATGCATTAGTCCTGGCTACTAGGTCTGTTTGTTCTGACATGTTTGCTTTTGATCCTGAAGTTGAGACAACCTTACACATACGCCGCAGAGCAAATCAGGCTAGCACTAGTTCACCATCCGTTATCGATTCTAATTCTGACTATTTGCATAATTTATTTGATTCTGATTCTGAACTTACTTTTGATAATATGGCTGAACAAAGAACACTAAGGCAGCTCGCTGCCCCTGATGTGAACTATAATGGTTTATGTATTGATTACCCTCAAGCTGATACACCATTTGAATTGAAATCGGGTTTAATACACTTGTTGCCAAAGTTTAATGGTCTTGCAGGTGAGGATCCGCATAAGCATTTGAAAGAATTTCAGGTTGTGTGTTCTACACCATTGAGGCCTGAAGGAATCACTGAAGATCACATCAAACTCAGAGCCTTTCCATTCTCATTGCAAGGTGCGGCAAAGGATTGGATATATTACCTTGAACCAAATTCTATCACAAGCTGGAATACTCTGAAAAGAGCGTTCTTAGAAAGATACTTTCCTGCCTCCAGAGCTGCATCAATCAGAAAACAAATATGTGGAATTAGACAGTACGGTGAGTCATTAGCTGAGTACTGGGAGAGATTCAAGCAATTAGTGTCCAGTTGTCCCCAACACCAGATCACCGAGCAGTTACTTATCCAGTACTTCTATGAAGGTTTGTTACCGATGGATAGAAACATCCTTGATGCTGCTAGCGGTGGAGCACTTGTTGATAAAACTCCAGCTGCTGCCAAAGCCTTGATTGAAAACATGTCTCTCAACTCCCAACAGTTCACCACTAGAAACAGTTCTGTCCAAACCAAAGGTGTGAACGAGATCCAGGGTTCTTCCAACAAAGCTTTAGAAACAATAATTGACGAGCTTACTTCTTTAGTGAAACGGTTGGCAGCAGGTAAAACTCAAGCAGCAAACTTGTGTGGTATTTGTATTTCTCCTGAACACCCGACCGATACATGTCCTATTTTGCAAGATGAGTCAATCACCGAGTTGCCTCAAGCTTATGCAGCAAACCTTTACAATCAAGGTAACAATCAGAACCGGTACAACACTCCTGACCTATCCACTAACAAATACCACCCCAATTGGAGGAACCATCCAAACCTTCGATATGGAAACCCACAGTCCAGCCAACAACAAAACCCTCTCCAAGTGGCTGCCCCTGCACCTTCCGGACCTTCCTTAGAGGACCTTGTCAAACAAATGGCTGTAAACAACCTCCAGTTCCAACAAAGAACTGATTCTAGCATTCAGGCCTTGCATACACAGTTTGGACAGCTTGCTACTCAAATGAATGCCATACAAGCCCAAGGATCAAACCAACTTCCTGCCCAGACAAGTGTGAATCCAAAAGGTCTTGCTAATGTGAGTGCAATTTCCTTGAGATCCGGCAAAGTCACAGAAACAGCCCTCGAAAAAAGTAAAAAAATTCTTGAGGTAACATCTGAACCTTCTTCATCTGAATCTGAACCTTCTTTTGTTGTGGTAGAAACTGAAAAAAATAAAGAAAAGGAGTATGTACCACCAGTCCCCTTCCCACAAAGAGTTCTAAAAAACAAAAGGATTGAGGAGGGAGACAAAGAGAAGGAGATCTTGGATGTTTTCAGAAAAGTTGCGGTCAACATTCCGCTTCTTGATGTAATTAAGCAGGTTCCGAAGTACGCCGAGTTTCTGAAAGATTTGTGTACCAACAAGAGGAGGATGAAGGGAAGTGAAAGAATCAACTTGGGAAGAAATGTTTCTGCTTTCATTCAGCCTAAGCTTTCATCTGGAAAAGCCACAGGAGAGCAAAATGTTTCAGCTCTCACTCAGGTAATGCCACAAAAGTGCAAGGATCCAGGAACTTTTGCTATTCCTTGTACCATCGGGAATAGTAAATTCGAGAATTGCATGCTTGATTTAGGAGCGGGCATTAATGTTATGCCTACTTCTGTTTATAATAACCTTAATCTTGGTCCTTTGCAGCATACAGGTTTAATCATTCAGCTGGCGAACAGAAGCAATGCCCGCCCCACCGGAGTAGTGGAAGATGTCCTTGTTCAAGTTAATGACTTAATTTTTCCTGCAGATTTTTACATCCTGGACATGGAAGGCGAAACTAAGTCAAGCAGGGCTCCCATCATTTTAGACAGACCGTTCATGAAAACAGCGAAAACCAAAATTGATGTTGATGATGGAACCATGTCCATGGAATTTGGTGACATTGTCGCGAAATTTAACATTTTCAATGCTATGAAATATCCCTTGGAAGAGCATTCCATTTTTCATATTGAATTGATCTCTGAGTTGGTTGATGACACTTGCTCTGAATTGTTTTCACTGGATTTTCCATCCTTATCTGGATTTGATGATATTTATTCATGTGCCGATTGTACTGACACTAACCTTTGTGTTGTATGTGCTGAGATTGATGCTGCCTTGTAGGGTGACATGTGTCCTACAGGTGAAGTTGTTGTCGATGAAGTTGTTTATGCAGTTGATGCTCTCGACATCCCGGCTGCCCCGAATACTCCATCCATCGAGCAGCCTCCGTCCTTAGAGCTGAAACAACTCCCGGATAATCTGAAATACGCTTATTTGGGGAGTGATGAAAAACTCCCTGTTATTATTTCTTCTAACTTTGATTTCGATCAGGAAAATAAACTTTTGCAGGTTTTGAAGAAGCACAAGAAGGCAATTGGTTGGACATTAGCTGACATCCGAGGTATTAGTCCTTCCATGTGTATGCACAGGATTTTACTTGAGGATGATGCGAAAACAGTAAGGCAACCCCAAAGGAGGCTTAATCCTTTGATTCTTGATGTTGTGAAGAAAGAGGTAACCAAACTCTTGCAAGCAGGTATCATTTATCCTATCTCTGACAGTAAATGGGTAAGCCCAGTGCAGGTTGTACCTAAGAAATCTGGACTCACAGTGGTGAAAAATGAAAAGAATGAACTTGTTCCCACTAGAGTTCAGAACAGTTGGAGAGTTTGTATTGATTACAGGAGATTGAACCAGGCTACTAAAAAGGATCACTTTCCTTTACCGTTCATTGACCAAATGCTTGAACGGCTCGCTGGTAAATCACATTACTGTTTTCTTGATGGTTTTTCAGGTTACTTTCAGATTCATATTGCACCGGAAGATCAAGAGAAGACCACTTTTACTTGTCCATTCAGTACTTTTGCCTACAGAAGGATGCCTTTTGGTCTTTGCAATGCTCCTGGCACTTTCCAGCGATGCATGATTAGCATTTTTGCTGATTTTATTGAAAACTGCATGGAAGTGTTTATGGATGATTTCACTGTTTATAGTTCTTCATTTGATGCATGTTTGAGCAGCCTAAATATGGTTTTAGAGAGATGCATCGAAACTGACCTTGTTTTAAATTATGAAAAATGCCATTTTATGGTTGAACAGGGAATTGTTTTAGGTCACATAATTTCTGAAAAGGGAATTTCTGTAGACCCTGCTAAGATTGATGTGATTTCCACACTGCCTTACCCATCTTGCATTCGCGAGATTCGTTCTTTTCTTGGTCATGCAGGTTTTTACAGGCGCTTCATTAAGGATTTCAGCAAGATAGCTCTTCCGCTTTCCAACTTGTTAAAGAATGACGTCACTTTCAACTTCGATGACAAATGCAAAACAGCATTTGACTTCTTGAAGAAAGCATTGACCTCCGCTCCTATCATCCAGCCCCCTGACTGGACCCTCCCGTTTGAGATTATGTGTGATGCTTCTAACTATGCTGTTGGGGCGGTCCTTGCACAAAGAGTTGACAAGGCTGCCCATGTTATTTATTATGCTTCTAGGACTTTAGATTCTGCACAGTCAAATTACACCACCACCGAAAAAGAACTTCTAGCTATTGTTTTTGCTCTTGATAAATTCAGATCATATCTGCTAGGTTCCAAGGTTGTTGTTTTTACTGACCATGCAGCTTTAAAGTACTTGTTGAAGAAGCCGGAAGCAAAACCGAGATTGATTCGGTGGATGTTGTTGCTCCAAGAGTTTAATGTAGAGATTAAAGACAAAAGTGGAGCTGAGAACTTAGTCGCTGATCACTTGAGCAGGATATACTTTCCCATTCAGGATGACTTTCCTGATGAGCAGCTTTTACTTTTGCATGGGATCACTCCTTGGTTTACTGATATTGTTAATTATCTTGTTGCTGGTGTTTTTCCTACTGGTGCATCTAGGTCTCAAATTCACAAACTCAAGAGTGCTGCCAAGTATTATGTTTGGGATGATCCATATCTTTGGAAGTTTGGTAGTGATCAGGTAATTAGGAGATGTGTCCCCGACTATGAGATTGAATCTATTTTGAATTTTTCTCATGCATCTCAAGTCGGGGGACACTTTGGTCCTCAAAGGACTGCAAGAAAAGTCCTAGACTCGGGTTTCTATTGGCCCACTGTTTTTAAGGATGCTTATGAGACTTACCGCACCTGTAAAGAGTGCCAGATAGCAGGTACAGCCATCACTCGTAAGAGTGAAATGCCTCAGCAACCTATGCTTTTCTGTGAGGTATTTGATGTATGGGGAATCGACTTCATGGGTCCCTTTCCTATATCATTTGGTTTTCTCTACATTTTACTTGCTGTTGATTATGTTTCAAAGTGGGTAGAAGCTATCCCCACTAGGACTAATGATTCCAGAGTTGTTGCAGATTTTGTCAGGTCTAATATTTTTTGCAGGTTTTGGAATACCGCGCGCTATCATAAGTGACCAAGGCACTCATTTCTATAACCGCACCATGGAAGCTTTGTTCCACAAGTATGGAGTTGTGCACAAAGTCTCTACTGCGTATCACCCACAAACTAATGGGCAAGCTGAGATCTCAAACAGAGAGATCAAACAGGTTTTAGAGAAAATGGTGCAGCCAAACAGGAAGGACTGGAGCCGCCGTCTAGAAGACGCACTTTGGGCTCAAAGGACAGCTTTCAAGACACCCATAGGGATGTCTCCTTATCGACTTGTTTTCGGTAAGGCATGCCATCTTCCTGTAGAGATAGAACACCGTGCTTATTGGGAGGTGAAAAGCTGTAATTTGGAGATGCAACAAGCGGGTATTGAAAGAAAACTCCAATTACAACAACTTGAAGAGCTTAGGCTAGAGGCTTATGAAAGCTCTAGGATTTATAAAGAGAAAACTAAGCACTTCCATGATAAGATGATTTCTAGGAAGGAATTCTCTGTGGGCCAACAGGTTTTATTGTTTAATTCCCGCCTTAAGCTTATGGCTGGGAAACTTCGATCCAAATGGATTGGCCCTTTTGTTGTTACTAATGTTTTCCCTCATGGTGCAGTAGAGATTAAAAGTGCAGGTACTGACAAAGTTTTCAAGGTCAATGGGCAGCGCCTAAAGCTATTCCATGAAAGTTCAGCGCCTGAAGATGCAAACATAGAGGAGCTTTCTTTGGAAGCGCCCAACTACACTGCAACTTGATCAGGGAGTTCTTCTTTCCTTCTCTCTACTTTAATAATTATGTCCTTTCATTGAGGACAATGCTTGTTTCAAGTGTGGGGGAAGGAATCATTTGTTTTCTTTGCTTTTGTTCGTTGTTTTGTTTTGTTTTCAGTTATTATAAAAAAATGCATCTTTTTGAAAGTTTTGGGTTATATATTCAGGAGGCTTATGATTGCACAATTGTGGATTAGTGTTCCTACGATATCCTTAGTGTGCAAGATTAGTACCTATCGATGCAATCTTAACCGAAGAAAAGTTTGTGGCCTGGAATGAGTAACTGATGATGCTTGTGTGTTTCCTGAGTTTTTATTTTATTTTGCTCAGAGTGCAAAAGTTCAAGTGTGGGGGAATTTGATCAGTGCATTTTGATGCACATTCTTCCATGTTTGTACTTAAGCATTTCTATGTTTTGATTTGTTTACTTTTATGTTTTATAATGTTTTTCTAATTTAGTTTATTTTTGGTTTAATTTGATTTCCGTATTTTATTTTCAGCTTTAGCAGCTTTCACGGAAAAATTCATAACTGGAGCTACGAGTATCGGATCGACGCGTTCCAATATGCGTTGAAAAGCTAAGAGAAGGAGCTACAACTTTCATGTTGAAGGCAGAAGGTGATTCGGACTGTAGCAGGCTTTAATAATTCGTTGAAGTTGCAGCATTAGATATTTTTTAAGTTTTGGGCGACTTTGGGCCGGTTTTTTTTTTTATGTTTTTGACCCAGTTGGGTTATGACCCGAATTCCTTGTTTTCCATTATACCTAGGCAGCCGTTTACTGTTTTGGCATTAGAGTTTACGATTCACAAAAAGGAGAGACCCAAAAAAAATTCCATTGCTTTGAACGATGGTGATGGAGAACTAATCATCCACAGTTGATCTGCTGTAATCAAGTTTCCAACGCTTTGAGGTTTTTTATCTTATCAATTCAATTTCGTTTCCCTTTCAATTCTATTCTATGAAAATTCATATGCTTAATCTGTATTTCATGGAAAGGTTTTGATTAAATTCGCATGATCGTGTTCCTAATTTTAATCGCCGTTTACGTCGCTTTGTCGTTAAACCGCGTTTGTAAATCATATTTGCTTAATTTGCGATTGTTTAACCCGTTTGCTTAATTCGGAATATAGGAATACCAATCTTTTTTATATCTTTTGCGCTTGTCAATTGGTATTGAATCGAATAGAGATCGAAGCCGCTTAGGGAATTGGTAAGGTAGAAATCAGTGATTAGCCGGAAACCGAAAACAGTAGATCGACTTCTTTTATAATCACGTATTTTAATCATTTACTTAATTGTGTTCTGAAGCAAAACTTAAACCCCCCCCCCCCCCATTGTTTTAGTCAGTTGGTTAATTCATACAAGAATCCTTGAGAGACGATACTCGAGTTGTCGTTACCGTAAACTACATTTTTAAAATCACTCGTTTTGATCCGTGCGCGACAGCGGATCAGGGGGTTTTAACGTCTCTGAACTCGACATTCCAACATTCCCCATATAGTTGGGCATTGGAGACGTTGAGTTCAGTATATACTTGGTGACGATTTCGAGGTCAGGGATCCCTGTTACCTCGGTTATCGTTTCCTTGGTTATCTCTTTCGTTGTGGGGTTTTGATGGTCCGGCCTGTGGTGACAGATTTCCGATCTTGGTGCTTTCCTCCTCGTTGATGAAACATTGGGATAGTTGGAGGAAATCCTACAAGGTATTAGGTTCCCAAGTGTTGACATGTTTTTTGAAAGGGCTTCCGGGGAGTAGCCCCTACGCCATGAAGAAAATGCGGAAAGCGTCGTCTAGTTCTCGAACTTGAAAATCTTCGTTGTTGAACCTCTCTATGTATTCTCTGAGAGGCTCGTCCTCCTTTTGGACAACGGACATCAACACCGCTTTGTTCTTGGGTTTACTTTTGGAATGGGCAAAGTGAACTGAAAAGAGTTTTTCCAATTGGTCCCAAGAGGATATGGTGTTTGCCCTTAAAGCCCGAAACCATTCCGATGCTACTTTGTCTAGAGTTAATGGGAAGATTCGACATTTCATCTCCATGGGTACGTTCCGGTATTGCATAGTTGTGTCGAATTGATCGAGGTGCCTGTCTGGATTGCCCGTTCCATCAGACGTTTTCAGTCCTCCAGGCGGTTTTTCGAGGTACCTCGAAACTCGGTAGCTATCGATTGTTGCAGTGAACAGGCCCTTTCGCTCGGTTAGCAGCACCTGAGGTCGTGGATGACGCTGGTGATGGGGATCGGGATAAACGTAGTGTCGGGGTTGTTCCTCCTTAAGGTTATCCTCTTGACTTCTGGAACGTCGTCTTGGCGATGAATAGGCTAAAAATGAGCAAGGTTGGGGGAGTTATCCAATTCATCAAGATCGTCATATTGTCGAGCCGGAGGAGAACGGGAACCATTCCCTCGTTGTCGGCGAGGAGGAGAACGATGATAGTGCCTTCTCTTGGGTGGAGATCGATGTATCCTTCGAACCGGGGTTCTCTTTTTAGGGGAGCCCGATCCGGGTGATTCCTGGTCCGGAACGTCCCGTGCCCGGAGATTTGCTACCTCGGCCTCAAGGTCAGTGAAGCGGCAGCTTCTTTCTTGGTTTACGACCTCTTGTCGAGCCAGCAGCTGGACGAGCTGTTGAACAACATTGGTTAGGGCTGGAAGCAATGGAGGGGGAGGTGGTAAACTATTCTTGTATGGGAAAGGGCGAGGTTCGGATTGGGGAATTGTGCCCGAGCTTGGGTGGAATTTGTAAGGTCTTGAACATGGCCCTCAGGGGTTTGTATGGTGAATAATCTGAAGTAGTTGGTAGATGTCGTCCTTGATCAGCATTGTTCGATCTTAAGGGGGCGATGTCGTACCTGCAAGAATACTCTGACGCTCAAGTCAGTGTTTGAGTGAGTCAATGTTTAGTTTTAGAAATTGCTTACATTTATGAACATTGAATGTGGTATTTATAGAGTTTGAGTGATGTTTGTTTTGACGATCCTGAGTCGTTAGATCTTGTAGAGGTATCCGAACCGTTGATTGATTGGGCCAGATTTTCTGGATACGGGCTGATTGGTTATTGGGCCTTGCAGGGGGCGTAAATATCATTAAGACATTTTACTTATTACCATAACAAAATCAAATACTCCTAATATTTCTTCAACGTTTTTCTTAATAGCAGCAAAGTTTTCTAATTTCTTTTTGTCAAAAAAATTTCTACTTTTCTTCCATGTACACACAATTTTCCATACGCCTCGACCCGTGCGCTGTACGGGATAAAAATTCTAGTTAATATAGAATTGTTTTTAGGTAAAATTTATTTCTTAAATTGCAACCATGAGAAAACAGTATTTAAATTGAAGGTGAGTATGAATTAAAAAAAATGTGTAATAAAAAAGGGATTTGCAAACTTAAAAACTAAAACAGAGTGTGTACATATTTGTCACGAAATTATTTTTTTTCACCAAATCGGTTATTGAGGGATGAACTCTGAGTATTTGAACGGCTAAAATTTTTTCGAACACTAAAGTACCCCCAAAATATGCTGCTTAGCATCATAATTACATATTTTGTCACGAAATTATATTTTTTTTCACCAAATCGGTTATTGATGCACAAGCTTTTCATATTTGAATAGTTGAATTTTTTTACGAACACTAAAGCATCAAAAAACACACTACTTAGTATCGTACTTTACATATTTTCTTTTGAATTTTTTTTTCACCAAACCGACCACTGAGTAACAAACTTAATTTGTTTATTCGAACAGTTTAAAAAAATTCATAACATTTAAATTTTTTTCGAACACTAAAGTATCTCAAAACACACTGCTTAGCATCACACTTTACGTATTGTCACAATTTTTTTCAACAAACCGGTTATTGAGGCACAAATTTTTCATATTTGAATAGTTGAATTTTTTTGCAAACACTAAAGCATCCAAAAAACCACTACTTAGCATCGTACTTTACATAAATATGTTATGAATTTTTTTCACCAAACAGGTTACTGAGGAATAAATTCTGCGTATTTGAATAGTTAAATTTTTTCGACCACTTAAGTACCCCAAGACACACTGTTTTGCATTGCACTTTACAGATTTTATTATTAAATCACTATTTCCTTTCAACAAACCAGTTATTGAGGAACAAACTTTGGGTATATGAATAACTAATTTTTTTTCATACTCTAAAGTACCTCAAAACGCACTGTCTAGCATCACACTTTTCATTTTTCACCAATCCAATTATCGAGGAACAAACTTCATATATTTATAGATCCAATTTTTTTCCTAAATTTTAGTGTACTCTTAAAAATGAAAATAAAAAAAAAATGGGCGGGGGGTGGCATTTTGGCGCCAAAGTGGGAGTTGGAGACTCCCCAAGATTTATATTATTTAGATACTCTTACCTAGAATATAAGTAATCAAAAAATATTACTACTAACTCTTGTGCAGAATATAAAAAACAAAAAAGGTTTTTTGTCGATCCAAAATACAAGAAACAAATTCTATTTTAAAGATGTATCAAAAAATCAATTTCAACCCCAAGGAATTGGCGTAGTGGAGCATGACTGGAGTAGTATCCGAGAGGTCTCGGGTTCAACTCCCCACTAGTCCCATTGAGTTGAGGTATCCGAGATTCGAACCCGAGACCTTGGGGTGGGGTCCGAGTCCAGTTACCACTCGGACAAACATTTGTCGGTAGTATTAGTACTTATTATGGTAAAAAGTATAAAGAAATGTTAACTAATTCCGGCGCATAACATTTAATGACAACATTTATAAAAGGAGAAAACTTAGGTATGGTTGGTGTTGTTTTCTAATCATAACACGATACTTGAATTTTATTTATATTATTTTTTAGTAGTTATTTTTAGGCTAAATTACACCAGACGTTCTTTAAGTTATTTAATTGTAACATGTAACACCCCGGCATTTCTATCGACTAAAAATGCCCGAGTGCACATTAGTAACACATCAGAGATATATTTCCTGCTTAGACACTGAATATCACTATAAATTTTTCGCTGAATATAAACCAAACAGTCTTATTTACAAACAAGACAATACGTTTCTCAGACCATAAACCATCAGCATCTATAGTATTCAGTATCATACAAGAAAGCGGAAGAAAATATACACTAAAGACATAATGTCGTAGTACATAGACAACAAAAGGAAATATAAACTTAAGCATAAAGCTAAGTTATCAGCAACCGTCCGAGCTCAACCTACTCGTGCCTCTGCGGTCTTCATTTTCCCTGTTTCTCTGTAAAACAACAACATATAAACAATGAGATACAATATCAGTGAGTTCTACCGAGACCCCTACTAGCACTCTCGGTCCTTTTAAAACATTTTTAAGATTTGACACGACACCGACCGCAATCCACTTGCTAATCCCGGTGAATCATACAATAAGGCTTCGACCTAGTAAGACACCGACCGCAATCCACTTGCTTTTCCCGATGAACTAGCATCCTAGGCCTTTCTACGTACCCCCAGCCGCAATCCACTTGCATCTTTTGGTGAACGTAGTACAATAACTTTTAACACAACACCGGCCGCAATCCCATTGCATCTTCCGGCGAACCCCAATACCAATAGTGTTTCCTAATGGCACGAAGCCTAGGGTAAGGGTTCATGACTACCCCGCCTAGTGTGTCAACATGGGTCGTCACCCAAACTCGATATAATATATATATCTACAATAATATGAACTCAACGTTCATTTACCTCAAACCAATAATTGAACATTACAAGTTAAGTCCACATTCACTCTCGCATACTAGTTTGTCACTTTTCAACACAATTTACGACTCTAAAAACAGTTCATTTTACCTTAAAAATAGAATATTCATTTAGGCCTCTGAATAAGCTTTTCAACGCATCTTAGAACACCTCAATCGGGTTCCCGGATCAAAAGATATCGCGAAAACAAAATCAGTGAAAAACTGTTGAAAATCTGCAAACCGTCGCGACGCGATGCGAAACCGTCGCGACGCGAATTCAGGCAGATAGATTTGCGTTGCAAAATCAATTCAGGTCGCGACGCGATGGGATGGGGGTCACGACGCGATGGGCATCTGATGGTGTAGAATTTTGGCGGTTTCGCGCGAAAACCGCTATTCCGCTCAATTCCGATTCTCGTTCCGATTGAAAACAGATTTGACAACCAACACAATAGACCCAATCAAAACCACATAATCAATCAATCCAATCAAAAACTCAATCGAAACGAATTTTATCAAAAACCACATATTTTCCAAATAACGGTTTGACTCGAAAATTCTCGAACGATTTTTGTTCCGATCGAAAACAGTCCAAACAACCACACCAACATATCCGATCAATATCGCACAATCAGTCCATATTCCAGCGAAAGCGATAAAATCAATCAAAACTCGACATAAACGAATTTTATTCAAAAACGATATATTTCGAAATAACGGTTTTCGACTCAAAAACCCTCGAAACCAGCCACCGTAAAATTCATTGAAACACAAAAACATCCTAAGCGTGAGTAAAACTCACCCTTGAAGCGAGAGCTGATATCGAGCCGAAATCACCGAGTAACCACACGAACATTCCCCGAATCCATTGCACGTTCCGGCGACACTCAAAACCGCTTCCAAAGCTTTGAACCTCCAATCAACCACAAAACCTCCATCAAATCACTATTCATCATCTTCAAGCTCAAAATCACTATTCATCCATAAACCCCAAATTTGGATTCTCAAACCCTAACTCTCCCAACCTTCCAATCGAACTTCAATCCGCTTTCCACCTTCATCGGGTTGCCTTCTAATCATCCCTAAACCATCACAATCATCATCAAACCGAAATCCTTCCCCAAAACCCTCAATTTCGAAAATGGTGAATTGAGGGAGGGTGAGTTGATGATGATGATGTTAGTACCAAATCGAAGAGGAAGTAACGTTGAACGTTTTTCGTGTTGGAAGGAAGTCGTTTTGATGAGCTTTTGAACTCCCTTTTTCCTCTTCTTCTCCTTCACCATTCTTTTCTTCTTTTTCCTTTCTCTCTTTTCTCTTCTCTGTCTCGTTCTCTTCTTTCTTTCTTTCCTTTCTTTAATTCTTTTCTTTCTTTCTTTTAATCACACACACACACACACACACACACACATATATATATATATATAAGTGGTAACATGGTCAAATTACCATGTTAATCTTAATCTCTTATTTCGATTCCAAAACGTCCTTGACCCGTATTATTCGGTTAACGATCCTGTGACAGCCAATAATTAATTTTAGCACTCAATAATTTTACCAATTAAGTACCAAATTAATTCAATTGGTTTAACATCCAAATAATTCGATTAATTATTTTGAGGATGTTACATAACAAGTTGGTCCTTTAGGTTTTTTTTGTACCACTTAGGTTTTTTAAGTTATTTAATTGTAACAAATTAGTTCTTTAAGTATTTTCCTACCACTTAAGTCCTTTAAATTATTTAATTGTAACAACTTGGTCCTTTAAGTTATTTAATTGTAACTTTTAAAGGCCGAATAAGTTACATTTTTCAGCCCCAAATTGTTACAATTAAATAACTTACGGGACCTAAGTGGTACGAAAAAACTTAAAGGGCCAACTTGTTACAATTAATTAATTTAAAAGACCTAAGTGGTAAAAAAAAACCAATTACTTAAGGGGAAATGCCAGAAAATCATAAAGTTGCAAGATATTTATGATAAATGTCGCCTATTTGTTATTTCTATCGTGGGAATTAGAGGGTTAGGAAAGATTACGCTTGCAAAATCGGTGTTCAATGATAAAAGTGCACTTGAGTATTTTCCATTGAAGACGTGGGTGTGTGTCTCCGTTGATTTTGATCTTAAGAACGTGCTTGTTAAAATCCTCAATTCTGCTAATGATTCTGCTCCTAAATCAATTCACCAAGAGAACTTTAAAAACTTCAATATGGAATAACTACAAAATTTTGAGAAACATACTTGCTAGCCAAAACTACTTGCTTGGCTTGTATGTCGTGTGGCCAACGTTATCCTCATTCCACACGACATACAAGCCAAGCACTTTCGTATATCAATGGAACTACACAATGAGTACCTATAAAGTTACCCACAGTGTGGCTCTAAGTATAGTCTCGAGTACTGTACTTCAATTCCCACTATTAAATGTTTCAATTATTGTCATCGACACGATACTCATTCCATAAGTGATTCGAGACAAACAAGAGAACTTTTAACCAGTAAGTATGTTTCTCAGACAATTTTGCATTTACTCCATATTAAAGTTTTTAAAGTTTTCTTTATGAATTGGTTTAGGAGCATAATCATTAGCAAGTTAAGTATTTTTAACGAACACATTCTTAAGATCAAAATCAACGACGCATCACATCTTACATCTTTAATGAAAAAGACTCGGATCCTTTTATCATTGAAGACGGAGTTAGCAAGTGTAGTCTTTTCTAACTCTTCAATTCTCATTATAGGAATAAGAGAGACGACTTTTATTATAAAGTATTACTTACGGTAACAACTTTCGTTTATCCTTTCCTCCTATAAAAAAAAAATCGAATTACATGGGAATGAGTTCCCACTTTAGCACAACACAATATTCCTTATCAATGGTTCAAGGCCTTCTACCTATTTGCTGCAACTTTATTTAATTTCTTATTGATAACTTTAGATTTCATTCATGCTTTAGAAAACATACATAAAAGGATTAGAACTTATTGAAAAGAAAGCGTACCAGCCGCTGAAAGGGTTAAACAAATGCTTCCGCAATGCCCAGCACTCAAAATCCTCGACTTCATCTTAGGCATCGGGGAAGACGCGCTTTATCTGCCTCAGTCACTCGGACAACTCATTGTTTTGGTGCTGCTTTAGATCGGCGACCATAGAGAAATCCTCAACATAAATCATACAAATTCTCATCTCAGATTCTTAGTCTAATGTTTAGGTAAGCTTCACAGCCTCCTCTTGGAACTTAGGGTTCCAAACGACTCGATACTATTTCCTATGAATACTAGTTTTAGAGACGGTAACTAAGGTGTTTAAGCCACTAGTCTCTTTCTTAATAATACTTTTCAAAAACTTTTCTTCAAAATCTATAGGCTGTAAACTTTAGAAACAAATTTGAAACTTCCAAGTTTAGACCTCTTTTTACAAAATCACCCAAACGCTTCTAACACTCTTAAGATCCAACCTTTATCAAAATCATAGTCTTTCTTTGTATCCAAAACTTCAAAATCAATGCCTTTTCTAAGGATCAATATCGGTCCTTATTTTTCAAGACATCCAAACACATCATTAATCCCAAACTTATCATTAAGCTAGCATCTAATTACTATCAATAATCAAACTTTACATTTTCAAACACTAATCAAAATCTTGGAAGGAAACAAAATACTTTTTAAAAATATTCAAATTAAAACTTTTTGAGAAAAATCATTTCTTTTTAGTAAACATTTTCTTTCTCTTTCCAACACTTCTAATCAACTAAAACAACTTATAAAACATTATTACCATCTTGTCAAAAAAAAAACATTATTACCATACACGTAGGCTTCATTTTAATCAACAAAATAGTTTGGATTTGAGCAAATGACCACTCCCGATAAAGCTAAGATGTCTAATTTTGAAAAAATAATAAATCATTTAAAACACCTTTGTTATCCTAAAGATTAAACATTTTTCACAAATAAACTTTTTTATTTGGATCAAAACCTTTATCAACTTCTTATCAAGCTACTGGCCAAAACCTTTTGAAAACTTTTGGTGGATCTAACCTAAAGTTACTCAAATTATATCAAAACAAGTTTTTGCTTCAAAGAACCATTCTTCCCCTTTATAAAAATCAAAACTTTTGGCAAAAGAATAAATTTTTCTTTCTAAACTCAATTCTTTTTTCTCAAAAATTCGTTTATTATTTCTTACACTTTGTCGCTTCTTTTTTAACAAAGAATCCATTTTTATCATTATCAAAGACACTTTTGTTAACCTTATGAAATACTTTGGTTAATCGAACTACTAGCCAAAACCTTCTGAAAACTGTTGGTGGATTTAACCTAAAGTTACTCTGATTATTCCGGTGGTCTCTGATTATTCTGATTGTTTAAATTCCATGTGGAAATTAGCCATCCCAACAAAAGTGGGGGTATTTGGTTGGAGATTTTTTTCTCAATAGGTTACCTACTAGGGATAATTTATTATCTCGTGGTATCATGACTGGTGGTTTTGTTTTTTCCTACCCTTTGTGCTTCGAAAAATTAGAGACATCAACACACTTATTTTTTATTTGTAAATTCTCTAAATCGGTGTGGCATGGTGTGTTAACTCTTGGTTGGGAGTGGATGACAATGATAACCTTGTTGGATGTGATCATTATAGGTTTTACGCTTCTATGGTGGAAGGTAAGAAAGCTAAAAGGGTGAACAATTTGATTTGGATGGCGGTTGTTTGGTGCCTTTGGTTATTTCGTAATGCAGTTTTGTTTAGAGGCCTCGTTGCAAATGAAACAAATTTTATGAACCGGTTCAAGTTTATCTCTTGGGAGTGGTTTATTAGTAAAGCAGATAGATTTTCTAGTCACGTGTTTTCAGACTGGTGGACATCGCCTTTACTTTGTTTGGAAAATGTGTGATTGTATTGGGTTGGAGTACCCCTAGTACTCCGCGATTAATATATTTTGCTTATAAAAAAAACCTAAAGTTACTCAGATTACATAAAAACAAGTTTTTGCTTCAAAGATCGATTCATTCTCCCCCTTTAACTAACTTTTTTAAAAGGAAAAGAGTGGAGCCAACAATGGTTGGTCCTAGTGGTAACTGAACTCGGATCCCACCCCAAAGTCTCGAGTTCGAATCTTGTAATTCGGTTTCTCACTTTGGTGTTTTTAGCTATCTTTTGGACTCACTCTTTAGAGAAGATGGACTTTTTCATTTTCTTTCGACTAAAAATATCATAATTGTTCTCTAATAGTCATAAATGACATCTAGAATTACGACGGTGAATTTTGTCGAATTTGAATCAAATTTGGGGTTTTTAAGCGGTTAAACTTCACCCGGCGGGTCTAAAACACGCTCAGATTTCAATGTAATTTTAGAATGAAATTTAAGGCCTTTTTGGTAAAAAGTAGCAGATAAGCTAGCAGATAACAGATAGGGGAAAGCGGATGAGCTAACGGATAGTGGATAAACTAGTGGATAAAAAATCATGTGTTTGGTAAAACTAGCGATTAAACTAGCTAATAAATATAAAATGACATAAAAGGACATATTCAATTCGTGATTAAATTATTCAATCATGACAAAATGTTTAATGAGAATAGAGAGGAAATTTAAGAAAATTAATAAAAGTAAAAATGAGAAAAAAAATGAGATGATATTTGCTATGCGCTAGCGTTTAAAAAACGCAAAATGCTACCCAAAAATCGCGACACGTTAGTGCTTATCAAACCGCGTACTCATCATTCGTTAGCCAAATCCGCCATCGGCTAGTAGATGAGAGTTACCAAAGAGAGCCTAAACCATAGCCTAAAATGATATATTAGGTTTCAAAACTATTTTTGTTCCATCAAAATCACATGTTCATGTTTAACTAAAACACACATGTGTTCGTGCGAAGAAAATGCACTAAAACACACAAACACTAGGGCTCTGTTTGGCAAAAAGTAGCGGATAAGCTAGTTTATAGCGGATATGCTAGCAGATTCAATTTAAAGTGTTGGTAAAATTAGCGGTTGAACTAGCTTAAAAATATAAAATGACATAAATAGACATTTTAATTAATATTTAAATGAGAGAGAATATTTATTTAATAGAGGATAAATAAAGAATTTAATTAAAGTAGCAAGGGTAAAAATGAGAAAAAAATGAGGGTGTCACACAAATCATCCACCATTGCCAAACACTTATCAAAGGCTCATCCGCTATTGGCATTGCCAAAGAGAGCCTAGATAGAAAAGTGAGGGTGTCACACAAATCATTTTGTCCGACCTGTTTGATCTTCATCAAGGACGAAATGAGTCAATCAAAAGCTTTTTCGCCTGTTTTTACAAAATGACGGTGCAAGTCGGCGAGCTCGACGAAAAGTTCTTTGTTGTCTCCTACCTCAAAGGTTTGTGTACAGGAACTGTCAGTGAAGACCTATTCATCCGCAAACCCACAACTATGGACGACATTTGAATCTGCGCCGACAAGCACATCCATGCTGAGAAAGCAGCGGAGGCCAAAAGATCAAAAGACAACAAAAGTGACCAGAGATACAATAGCAGGGCATGCGCGATCAATACTATAGGTGGTTATTTTACGATTATGTAAATATTAGATGTCACAAGATGAACAACAATTAAAATGGCAAACTGCCTATTGTAAGTCGGTCATTGTACTTGCTTCTGCGATTAAAACTGAAATCATTAGAATAATCAATCAAGTAAAGTATTTTTCAGAGCCCAATTTTAAGATTTGAACATCGTCTCCAAATTGTTTAAGAGAGTCTTAACTACATCTGTTGCCTATGTGGCACTATCAATGGTCCACCTTATCCTATGGAATTCCTACGTGGCATCTTCCAGTCCAGTCAGCATACCAGAATAACTGTTTCAGTTATGAAACTGTTAGGGGCGCCTTGGGCGCCAGCTTCTGTTGTTAAGTTTGTTACAGATTCTGTTATGGGCGCCAAGGCCACCAAACAAAATTGGCTAGCCTATATATATGGGACTCTTTGGCAACATTCAGGGATAGATAGAGATTAGGAATCACTGGGGAGAGGAGAGAAACACTGGGATTCAAGGGAATTGGGAGTGAGGGGGTAAACACTTGTAAGGGGGCATTTGTTGTATCACCTTGTAAAGCTTCAATTCAGAGAATATACATGGACTGTAGCAATTTTCTCAGTCCCCGGATGTAGGTATCATTCTTGATACTGAACTGGGTCACCAAATCCTCTTGTGTTGATTTGTCTCTATGCTTCTCATTTTACAGTTTTTCATCATACTGTTTTAGTGTTCTTGCTGATATATTCTGTGTATATTCATCATAATCAGTGTCCATTTCTTGACCTTAACTTCATTACCATTTCGTGCATTGCTTGTTCTTGGATTAACTTGTGACTAATCTCAACAAAGCCACTGTTCCATTGGCTGCTGCTGCTGTGTTTTCAGTAACAGCAGTGTACAAGATCCTAACAAATGGTATCAAGAGCATCAGGTTGGAAGGTGAAATAAATGGATATGGCAAAGTACAACATTGAGAAATTCACTGGGAAGAATGACTTTGGCTTATGGAAGATGAAGATGCATGCACTCCTTGTTCAACAAGGATTGGAGGATGCATTAGAAGGAGAAAGAAGGCTGCCAGATACTCTGACAGAAAAGGAGAAAAAGCATTTGATGAAGAAGGCTCACAGTGCGATTATCTTGAGCTTAGGAGACAAGGTTCTAAGGGAAGTCTCCAAGGAAAAATCCGCTGCTGCTGTATGGGCAAAATTGGAATCTTTATACATGACCAAGTCTCTTGCAACAAGGCTATACCTCAAGCAAAGACTCTATACACTCAAGATGCAACCAGGTACTTCTCTTGGTGACCACATTGATGATTTTCATAAGTTGATATTAGACTTAGAAAATATTGATGTAAAAGTAGAAGATGAGGATCAAGCATTATTGCTTATTAGATCATTGAATAGCTCCTATGATACACTAGCTGACACACTAGTATATGGAAGGGAATCAGTAAGTCTTGATGAAGTTCAGGTTGCTTTAATGTCTAAGGAACTGTCAAGAAAGACTGAAACAAGAAACAATGATCAAGGAGAGAGTCTAGTTGTTAGAGGAAGAAGTGAGCACAGAACTAAAAAGGGAAAAGGGAGAGGAAGATCAAAATCCAAGACAAAGCATAATAGGTGTTATATCTGTAACAAGAAGGGGCATTTCAAGAAGAATTGTCCTGAAAAGAAAAACAAGAAGGGCAATACTGCCAAGGAGGAAACTGCAGATGCATTTATTGCTGCAGATAGCTATGATAAATGTGAGTTGCTATATGTTGCAGGTGAGGAATGTGAAATCTTGGATGCTGCTGATGATCACAGCATTGAAGCATTGGCTACTGATGATGATTGTGAAATACTAGGCATTGCTGATGATCACATCAGTGAAGCTTGTGTTGCTGCAGATGAAGAAAGAGTGGAATCAAACTCTACAGCTTCAACTACAGGTGATGATGATTGGGTTATGGATTCAGGATGTTCATACCATATGTGTCCTAGAAGGGAGTGGTTTGTTGAATACAAACCATACAATGGTGGACAGGTGATTATGGGAAACAACAAAGCATGCAAAGTCATTGGGATTGGAACTGTGAAACTGATTCTGTCTGATGGAACAGTGAAGAAGTTAACTAATGTAAGGCATGTACCTGACCTCAAGAGATCATTGATATCACTTGGTACACTTGAGAAAGTTGGATTCAGTTTCAAAGGTGAAGATGGAGTGCTGAGAATCATGCAGGGTTCAAGGATAGTCATGAAGGGAGTGAGAAGGGGAAACTGCCTATATACTCTCCAAGGCAGCACTTTAGTTGGAGAAACAAATGTGGCAACTGCAGCTACTGACAAGGCACTTATATGGCACCAAATACTTGGTCACATGAGTGAGAAAGGATTGAAGGAATTGGAGAAACAAGGCCTGCTCTGTGGAGACAGAATCAACAAGCTTGGATTCTGTGAACATTGTATAATTGGCAAGCAAATTAGAGTGAAGTTTGCAACAGCAATACACAAGACTGAGGAGAGGCTAGGCTACATCCATTCAGACTTATGGGGACCTTCTAAGACACCAACACATGGTGGGAAAAGGTACTTCATAACCTTCATAGATGACCTTAGTAGAAAGGTGTGGATCTATCTACTCAAAACAAAAGATGAGGCCTTCAAAACTTTTGTTGAATGGAAAAAGAGAGTAAAGACTCAAAGTGGACTGAAAGTCAAAGTATTGAGGACTGATAATGGATTGGAATTTTGCAATGAAGAATTCAATCAATTTTGCAAAGAAGAAGGCATTTACAGGAATTATACTGTGAGAGGGACACCTCAGCAAAATGGGCTTGCTGAGAGGTTAAACAGGACTTTGTTGGAGAAGGTAAGGTGTATGCTATCATGTGCAAAACTGTCTAAGACATTTTGGGGAGAAGCTGTGCACACAGCCTGTTACTTAGTCAATAGAAGTCCCTCCACTGCACTGAATTTTAAAAATCCTCAAGAGGTATGGACTGGAGCCAAACCTGATTATCAAAATCTCAGGATATTTGGATGCCCTGCTTTCTTTCATGTGAGTGAAGGGAAGCTAGAACCAAGGTCAAAAAGGGGCCTGTTCATGGGATATCCTGAAGGAGTGAAAGGTTTTAGAATATGGTCTGTTGATGAAAAGAAATGTATAATCAGCAGGGATGTTGTATTTCATGAATCCAAATTGCTTCATGAAGCAAAGAACAATGAAGTTCTAGATGAAAGAGCAACAGATAAGGATTCTGAGCTTGAGGTGGAGATTGATACAGGAGGAACAGAAAAGAAGACTGACACAGATGCTGTTACTCCTCCTATCAGCCAAGATACTGAAGAGTACTCCAGCTCAGAAACTGATGATCATGAAGAGCAGGAACAAGAGTATATGTTGTGTAGAGACAGAACCTGAAGGGAAATCAGGCCTCCAAGCAGACTTGGATATGAATCAATGACAGCATATGCATTGAATACTTCTGTTTGTCTAAACAATGATGAGCCAAATACTTTTGATCAAGCTATGAGTAGCAAGGAACAAAGCAAATGGATGGAAGCCATGATAGATGAAATGAAATCCTTAGAGAAAAATCAAACTTGGAAGCTTGTAAGGAAACCTACTGGTGCAAAATTGGTAGGCTGTAAATGTATATACAAGAAGAAAGAGGGTAGTTCAGAAACTGATCCACCTAGATTCAAAGCAATGTTGGTTGCTAAGGGATATACTCAAAGAGAAGGAGTTGATTTCAATGAAATCTTCTCCCCAGTAGTCAAGCATACTTCAATAAGAGTACTTCTAGCTCTTGTTGCTGAGTATGGCTTGCATCTTGAACAAATGGATGTCAAAACAGCATTTCTTCATGGGATACTTGAGGAAAAGATCTACATGACACACCCAAAGGGCTTTGAGGAAAAGGGAAGGGAAAACTTGGTATGTTTACTTCAAAAGTTTCTGTACGGCCTGAAGCAATCACCTAGGCAATGGTATAAGAGATTTGATGGCTATATGGTGAATTTCAAATATCAAAGGAGCAATTATGACAGTTGTGTCTGCTATAAAAGGCTAGATGGTGGAAATTACATCTATCTACTTTTATATGTAGATGACATGTTAATTGCCAGCAAAGATAGAGGAGAGATTGACACTCTTAAGGTGCTACTCAAGAGGGAATTTGAGATGAAGGATTTGGGACAAGCAAGGAAGATATTGGGCATGGAAATCACAATGAATTCTGCTGGGAAAGGACTGCTAATCACTCAGGAAGCCTACTCACAGAAGGTTCTTCACAGATTCAATATGGCATCTGCTAAGACAGCAAATATCCCTATTGGATCTCAGTTTAAATTGTCCAAAACTGATTGTCCAAATTCTGATCAGGAACAGAAAGAGATGGAAAGGATTCCATATGCTAGTGCAGTTGGCAGCTTGATGTATGCCATGGATTGTACTAGGCCTGACCTTGCTTATGGCTTAAGCTTGGTTAGCAGATACCTAGCAAATCCTGGACAGCAACATTGGCTTGCTGTGAAACATGTGTTAAGGTATCTGAAAGGCAGCACAAAGCTGGGATTAAGCTACCAAAGAAGTGATCTAGATTCAGGTGGAGTTATGGGATTTGTAGACACTGATTTTGCTGGAGATCGTGACAAGAGGAGGTCACTTACTGGATATGTTTTTACACTGTTTAATAAAACAGTAAGCTGGAAAGCATCATTGCAACATGTGGTGGCTCTCTCCACCACTGAAGCTGAATACATTGGAGTAACAGAGGCTGTCAAGGAGGCTTTGTGGCTAAAGGGTCTTGTGAATGAATTGGGGATAAAACAGAAGAATGTGGATGTGCATTGTGATAACCAAAGTGCAATCCACCTATGTAAAAACCAAACATGTCATGAGAGAACAAAGCATATTGACATAAGGTTGCATTGGATCAAAGATATCATCAATGAAGGGGAGGTTCAGATTAGGATGATACACACAGCACACAACCCTGCTGATTTCATCACCAAGGTTGTGCCATTGTCCAAGTTCAAGCACTGCTTGAACTTGCTGAACATTCACTGATGATGTGGAGTCTGGTTGGGCAGTTGCTATGCAAAACAGTTCATGGTTTTTTTTTGAGTTTGAAGTGCCAAGGTGGAGATTGTTGCCTATGTGGCACTATCAATGGTCCACCTCATCCTATGGAATTCCTACGTGGCATCTTCCAGTCCAGTCAGCATACCAGAATAACTGATTCAGTTATGAAACTGTTAGGGGCGCCTTGGGCGCCAATTTCTGTTGTTAAGTTTGTTGCAGATTATGTTATGGGCGCCAAGGGCGCCAAACAGAATTGGCTAGCCTATATATATGGGACTCTTTGGCAACATTCAGGGATAGATAGAGATTAAGAATCACTGGGGAGATGAGAGAAACACTGGGATTCAAGGGAATTGGGAGTGAGGGGGTAAACACTTGTAAGGGGCATTTGTTGTATCATCTTGTAAAGCTTCAATTCAGAGAATATACATGGACTGTAGCAATTTGCTTAGCCCCCAAATGTAGGTATCATTCTTGATACTGAACTGGGTCACCAAATCCTCTTGTGTTGATTTGTCTCTATGCTTCTCATTTTACAGTTTTTCATCATACTGTTTTAGTGTTCTTGCTGATATATTCTGTGTATATTCATCATAATCAGTGTCCATTTCTTGACCTTAACTTCATCACCATTTCGTGCATTGCTTGTTGTTGGATTAACTTGTGACTAATCTCAACAAAGCCACTGTTCCATTGGCTGCTGCTGCTGTGTTTTCAGTACTGTGTTTTCAGTAACAGCAGTGTACAAGATCCTAACAACATCCTTATAGGTGCAAAACAATATTACTAATAATCATGAATGAAAAATGAAATACAACAAATCATTAGTGATATTCAATCAATAAAAACATAATCACAAATCATGATATCAAATCTTGAAACTTCATATAGCGCAACAAATTTGCACTTTGAAGATAATTGTGGAGATCAACTAGTATATGGAAAAGGCCTTTCTCCATCCACCCATTTCAACAAGATTTTACTTGAAATAAAATCAACAAATCAATTTCATGTTTAGTATACCTGACCTCTAGTATACCCAAAATCTCATCACCTCTTCAGTGTAACAAAAATATTTAAATTTAAATCCCTTTTATAACATAATATGGTTCAATCATTGGTCATAACAACCCAGCCTCAAAGAGATTCCTCCGTCTCAAAGTCTCGTCCACAAGCTTGAAAGTTTTCTTCACAACCTTCTGATCAAGTGCAGTTGTTCTATAGATCTTAAAGACTCGATCTACGCGATCTGGAGCTGTGTTCTGGAAATATGATTCCTCAAACTTTTTCTTCACAAACCTGAAATAGAAACAGGTTATCCACATTAACTAGAAGTTAATCCAATCTTGATCATAGAATATTGTAAAAAAGAATTCTGAAGGCCCCTATTGACCAATATCGACTACGTACTTCGCCTACAGTAAAATAAAGGATAAAATAATGTAAACTATTTTTCTATAAGCTATAAGCCGTTTTCATCCGGGAGAGCTTATGGAAATTAGCTGAAAACAACTTATGAAGATATTATAAGTTGTTTTCATAAGCTCTCCCAAATAGTCTCAAAATGCTTATGCTCGTAGATAAGCCCAAATAAGCCGATCCAAACAGGGCCTTAGCCTTCTATGCCTGCGGTTGTAAATAAGTTGCTTACTCGTATGCATGCTCGGTCTCTTGTTTCCCTGTCGAAACTGGCTGGTAATCTTTGAACCATTCACATACATTAAGTGGGACCTGCACAATGCAATACATTAGACTGAAATGATAATAGCCTCTACCAATGACAAAGTGTACAATGTTCAGATGGTTCTTACATTCAGGATCTTCTTCTCAAATATGTCAAACTTGTTTAAAAATAACATGAAGGATGTTTTCTGTGTAGAAAAAGAGAAATACATCATTATCTTCTTAGATATACAGAAATCTTAAATGTAAATAAAGTATGAAGGAAACAAAGAAAAAGTTGACATAAGAAATTTCCATATAATTGTATTAGATGTTAATTGAAGAGGAAACCTCAAAACATGGTTGCTTCAAGACCCATTCAAAAAGCTCCTTTGTCTCCATCATTCTGTTCTTGTTTTCGTCCTCGAAAAGTGTTTGATCATACCTGGAACGAAAGCGAGATGTTAATAACACTTTTTCAGCTTTACACATTATGTAATTATGATTTTCTCGCGCACAATATCGAAAGGATGCACAAATTATTTTCATCTACTTGTTGCGCAATAAATGTTTTTGAGATTTGTCAACACTATATATTAAAAATAAAAAAGTGAATGGTAGACCATACTCGCTAATTGAAGCACAGAATATTACAGCTGAAACCCCTTCAAACAAATGGATCCATTTTCTCCTCTCATTTCTTTGTCCACCAACATCAAAAAGTCTATAGACTTCACCACTTTTCTTGTTTTCTCCGACAGGGCTGTCAAAAAAAATAACAAAGACATACCGATCATGTTGAGTTATTTTAGTCTTTATGCTATATTATGATAAGATAAAGAAAAGAGTTAAGGGGACAGTATAAATGTAGAGCAACAAGATCACATCCTGCTTCAAATAATAAAGGTGGCTTGACATACATGGTCAATCAGTAACACACACATTACGTCAAGACGATGGGATGACGTGGTTAATGTTTTTCGCTACAGAGATTTCTCACTTAGTTGTTGCATTTTGGGTCTTCTAAAAAACACTCAACCATTGTCATGTTATGCATGTCCAAGGGAAAATAACCATTTTGTTGTAAACTCTTTCAACTATCATTAAACTCTTGATTCTATGCAAGTATATACAGTTTATGCGAGTCTACCCAGTTTAGACAAAAATTGATTACATTAGCGAGTTATCTTTATTTGATACCTAGAATAGTAAACTCATATGATTCTATGACTTAACTCAAGAGTTAGACAACCATGAACCTAAAACTTAGGTCAAGAACTAGTACTACTAGTACAAACCACGCAACTAAGGATAAGAGTAAAACCTAAAAAATTCAAGATATTCCGCGATAATCTACTAGTATTCTTAATATTCTTTTAACACTTCCCCAAGTTAAAATTTACTAAGATTTAGCTTTTTACGGAACGTAACTCACAAACAAAAAGACCAAGAACAATGGCCAATCTAGGCAAAGAATTCAAGCAAGTAGCACTCCCCTGAACCACAAACCTTCAATTCAGTACAAAACTGAGAAATATTCATCATAAACATACGACATATCCTGACATCCAGAAAGCCGAGAAAAAGAAACCAGAATCCATCTTAAGAGGAAACTCAACAAGATATCAAACCCCAATCCTACGAAAAACAACATCACGCTGGACCATTCTAGTAGAGTCAAACTTACAAGTCATCTCCTATAACATTGTATTTACAATTCTATATAGAAATATCAAGTTAACTCACGTTAAAATTCATATCTGGATAGACTACACCAGTATTTTAAGGGTTCACTATCCAAGGCAAATAAATATATAAAATGCATCATTTTGAGGAATCAATTGCATAAATGGATTTTGCGAATTGGTTGAAGCTCAGCCGCTGCATGAAGTTTTATCTCTAACAAACCCAGCATCATTACGATGTCAAACTGTCATCCTTCTGTTACGATGAACCTGTAAACCCAACTCACCATCAAATTGTCGAGGGGTAAGTTCTCAGAAAATAGAGAGCTTTGCACGACTTGGAGGAGAGGCTCAAAGCCAAGTTCTGCTTGGAACTCCAGTCTATTTCGAATTCAAGTTTTATATGTGTTCTGTTCTTGCAACTTCAGTGTTGCTATTTTGTTCTTTTCATTTGTTGTTAAAAGGTATACAGCCATTATTACCTGATTAGGTTATCAAAGGTGTGAGGATAAGGACTAAGGTGTTTCATCTTGATATGGAATATTTTCTGGATGAACATCATTTTTAAAGATTATTTCTTTATTACGCACTGAGTTTTTTTTGAAGCTTGTGGAGTTTATATAGATTATTGAATTTGACAAGGCAACTATACCGAACAGCAATAACAGAAGAGAGAAGCGAAATGATAGAATCTAAGTAATACCAAAGAGCCATTATTCTCCAAGTAATAAAACATATCAGGAAGAGAACAAGAACAGGACAGTAATAAGCATCTCTATGTATCATTTCCGTATGGCAAATCAAGTTGATCAACATATATACCTGAACTGGATCTCTACAACGCCAGTTGTACGTACTCTTGCATGCAAGACATCCTCCTGCAGTTATAATAGAGCGGAACTTATGTTAGCTCGTGATCCGACAACCATTTCAAATTTAGGGGTTTATGACTGCAAAAGTAAATTAAAAATTCAGTGAACTGCCAAGATATGTCCTGTATTTGCTCATCTAAATTGGTGCCAGGTTTTTTTATAGAATAGAGTATGATGATAATATACCAACAAAAGGAAAAACAGAAAATAAGTTGATGCAACGAGGGAAAGAAACCGAAACAAAATAAGCTTTAAGATCCATGTAAACAAATTTTGCTAAATTTCGGATACCTTTGTAGGAACATAATTTGCATCAGACAGCCTCTGCAAACTTTCCATGAAATAATGAGTACAATCTGGAACTTGGAGCTCATTACCACGCGCATATGTTTCCTACAAAAAGGAAACCACGTGGTCCATATACAAATAATTAAGTGACGCTGAAAAATAAAAGCGGGATTAAATTAGTAGAAGTAATCAAAATATGCAATCTAGTCACCTGAATTGCAGCATCCTTCCACAGGATCTCTATTTCCTGTGCAAGTTCCTTGGTGAAAGGAGGGTAATTCAGCCTGCCTCCAATTTCTGATAACTTTTCGCCAATGTCCTGTCAGAACAATCAAAAATCCCCTTCTTAATTTAGAAGAAAATTCTTTGACATAAAGTTTTGACCGTGGTTTCATCCAGGTTTGAGCGGTTTAAAGCGGCTAAACCATGAGCCAGAAGTCTCATCGATTCAACGTCCGGTTCGGTTTTCAAAACATTGCTTAGAACATTTTACCGACATTGAAATGTCAGTATGGTAATTAATGCAATGCAACAAGTTCAGTAGTACAAATCATTGTAGGGCTGTAACAAAGGTGGTAATAGTGACCTACCTTATTTTCACCGGATATAACATACTTTGAAAAATCAATATCGTTCTGAGCGAACTCCTTTGATCCGTCATGAAGTAACTGTTTGCACACATCAAGTACACATAATAAGGACAACAGTTTTTTCAGTCAGCTCGATTAAAACACAGTTCAAAGAAAACTTTAACTACAAACAGCGGACACTGCAAACGCTTTATTTTTAAGAGAAAAATAATCAACACACCCTTTCAAGTATTGCGTACTTTTATTGTCTGATATACATTAGCATGAATGACTGGTAGGTAGCTTTTTAGCTCTGCTTCATCAAAGCCAGTTTGAAATAAAAGTTTTATCTGCATATTATAAACAAATAAATATCAACAATCAAGTATATACAGTGCATATTATAAACAAATAAGTAATCTATCCTTTGCTTGCTTCAATTATATACAATGCTAAAATATGAGGAAAAAAATACACTTTCTTGCCTGCTTAAATATTGTGGACTTCCCTGACTCTCCAGCTCCTAAAAAAAGGGCCATTCATAGGTTTAAATAAGTGCACAATAAGAATATAATAAATAAAAAAACAAGTAAGAAAATAAAAGATTATTGCATAAGTGAAGCATATAAAAGTAAAACTGAGGTAAAAAGAAACCTGCCCAAGTAAAATGTACCTAGTAATAGAAGTTTCTGAATATGCTTTTCAGCCTTAGTTTCCAACTCTATTCTTCTTTCAATTTCTGCAGTCTGCAAATGCATGTCGCCTTTATCAATTTAAAGGCTATGTAACCCTTTCAGATGATTAAAAACTTAAAATGTATGTACTTACTCTACCAAGTAAAACTCACCTGTGCATTTTCTTCAGCATTGGCATCATTATAGCGGCGACTTTTGCTACAGAGTAAGCCCATATTTTCTGTAACAAAACACAGCATAGAAGATGACTAGTACAGATCCAGCAGAATTGACACTGTGTTTCAAAGCCCTTCTCTCAAGTGTACAGGCAATTGTTGGTTTGATTTCACCTAACAAAAAATTAGGATGGGGTCAGAAGCAACAAAAGAAGAAGAAGAAAAGGCGCGGAGGAAATCCTCCACCCCTGCAAAAGAAGATCTTTAAGTCATTTCATAGACAATATATTTTTTTAGGTTTGTAGACGGAGTGGCTCTATCAGATGCAAGCAACCAAATGTTGAGGATAGAGTTATGAGGATAACTAAGATGCCAATGACCGTTACGGAAATTCACATGGGGCTTGATATTGATGTGTCTTACAGTATGGATTTTGGACATTCCCCATAATCATCAAGGTCTTATTTGGATAAAGAGCTTAGTTCGCATAAGTGTTTATGCTAGTGCTTATGTATAAGCTATTTCTATAAAAAAAGATAAAATAAAGCTCCTAAGTTATAAGTCGTTTTCATAAGTTATCTTAGACACCTTATAAAAATAAGCTGAAAACAACTTAGGGACTGTTTCCATAAACTCTCTTAGACAGTCTCAAAAGTACTTATGACAAAAGATAAGCTCTCCCAAACAGGGCCCAAGTTAATAATCTCTTCAGCACTTTAACCATCCATAACCATAAAAATGCAGTAATCAATTGTCTTTTTTGAATGCTATTGGTCAGCTAGGCATCATCTACCTAAATAGCAACCAAATCATTTGAACCTTTGAATGTTAATTCACTTCACAGTGCACACAAAGGAAGAAAATTAAGTCCTTTCAAATATTATTAAAAGCATAAGCATGCAAAGTCCAATAAACCCACCAAAATTAACAAATGCCAGAAAGATCACACATAAAAAAAAAAACAAAGAAATATTTTTTGACAGAAAATTATTACAAAAAATATGCAAAAAATAAGAATATGCCCACATCTCGATCTGCATATGCAAGGTGCAAAATCAATTACAGAGATTCCTTCAGCTAAAAAAAAAATACAACCCATTTAAAATTACTCAAAAAAGGAAGGATCTTGAAAGAGAGAAATAGAAATCAAGTTAAGAATGCAACAGAAAAATAAGAGGGTTACCTGAAAAGTGTCTCTTTTAAGCAGAAGTGTGAAACTGAGGGTGTAGATTTGGGTGATGCGCTTGAGAGGGAAGCTAGAAAGCAAGTTCAGTTGTGTTGTTTCCCAACGGAGAAAGAAATATCAGTATAATAACAACAACATTAACATAACATAAACAATAATAAGTTTGTTTAGTTTAAGGTAATAATATGATAAAGTTATAACTATTATTATAATATTACTGTATGATAAACATAGAGATATAGCTAGATGAAAGTGAATAGAGGTGGAGGGAAAGGAAAGGAAGTGAAATGGGGATAAAGAAAAAGAGCGCCGAAAGCTGCAGCTGGTAAGGCTTGTTCCCTGTTGGACTCTTCTTTCTTTCTTTCTTTCTTTCTTTGATTTCGGTCAAAGTTTAGAAAAAGACAGGAACAAACAGCTAGGCAGACTGTGAGGGCAGAGTGATAACACTTTTCTATGTGACTTATATAGGGAAAGAGAAATGGTAATAATATTAGTAAACCAATTTGGATTTGGACTCTTTGATTCAACAATTTTTTAAGTGGTATAGTGTTGTATTAATGAACCGGTGTGTATAGCTCATTAATACAACACTATAGATTTGGACTCTTTGATTCAACAATTTGCAGGGGCTTAAATCAAAATACGTTATATTTGTAGGGGACCAAAACATATTTAAGCCTTAAATTAATAATTTTAGGCGTCTATAATAAAATTATTTTGTCGCTCCCCATTGTCGGTCCCCTTGCAGCTCTCCGTTGCCTCTCCCGTTGCCAGTCCCTCGTTGCCTCTCTAGTTGCCTTCCGCGTTGTCGCTCTCATTGTCAGTCTCTCGTTGCCGCTCCCATTGCGGCTTGTTTATATTTTTTATTTTAGATTATTTAATATTAATTTAATTAAGTTAATTGAATTATATAATTATTAAAAAAAGTTATTTTGAAATTTTTGATAGTGGTTAATTTTTTTTGTCAATTATAAGGGGTTAAATTGATTGGTTTTAGTAATTTTCGTAGAATATAGTAAGTAGTGAATTCTAGTGGTTAAATTATTTTTTGACGAAAGTTGAATAAAAAATAAAATAAGTGTAGAAAAAGGAGAAAGAAAAGGAAGAGTAAAAGAGTGAGTAATAAAAAAAGAGTAAAAAAGTGAGGGTGAGAAAAAAGAGGGTTAGAGAGAGAAAGAGAAGAAAAAAGTTGAAAAAGCTACATTTTTTTTTGTATTAACCAGGGTATCCACCGCCGAACGCAGTGACTAATCCCCTCGTTGGATTGGAGACACCTCAAAGGGTGGGACAACTGGCCCAGAGATTTAAAGCTGCTTCATACCCAAGACGAGGATCGAACCCTCGACACTTGGTTAAGGGAGAATGAGCCCCAACCGCTCAACCATTTAAAAACAAAAAGCTGCAATTATTTTCGCATTTAGTGCCTATTTTACCAAATTGTCTTTATTTTTGTCCAATTGGCAAAATTGTAAGATGTCTAATATTGACAATTTTCTAACACTTCATTTTATTATAGTAGAATAGATTGTTGTTGGTCTAGTAGCTTGAGCTACCTAGGATATGGGGTCGATTTAGTGCTTTCGAGTTTAATTTTTGTAATGCACAAACTCAGTGTAAAATTTGCTCAAAAGCACGAGCATAGGTTAATCTTTTGTTAAAAGCGTTGAGATACTCTATTGGTAGTGAGCATAGGCCCTTCCTGTAGATCATTAATGATATTAAAGAAGCACGCCTTAAAGCCCTCCGCCTCTTCTACATGACACCGAATCAAATTCCACAAACCCGCCTCCCTCCAAACTTACTCTGCGTGACTACAACCGAAGAAGATATGTCATTCATTTTCCTCAAAATTATCACACATAGGGCAAGTTATTTGACACTGCATCTGCTTCCTCCTTAGATTGTAATGACAAGGGAGACATCCTCTCGCCAACCTCCATAATCGAATCTTGACCTTTTGAGGGACTTTGAGACACCATAGGGCCTGCCAGTCACCAGAAACCCGCAACTCAGTACTATCAATTAAATCATTCATTGCAACATAGTAACCTGACTTCACTGAATAAATTTCATTTCGACTACGATCCCAAACCAATTCATCTTCATTGTGAGTTGTGAACAACACCATGTCAAGAACGTTCTTCGCCTCTTAATCACTTAATAAGGAACCCACCAAGTCAGAGTTCCACACCTTATTAATCGGATTAAATAAGTGAGAAACAGTCCAATCCTCGGTCCGATGGACCACAGGGGAGCTAATGTAAGAACTTCCATCCCCCCTAAGTTAAGGATCACGCCATTTATTGATAGTTGAGCCATTGCCAATTTTCCATTGTGCCCCCGACTTCACCAGTACCTGTGAAGTGTGGATGCTACACCAAACATAGTTGTGATTATGACCCTAGCGCCCCCCCATAAAGTCCCCGTGTGGGAAGTATTTAGCTTTGATTACAATAGTTGGTGCATAATGTTGGGAATCAAGTGTGAGTGGTTAGTCCCACATCGCTAGGAATGAGCTAAATGAAGGATATATAAGAGAAGGGACCCATATAACTTATTGCCTTAAGGTTTTGGGTGGAGATGTGGCGTCCAAGTCTCTTGGTGATCCTAGTCATTGGCTAGCTCGTTGTTGCTTTCGGTGCTCCCCCGTACTCCCCAACACATAAACGTCAATCTTGCTTCCCTAGCATAGCCAAATTGAAGCTGTGAAAATATCAGAAATCCAAACCACCAAACTCCTTGCGCATCGTCAACTTGTCCCAACTAAGCCAATTGATGCCACTTCTAGTACCTCTATTTGAACCCCACCCGAAAGAGTTGATCATCCTCTCCATCTCCTCCCCCATGGATGTAGGGATTAAGAAAGTGCTCATGCAATAAGTGAGGATAGCCTGAGCCACTGACTTAACAAAGACTTCCCTACCTGCCTTAGAGAGATGTCTACATGACCACTGTTGCACCTTACTCCACAAATGGTCCCTTAAATAGCTGAAGAGCTGCTTATTGCTGCTCTTCAGCTATTTAAAGAGAGTGTGTAAAATAGAATATTAGGTATAACACCACATTAAGGGACCGATTGTAGAGTAAGATGCAACAGTGGTCGGGGTAGACATCTCTTCAACTAGAGAATATATGTGACTTGTATTAACCATAAAAAATAGTTGTCAATTTTAGGTGTCCCATATTCAAATAACACAATCTCTTTCTCTATCGATCTAATCTTTTTGTTGGTATTATTTCTCTATCTAATCCGAAGGCATCAAATATTGTGTTTTGTTGTTTATGTTTTGTACTTAAGTTAAACTACACTACACTCTACGACCAAAGTTTCCTAGATGTGAAGGGTTATTATTCAAAGTAAAATTTGTCAAAAAAAAATTATTCAAAGTAAAAGGTACGTGGTATTATTCTATTAAGCTTGGTCTTTGTTTTCTTCTTTACTTTACCTCTCTTTCAAAGCCTGTCTTTCTTTCTTTATTACTTAATGTTGAATTATTGTGCCCATATATTTGACTCAATATATGGTGTCAAAGTCGTCAACTTTTGCAAATTTAATTCTTCATGGACCGATGGGGATAGGAAATATCACGGATGCTAATAATAACTTATATAAGTCATATGTAGATTAATTTAAGGGTTGAACACGTTTTTGGTATAAGAGTGTGAAAGGAACGTAATGAATTCCATTACTTGTAAAATGGGGATTACATTCCGTATTTATAGTGTGTCTAATTGATTAATCACAAGCTTATTGTTGACTAACTAGAATAATTAATCGTTGTAAAACAAAAAAACTAGAATAATTAATCGAATAACTCTTGCAAACTAACTTCTAACTAAGGATGGTTCTTTGCGATGTTAATGAAAAAAATATCTTCACTCTTGTTTTAAAGATTTTATTCATAATGTTAGCTGAAATATTCCACACGTGATTTTTGATAGAACTCCAAATATAATATAAAAACAAAGTGGTACCTATTCCCTCCTCTCTGAACGCACAATGGGCACTATGCCCAAGTGTAAAATAAAAGTGTAGAGAAGAAAAATGACACTAGAATTTTTAAAAATAGGATCACAGAGTGTTTCTCTCAATTTTTGGGGTTCTCTCTTTAAATTTCACTGCCACGGATGGTATACAAATTTTCTCTCTATATAACTATTTTTCTCTCAAAGAGGAATACAAAAAACTCTAACTCTCTTAGAATTTCTTCACTTGGATTGTGTGTCTCAACTCTTTGCAAGTTATCCAATTTCAAGGTGAAGAATGTGGCTACTCCAAAAAATAGTGATTAATTGAGGTTAATTAATTTCACAATTCCAACGAGGTATAGAAACTCCTAATACATTCCTCAAAGTTGAATGCATGCATGTCTCAAGGTCCAACTGTCTAAGGAATAAATTCCAAGACCTTGGAATATTCATCCCCCTTTTCCCATGCATTGTGACTTGTGCACCACAATTAAAGGAGATAATTCCAACAGCTCCAAATATAAAAACAGAACGACTGTATCTCCATTTCAGCTTTTGAGGAAAACTCAGCTAGTTTGAGAATGTAATGAGTCTAAAATTGAATGAAGGAAAGAGTAATTTTTATTGAATCAATTCGTTTCAAAATAAATTATTATTGAATCAATTGGAAATACAACCACCACTTCTAGTTATAAAATCCGGAAACCAACATGATAAAATCCTCAATTGACAGAGATGGAAAAATGGGCTGGGCCTGCCGTACCAGGCTGAAAAAGCCTACAAAAACATAGGGTTTGGGCTGATAAAATCAAGCACCTTTTTACAACTGGGCTTTTTAGCCCAGTCCTAAAAAGTATGAGCCTGTACCGAGCTAATCCAGACGGGGCTTGGGTAGCCCGCAAACAACTTTAAAAAGAAAATGTTTAAATATGTTTTTGGTCCCTGCAAATATAAGGAGTTTTGATTTTAGTCCCTGCAAAATATTTTTTTTAAATAAGTCCCTATAAATACAAACTTTTTTATTATCATTCTTATGTTAGTAACTCCGATAACACATGCTGAGTTGTCAAAGAGGAATCTCATGTGGCTTTGCCATGTAATTATTTTTCATTTGATTTTCTTTTATTTTAAAATTCTGACTTAGATACACTCATGAATTACCAAATCAAATTAGGGTTTATTCTTCTTCCTAATCTACAGATCCCTCTTCTTCTTCCATGAGCATCCACAAAACCACCACTGTGAAAACTGAAGCACCGTCTGTACCGTAATTCCTTGCTTCCAACTTCCAAGCCACACAATCGGTGGAAATTGAAGCAACCAATGGCAATTATCACAGAACCGTCATTCCTAATCTCAAATCCAATTTCAATATCAAAGCATCACATGCAATGAATCCACATTAGCTTAACCCCCATCGAAATAGCTTAGTCTCCATTCACTGGCCGAACCATTACCCTCAACCATTGTGACCCTCAATCTCAACCTCAAAAACCCTCTTCTTTAAACCCTACAATTTCATCCCCTTTTCAAATCTCTCAACAACAACCCCCTTCAATTCACAAGTCGTCCTCTTCAACTACCTTCTCTCCTCTCCCTCAAATCTCCCAAGATCAACAACAATCACATGTACAAGGAATCAAGTCACAATCACAGCCCCCTTTCAACTTTAGCAAACCCTACAATGCTCTTCTTCTATGTCTCGCCTAAATTAAATTCAACTACAGCAACAAGTCTCAAGGCAGCGGCTTGGACTTTATTGCGCTCAGATGAATTTTGGTGTTCTTGAACTTCTGGGTTTTCTTTACGCCATGTGTTTGTAGAATTTTGGGTTTTTCCGAGTTTTCTTTTTTTGAGATTATTATTGTTCTTCATACGTTTCTATCTCTAAGTTATCCCACGTGTCCCTTCATATAGGCATTTTTTAAATAAAAAGAGAATTAATATAATTACATGGCAAAGCCACATGGGATTCCTCTTTGACAACTCAGCATGTGTTAACGGAGTTACTAACAGAAGGACGATAATAAAAAAAATTATTTGCAGGGACTAATTTAAAAAAAAAATATTTTGCAAGTACTTAAATAAAAAATCTCTATATTTGTAGGGACCAAAAACATATTTAAACCAAAAGAAAATAAGATTTTACACTTTTTAGTAAAGCAACATAAATGTGGAAGCCCTGTGAAAAGGGAATTTAAATCTGAAATTAGTGCACTCGGTAAAGCAATACATGAAAATGTGGTCATTCTGCTAGGGTATTGTTTAGAGGGGAATAACAGAATTCTCGTGTATATATGTTTCCAATGGCTCGCTCGACCAACATTAGTTAAAGTAGCTATTGGACTTGTAAAAGGCTTATTATATATATTTGCATGTGAATGAAATTAGGAATTTGAGAACATCAGGCAGTCCACCTTGGCACCACTTACATGTCACCAAATGTCAAAAACTGTTATCAGGTGACAATGAAAGCACCATTGTAATGAGTGTAAAATTAAATGAAGGAAATTGAAAATACAACCACCGCTTCCAGTTGTATAATCTAATAAAGCCAACCATGGTTATCAAATCGGGATACATATCGTGTATCGCTAGGCCCATAAACTGAATCGTGTATCGTATCGTAAGATACATGAACAAAAATATATATAACATTTTGAGTAAATCCAAGTAGCATTAGCAAAAAAACATGAAGTTCAAAATAATTCAAGTCATAAATAAACATAACAAGTGTTTAATTCAACCCCAAAAAACATCATCTAACTATAGAGAAAACAGGGAAGATGAAGTAAAGAAAACAAAGCATGAATATAATGAGTTTCTGTGAAAATAGTATAAAGAAAACAAGTAAAGAAGAAGAAGAAAAGAAATTTACATGTTGAAAGAGAGAAACGGAAGACGAAAATGAAGGAACGAAGATGAAGGATGGAAGACGATGGCGTGAAACGATGCAGAGCAAACGAAGCGTGAGTGGTTTCCGTTTCTGAATGAAGCGTGTAGAGGAAGTTGGGTTTTACTGTTTTTAAAACATGGAATGTCAGAAATGCCTCTGTTTTAAACAGGGAATTGCAAAACGCAGCGTTTTGTGTAACATTGTAGGGAGCCAAAACGCATCGTTTCATTAATCCTCACTCCCAAAACGCTGCATTTCATCTCGTCTTCTTCCTCCAGCCAAAAAACTAGCCGCCAGTAACCCTAAAAACCAGAGCTTCGCGAAAATGGGTCTGAAACCCGACCCGTTGCGAATTGTTGCAGAATCGTGCGAGACACCGTTGAATCGCGATTCCGGCGCGATACAAGCGATTCAGGGAGCGATTCGATAACAAAAACGATTCGCCATGCGATTTGCATCGTTAGCCTCAGATTTCGACTCGTATCGCAATTCGAATCGTACGATTCTTGCGATACTAACTACACTGAAACCAACAGGATAAAAGCCTAAACTGAGGGGTACAAGGAGATGCATAAGGGAAAAGATGAGAATAGGAAAAGGAGTTTGTGGGGAGATGGAAGTCAGAACTGAACTGAGATCACAATTTTCATCCTCTCTTCCTTTTCCCTTATTCTGTTATATATATACCTCTTGTTATTCCTCACTCACACATTCTGTTGCAACTACTTGCTGACTTGGCATTTCTCTATTTGTATCACCACAGAGAACAGTCCACATTTGGTTACCTTAGTTTCAGAGAAGTTTATACTTTTTATAATCCTTAGAGTGAGCACTTCACATTTTAAGCTTATTTGGGAGTAGGACTACCTCTCCTTCAATCTTTTCTTGTTTGGAGACTATTGCATAATAAAGTTCCAACAAATGATGATCTCATGTTTAGAGAATGTATTCGTGGCACTAGGTGTAATCTTTAACGAGACCCTACTTTTCTTTGTAAAAAAAACTAAGCATGGTTCTAATATTGAGAGTGGATATGTTAAACCCCCCAACTTGGGAAGAAAAACACAAACCTAAAAGCTAGATAACTATTGTGAAAAAATGAACAAGCATGCCGAAAGAAGGCACGTATCGTAATTGAAGGAGTCTATAGTTTTTCACAAACAATGTGGCAATCAATATTTGTAAGCTTTGTTCTTTCATGGAAGCTTTGATTGGATGTTAGGTGTCTAGCTGATTGCTTATCGCGATACAATGAGGATTATGATCGGATGAGTACAAGTTTGATGAAGTAACTTGGTATTCTTGATCATAGGAGTAGTACGAGATTTTGAGGCCACCAAACCAACATAAGAAAGCATGTCTAATACATGTATAGCTCACTGGTAAATGTAAATTCCCTAAGTAAAAATAGGGAATGAAATTCTTTTGAGCGATTTTGGTGGATGCTTAATTAGGTCTAATGGATGTGGAAAGAAGAGGTAAAGGTAAAAATAATTTAGGTTTTCTGTAACAAATATATAATTAGGTTTTCGTTATCTAGTAAAAATAGGGACGTACTGAATCATGATTTTGTATGGGTTTGGTTATTTTGGGTGATAAGTGAACAGTGATGTATGAGATGATGAATCTTTTGAATATATATGTTCATAAAAAATAACATTGTGGGAAACAAAAAAATTCCTAGTGCGCAAATCATACACAATTTATGCTTTGGTTCCAAATTTGAAACCAAAGAATAAACATTTTCTAGATCTATGATCAAGTTTCTCTATGTAAGTGTGGATGCAAAACGCAAAGAACCAAAACTTTTAGATTAGCCAGTCTGGGTGAGAATTTATGCAACAACTCAAAGCGATGCATGATTAAACCAATTTAGGCTTATATATAGTGACTATAAGTGCCATTATAGATGTTGGGGATAAATACGTGAAAGGGACAAGAAAGGAAGTGGCGGCGCTAAGGACAAGAGGAATGAATAGGGCAATATAATATTAGGTAAAAGCTGCACTGAATTTCATAAAAAAGTAGGTTACGAATTACATGCTACTGACATCTATATATATATATATATATATACAAAGAAACAGGCACAGGCCCATAATTTTGACTAGCCCATTCGACTGGCCCATTTCGACTACGTTTCTAACTACACATACTATTATTACAAGCAATAGAATTATAAGGCATATCTCAATATTCCCTCCTAATTCACATTGTTGAGTGACATCATCCCAAGCATTGTTCTCAATTCTTCGAATCTTCCCTTTTGCAACGGCTTGGTCATTGCATCAGCTACTTGAAGTTCCGAACAGCAATATTCCAGATTCAGCTTCTCATTGTTTACTTGATCACGCAGGAAGTGATATCTGGTATCTATGTGCTTCGACCTACCATGTGCCACAGGATTCTTGGCGAGATCTATCGCAGACTTGTTGTCGATCAACAACTTCATTCCTTCGACCCTGTGCACTCCAATTTCGACCAATAGCTTGCTTAGCCATGATGCTTGACATGCTGCAAAGGAAGCAGCTACATACTCTGCTTCACAGGAGGACAACGCAACTATACTTTGCTTCTTCGAGCACCAAGAGATGGGTGTCGATCCATACATAAAGACATACCCACTTGTGCTTTTTCGATCACTCCTGTCTCCACTCCAGTCGGAGTCAGTGTAGCCAAACACTTCATTACCATTCTTCGACACACTCTTGCTAGGGAACAGAATACCATAACTTTGTGTTCCCTTTACATACCTTAGTACTCTTTTTGCAGCTACCATGTGAGAGCTTTTCGGCCTCTCCATGAATCTGCTGATCATTTCGACACTAAACATAATGTCAGGTCGAGTGTTGCACAGGTACCTTAGGGAGCCCACGATCTGTTTGAACAAGGTGGCATCTACTTCAATCCCTTCGTTGTCTTTCGACAGCTTGCTGCTAGTGTCTGATGGTGTCGAAACTTCCTTGCAGTTGCTCATGTCGAATCTTTTCAGGATATCAGCTGCATACTTCGACTGGTGCAGGAGTATACCCTTACTTGTCTTGGTAAACTCCATCCCCAAGAAATATGATAGATGTCCCAGATCACTCATTTCAAATTCTGACATCATCACTTTCTTGAAGGCTTCGACTTCGACTTCATTGCTGCCAGTTACAAGTAGATCATCTACGTACAGGCACAACAACAACTGAGTCGAAGTTCCATTCTTCTTCACATATACTCCATGTTCATTAGTGCATCTAGTGAACTTCTGAGCCAAGAGAAATCCATCAATTCTCTCATTCCACGCTCTTGGAGCTTGCTTGAGCCCATACAGGGCCTTCTCCAGCTTATAGACTTTGTCTTCTTTACCCTTCGACTCAAAACCAGGTGGTTGACAAACATAGACTTCCTCCTCCATAGGTCCATTCAGAAATGCTGACTTTACATCAAGTTGATGTAGGGGCCGGCCTCTATGACTTGCCAATGCTACTACCAATCTTATGGTTTCGATCCTGGCTATTGGGGCAAAGACCTCATTGAAATCCAAACCTGGTTTCTGCAGGAACCCTTTGGCTACTAGCCTGGCCTTGTACTTGGCCACTTCTCCATTTGGCTTGACTTTGGTCTTGAAGACCCACTTCACCCCTATGGCTTTCTTTTCTTTTGGAAGTTCGACTAGCTTCCAAGTATCATTCTTCTCGATTGATTTCAACTCGTCAATCATTGTTTCCTTCCACTGCTTGTGACTAAGGGCTTGCTCCAAGCTCACTGGTTCTGCTTCTGCCATTAGTGCAAAGTGTGTCAGGTCTCCCTCTGCTGTAATAGCAGAATCTGGGTAAGTGTCGAATCCTTCTAGTCTTACTGATCTCTGCCTTTCCCTTTGCGACCTTCTTAAAGGTTCGACAGCAATGGGTTCTTCTGGCTCTTCAGTTTCGACCTTTTCATTCTGATTGTCTCGATCAGAGGCTTCGTCGAAGTCCATCATTGTAGTTTTCTCACAGCCTTCTTCCCAGTTCCAATGTTTCGACTCATCTACTATGACATCTCTGCTTTTCACTATTTTCTTCTGCACAGGATCATACAGTTTGTATGCTCCTGTCGAATGATAGCCAACAAGAATCATTTGTTGTGCTCTATCATCCAGCTTGCTTCTTAGTTGCTCAGGGACATGTCTATAGCATAATGAGCCAATTATTCTGAGATGCTTGACACTTGGCTTTCTTCCTAGCCAAGCTTCTTCAGGTGTCTTCCCAATCAATCTCTTTGTGGGGCATTTGTTCAGAATGTATACTGCTGTGACTACAAGTTCTCCCCATAAACTATGAGGTAGTTGCTTCTCCTTCAACATGCTTCTTACCATGTTGAGGATGATCCTGTTTTTCCTCTCAGCAGTACCATTATGCTGAGGCGTGTAAGGTGCAGTGACTTCATGCACAATTCCTTCTTTCTCACAGAATTCGACAAATCCATGAGAATTGTACTCACCACCTCCATCGCTTCTAAGGGTTTTGATTGCACATTCACTCTGCTTTTCAATCATTACCTTAAACTTCTTAAATATTTCTAGTACTTCACTCTTCCTTTTGATCAAATACACCCAAGACATTCTAGTGTATTCGTCAGTGAAGGTGACAAAGTACTTATTCCCTCCTAAGGAACATACTTCGAAAGGACCACAGACATCAGAAAATATCACCTCTAGCTTCTTCTCTGCTCTGCTAGGTACTTCTGATTTAAACGAGTTTCTTGGTTGCTTCGACTTGCAACAACTCTCGCAAACTTCGACAGGTACTTTTACTGCAGGCAACCCATGAACCATCTTCTTTTCATGTAGTTGACTCAAGCTCTTGAAGTTGAGGTGGCCAAATCTTCTGTGCCACTTCCAGTGCTCCTCTTCGACAGTGGTCTGGAGACAATGTTCTTCGACTACTTGCAATTTGATCTTGAAGGTTCTGTTACTCTGCATTAACACCTTCAGGATCAACTTCTTGGTCGAATCAAACAGGCTGAGACTGTTATCACCCATTTCGACGGTGAATTTCTTCTCGATCATCTGCCCAATACTTAGTAGATTGCTCTTCATAGTTGGTACATAAAATACCCCTTGGATGTAGCACCACTTACCATCTTTCGACAGGAACTTTATGGTACCTACTCCTTCAGCAGTAACTCTACTGTTATCTGCAAACCTTATCCTTTTGCTTATCTGCTCCAGTTCGACAAACCCCTCCTTGTGACAACACATGTGATTTGAACATCCTGTGTCGAGATACCATTCGACAGACTTCTCTTCAGTCGAATTTGTATCAGCCTTCATCAACAGTAATTCTGGGTCAGTAGCTGTCATGAATGACAATTCTTCATCATCATTGCTGGCAATGTTGGAGGCATCACCAGTGTTTCCACTGCCCTGCCACACACACAGTGCACAAGTATTTTGAGCATCGCAAGTGAATCCACTTATACAAGTGTTCCCACTATTTTGCTCGCTACTTTCAGTAATTCCTTCATCGAGTCGAATCTCATCTTCGACAGCCATCAGCATTAACTCCTCTGAGTCAGAGTCTGAGTCACCACCATTAGCAAACTTGGCTTCTGCATCTTTATCCCTAGGAACTTTCTTGTTTTTACACTTGTTCCTATAATGCCCAAATTGCTGACAGTTATAACACTGAACTTTCGACAGGTCTCCCTTCTTCTTGTCGAAAGATCCCCGTTCTTTCTTCTTACTGCTTGATCCCTTTTCTCTACCCTTCTCCTTGTTGCCTGCCTTCCAATTTCTCTTAGAGGAGTGTGAAAGTAAGGCTTGTTCAGTTTCTTTATCTGAACTTCTCTGCCTTATTCTCAATTCATGAGCCTCTAAGGAACCCTGAAGTTCATCTAACTTCAATGTATCTAGGTCCTTGGATTCTTCGATAGCAGTAACAACGTAGTCGAATTCCAGGGTTAAGGATCTGAGCACCTTTTCGACTTTATTTACTTCAGTCACAGTTTCACCATTACCTTTCATTTGATTAGTTAATGCTACTAACCTTGTAATGAAATCTCCAATCGATTCTCCATCTGTCATCTTCAAGCCCTCGTACTGCTTCCTGAGCGACTGTAGACGTATCTTCTTCAGCCTATCTGCTCCTCCATACGAGTTCTTTAGGATGTCCCAAGCTGCCTTTGCTGAATCACAGTCGATGATCAGGTTCAGGATGTTGGAATCAACGCATTGATGAATCAAAAACAGCCATTTTCCATGTTTCTTCCTCAGCGAATGGTGGTTGTTCCTCACCGCTTCAGTGGCGTTTGCTGCCAAGGGTGGAACACCATCATTCACAACATCAAGTACATCTTGATATAGAAACATCACATTCATCTGCGCACACCATCGTTCATAATCCTTTCCATCGAAGATTGGGAGGTTCCCCGGAATACCTCCACCAGAGTTGTCTCGCGCTGCCATGAATCTTGATAGATTTTGTAAGGATCTAACAAGCTATTGATACCAGTTTGTTGGGGATAAATACGTGAAAGGGACAAGAAAGGAAGTGGCGGCGCTAAGGACAAGAGGAATGAATAGGGCAATATAATATTAGGTAAAAGCTGCACTGAATTTCATAAAAAAGTAGGTTACGAATTACATGCTACTGACATCTATATATATATATATATATATATATATATATATATATATATATATATATATATATATATATATACAAAGAAACAGGCCCAGGCCCATAATTTCGACTAGCCCATTCGACTGGCCCATTTCGACTAGGTTTCTAACTACACCTACTATTATTACAAGCAATAGAATTACAAGGCATATCTCAATAATAGACACTATCTATACGTATCTATACGATAATATTAAAGAACGACTTTGAAAGAAATAGATCCGAAACTTCAACTCTTTCTCAAAAAATTAAAAAAATGACACTATCTCTCCCTCTCTCTCCCCTTCTCTCTCCCCTTCTCTCTCTCCATATATATAAAGTGATTATTAGTCTTCTTCCTTTGCAAATTTCTCAATCTCTAGAGAATCTTCAACTCTTTCTAATTTAGCGTCTTCATCTTCGACTCTCTCAAAATCCATAGAATCTTCTACTCTTTCCAAGTCATGGTTTAATTCATCTTCTTCCTCTGCAACTTTCTCAAACTCTAGAGAATCTTCAACTCTTTCCAATTCAGTGTCTTCATCTTCTTCCTCTGCAACTCTCAAATTCATATAGTCTTCTACTCCTTCCAATTCATAGACTTTGTTATCTTCATCCATACCTCTCATCTTATCCAATTCAACTTAGTTCTCACAGTTCTAGCAATTTGCATTGGTTCCCACCTTTGTAGTTATACTCATATGGAAGAGACTCACAGAGGGAGTATTTTTTGTGACAAACAATTAATGAAATGAGAGACTCACGAGAAAGTGGAATAGCTATACATGAGTCAAAATTAACTTTTCCAAGAAAACCATGCAGTCGTTTTGTAAGAAGGGATAGAGGTCAAAGTTGAAAAAAAAGAATGAATTATGTATTAAAAAAAGAAAATAATTAAATCTTTTAATTTTGCTAAAACAACTATAATTTTGAGACGGATGGAGTATTGGTTTTAAAGGATGTAATGTCGCAAAATTACTATTAAGATAAGTGGCATGGTCTGTTTCACCGGTGTCTAGAATCAAAAAAATTGGAGTTAATATTACTTGAGATGAGTTTGGTTAGTGATTAGATAATTTGTAACATCTCATATTTGAACACTCTTGGATTAGAACATGTTTGTGGAGAATGGGTGTACATTTAGAGTTGTTTTGAGTTTTTTTGTTTGTTTTGAATTCTCATATATTTGTTCTTCAAGAAACTCACTAGTCACAATGATTTTTCCCAAACCCATCCTATATCATACAACTTTACGCCAAGGTTCAGATCCTCAAACTACTCGACCTACTCCAACTCCAACTTTGAGAAGTTATCTGTGGTCTCAAGTTGGTTCAGAGGAGCGGGTTGAGTAGAAATAGTATGATGTTGGAAAATACATCATTTACGTCCTCATAAAGAAGAGTTCTCTTAAGAACAAATATACAAATTCTTTACTCAAATCAAGACTTAGATCGCGAGGGATCAACGGTCAGAGTTTCAACATATTTACTAGGAAGAAAATTATTGGTCAAACTCCTTGAATTGGAATTTATCTTAACAATTGGAGGTATATTATTTATAGAATCCTCTTTTGACCCTTATACAAAAATAGTCTCCTAGTAGATTTTATGTCTTGTAAATATATAAAAAAAAGTCTTTTCATATGCCTAAAATAAAAGTTAATAACACAAATAATAATGCGTTGCTTCAAAAAGTTTATTAGTCGCTTAATAATTAATTGCTATTTGTACATTGTACATACCTACAATTTCAAATTTAAAACATAAAAACGTAGAAGAATGAGTTTTTCTGATAAGAAAAACGGTAAACAAATCTTAATTTTGTTTTATTTTTTGGTAAAATCTTAATTCTGTTTTTAATCAAATCAAATCTTTTTTCTTCTTTTTTTAATCAAATAATTTCATTAAAATAATAATGTGTCAAATAAAATTATGAACCAAATGATTAATTCTTAGGGTATAATTTTTTTAAAAAAATTATTCGGGTATAAACCCTTGAAAATATAAGAAATCATGGTCTTAGGTCGTGTATAAACCCCAAAACAGGGACGACAATGGCCTCAGCCTCAGGGGAGCAAAAATTGGCACCCCAAACTCAAAGATTGCAAATTTACTCCAATAAAAATTCTGGGGTATCCCCATTCTGGAAAGGTATCTCTTTCCCACGCTCATACTTGCGATTCCATGAAAAAAGTTTAATTTTTTTGGCTTTTTTTGTTGCAGAAAAGTATGAAAGAGAAGCTAAGAGATATTGGGATGTCTTTTACAGGCACCACAAGAACAAAGTTAGTTTTCCCAATTCTCTGTGTTTTTGTCTTCTTGTGTTAGATTATCACTTATCGGCAATCCCCACAAACCAAACTAACCTATTAACTATTAAGATATTCTATTAATGCAAATCTTGTTGCTGATTGGTTTCACTGTTCAATTCAAATTAACCTTGAATTGGTTTCCTCGTGCTTATGGTAGTATGTTTAGCTTTAATTGTACCAATTTTAATTTTGAAGTCTTTCTGTTTCATTTAGATGTCATTTATTTGTTACTTGTAATTTGACTATAGTGATGATTCCTCTCTTCAGTTTTTCAAAGACCGACATTACTTGGATAAGGAATGGGGTGATTACTTTTCGGTGTGTAACGAATAATATCTTAGTTTTTAGTTTGATTTTTTTCTTCAATGTGTTGTTGTTTTCTGTGCTAATGATGTAAGTTATCTTCAATTTTCAGGGAGGAGGGAGAAAAGTGATTTTGGAGGTAGTATATTTGCCCACATTATGCTCTTTCTACTTCTATGGTTTATAAGCTCATCATTTATGCTTTCTCAATAAATGATGTTTACTATACAGGCTGGTTGTGGAGCTGGAAATACTATTTTTCCTGTGATAGCGTCATATCAAGATGCTTTTGTTTATGCGTGTGATTTCTCACCACGAGCTATTGAGTTGGTTAAGGTTGGAAATCTACTCTATGTTAATTGTCTGTCAAATCATAATCTATTTGTATGTGTGCTTGTTTAGTGACTTGACTTGGGTGTATGCTTTTGATTCAATCTTGATCTAATGGTGTAAAAGTTTCTGGTAAGATTATTTGTGCAGAGAAATGTAACAAGAATGAACCTGTCTTCTTTATTGCAGACACATGAAGACTTCAAGGAGTCCCATGTTCATGCTTTTGTCTCCGACTTGACAGCTGATGATCTGTGCAAAGAGGTCATTCCATCTTCTGTTGATATTGTTACAATGGTATACTAAACTTCTGAATGGAGATTATAACTTATAATGCTTACAGTTTATGCAGAGAAATTATGGATCACATTTACTTTAATTTGCTGCAAGCCATCATTTTCTTGTCTTGTTTCAGATAACTTCTCTGCTATTGTTATTGAATTTATTTTTTTTAAGATTGTTATTTAAGTAACTGACTTGGTAAACAGATGTTTATGTTATCTGCAGTGTCCCCAGAAAAAATGCCTTTAGTTTTGCAGAATGTTAAAAAAGTTCTCAAAGTAAGAAGTTGTTGTATTTTTCTATAACTTTGCTAGATAACTAGCTAATGTATGATGAACGTAATATACCCTTTCTCCATTTGCAGCCAAATGGATATGTGCTGTTCCGAGATTATGCTACTGGAGACCTTGCTCAGGTTGATTTTGTTGTACCTTTTCCTTTTAACTCTTCTACTAGAAAATTGACAAGTCGATATCTGGATAATTTTCTTCTGATAATTATTTCTGTAATGACTGGAAGAATCTAAAATGTAATTCTTATTGCTTTAAGTTAAAGTGATTTGAAAATTAATGTCTGTACTTTTAGCCATGGTTATAAAACAAACTGGGGCAATTTCATATTGCATATTCCATTGTTAGGTTAGGTCAGGAGATGCAATAGGCTGGCTTTATATGATTCAGGTGGTTATGCCCTCCCCTTGTAGTTGTGCAAATATCCTTACTTAATGTAAAACTGCTGGTCCTTAATTGTTAGCTAAATTATGCTTGATTCATCAGACAAATTACCATTTCAATTTTTGGTATGTAGCATAGACATAAACATGGACACTGGACACAACACAAACACATAGGTTGTGTTTGATATGCAAAATAACAGGACAGCTCAACAATGTGTTCCTCGTTTGATTTGAAAAGAGAGTGAGGGAAAGCACAAAACCCCATATTATTGTCCTTTACTAAATCATGAGACAACATTTTGTACATGGACAAACTGTTTAAAAGATAGAAGTACCCATTTTTATTCTCTCTCTCTCTCTCTCTCTCTCTCTCTCTCTCTATATATATATATATATATGTATATAGATAGATAACCATACAGAATCTACATATTTAATTATTTATAATACTAATACTAATATAGATCATATAATAATAGTATTGTAGTTTATATATTGCACTTGTATATATAATATACATTGTAAGTTTGTAACAGAAAATATATTATTATACATGATATTTTGCTTTATTGTATTTAGAATATATTATAAAGGGTATTTGACTTAGTTTGGTGTTATAAATAATGGACAAGACAAAAAGTTGTGTCATGCCTCCGTCATTTGTTTTGTATTCTGTTGACCGGTAGCAGTAGCACAATGCGAATCAAATGCACCCATGCACAATGACAACACATACAAACATATCCAAGAACTCTTAACAACACTGTTACTCTGTTTAATAACTGTAGATACTAAATATTGTATATATGTGTGTGGTGTGTGTTGATGACTTGATGTACATATCTATATATCTATATATACATATACACATGTGTGTTGAGGCTGTGTTTAGCTTAGCCTGTTTCGGGCTTCACTTCTTAAAAAGAAATGCTTGGCCAAACATTTTTTGAAAACTCTTAAATACTGCAACTTATTCTTACTGAAGAATCTTTCTTTTAAAAAAGCTGACTCGAGGAGTTTTTCCATCTTTTCTTATCTATTCACCTCACACACGAGGCTGTCTCCGCAACCAGGCTTCCACTGCTCTGCTTCTTTGAACACTTGCTTCTATTTTGGTCACAGCCATTGCCATTAACTAGTTTCACCGTGAACTATTGCACCATCACGGTCGTAGTGATAAGCACCACCATGAGCTCTATCTCCCAGCCCTCCTAGTCACACCAGCCAACATTGCACTTGAACCGACCACTTGACAGCCACCAATTGTTTGACTACACTGCTGAGTTCCCTTAATTTTCTTTTTTCCATCTTTTCTATCTTGCTTTTTGCACACATTCTAGGCCCTAATGAAAGCTTTGATAAAATATGAAAACTACCAAACAGATTAGGGTTAGAGTAGTCTCTTCTACTCGCTTGGTTGTAATGGGCTGGAGTAGCCTGTCTAATCCCTATTAATTTATTCTAATCTTTTGCTATTCAAAGAAAAGCTCTAATCTAACTATATTTTTGAAGCTCTTAGTTAAGCTTCAACTTTAAAGTAACTTATAAAATGCACAAAAGTTGGACCGCACACTATTTTGTGCACGTGGCCATGCACACTCATGTCAAATCTAATAGCATTAAATATGAGCATTAGTGAACATATTGAGAAAGCCAAATAGATAAGTCAAGGCTGCACAAACATAGTCATACAAAGAAGAAAGAGGAAAGAGGAGGAAGGGAAAAGTCTAGAGAACCAGAGGTGAACATAGGGAGGAAAGTGAAGAACGTTCAGAAGCTTTGATTTTTCTAATTATTTGTGAAGTTTAAATTTGTTTTCTATTTGTTATTCAAAAAAGTATTTGAAAATTTCAATATATAGTCGCGTGTCTTTATTTGTCCAGCCATATACGAGTGTTAGCCAAGTATCCCAGCACTGTCTAGCACATGTCTGAGTCATTAATTTTATTTATTTATTTAAATTTGGACCCTTGACAAGGAGTGTGCGAATGCATTAGTGTTGGACTTGTTTGTTGGACACATAGACATCGTAGTAAGATGCAGTTCCGGTACTTCATAGAATTTTAGTATCTCATTTTTTGGAAAGGAAATCTGTTTGACTGTCAATTTCAAATATTGGTCGAATGATTTCTTTGTTTAAGAAATTGATAATTTGTATGTTCATATTTGTTTTTGTGTTCTATAGGAAAGATTCTCTGGCAAGGATCAAAAGATTAGTGATAACTTTTACGTTAGAGGCGATGGCACTGTAAGTTTTATGTTTCTGTCCATGTTATCTTGTTACTTAATTCACATGTGAGTTTCTTCTTTTCTAATTTGATGCTTCTTTTGTTTCTTATCCAGCGTGCTTATTATTTTTCGAATGAGTTCTTGACAAATTTATTCAAAGAAAATGGTTTTGATGTTCACAAACTTGATGTTTGCTGTAAACAAGTCGAAAACCGCTCAAGGGAATTGATAATGAATCGGTAATATACTATATTGGATATTCCTTTAGGACAATGAAATGGCTTCTCATCATCCACTACATTTTTTTCCTTAAACCCTCGTTTGATTATAAGCATTTTTTTCTCCTTCGGTGGTTTCAGGCGTTGGGTCCAGGCTGCGTTTCGTGTTTCAGATGGCTCCAACTCGTCTCCCAATGAAGGAGCTAAGGCCAATCATCTTGATAGCGATAAGATTAGTATCCAGCAAAATCACTCGAATGGTAGTTTAAATGACTTTGCAGTTGACTTATCCGAAGGACTCGCTGCTGACATGTTTGGAGTCTTGCCTTCCAATGAGTATGAGGTTAGATTCCCACCTTTACTCAGTTTTGTTTTAGTTCTCCCAAGTTCCAACCAGAAACAAAAAAAAATCAGATTTCATGTAATTATTTTTCTTGATGCATTTGAACATGTTCCATCTAATGTTGCTTCTTTGAAAAGTTACTACAAAATTTGGATTTACGTTGACAATTGTGAAGGCCTTTTTCCCGCCACCTCATTTTGCAATTGAGAAGGCTTGGCCTTGTTTGGATAAAGAGCTTAATTAAGCGCTTATGCATAAACACTTATCATATAAGAGTTTATGCATAAACTATTTCTAGAATAAATGATAAAATAATATTAAAGTATTTTTCTATAAGCTATGAGCTGTTTTCATGAGCTATCTTGGGGAGCTTATGGAATTAGCTGAAAATAGCTTATAAACATGTCATAAGTTGTTTTCATAAGCCCTCCAAAGAGTCTCACAAGTGCTTATGCCAGTAGATAAGCCCAAATAAGCAGATCGAAACAGGCTAAACGTTCCTTCACTTATTCTCAAATTAGATTAAGTAGGAGGCATTTATGTCATCAACAAAAGCCTGATTGCCACTATTTTTGGCTTCTTTTCTTTTTTGTTTTGATTTTCTTGTATTTGCTAGCTCATGGTTTTCACTTTTCATTCCCTTTAGATTATTGAGATCAACATTAGAGGCTGGAATTTCAAGATTAGTTTACTTTCCAAAGAGCACCAACATACCTGCAAATCAACTGGTTTGATGCTATGGGAATCGGCTCGGTTAATGGCTTCTGTCCTCGCAGAAAATCCCAACATTGTTGCCAGAAAAAGGGTCTTGGAATTAGGATGCGGCAGCGGGGGAATCTGTTCTATGATTTCTGCCAAATATGCTGATCTAGTAGTTGCTACAGATGGAGATAATTTTGCACTTGACCTCCTAGCCAAAAATGTTGCATCAAATATTGAACCATCAACTAAGCTAACTACAAAAAAACTAGAGTGGGGAAACAAAGACAACATAGAAAGCATAAAGGAATTGAGTAATAAAGGTTTTGATGTCATCATAGGAACAGATGTTACATACATTCAAGAAGCAATATTACCTTTGTTTGCAACTGCAAAAGAACTTATTGCTTCTAGTGAAAGTAACAACAACGATGATATTGGTAATGTTCCTGTATTGATTCTTTGTCATATCTTTCGCCGTGTAGACGAACCGACATTACTTTCAGCTGCAACGCAATTCGGGTTTAGATTAGTAGACAAGTGGCCTACCGGAATTTTGACTGAGTCATCTCAAAGTATTATTGACAATTGGTTTATTGACAATGATTTGAAGGATGATCTTCCCAGTACAGCATTGAACATCTTGCTCTTCTGTAAAGAGTGAAATCAAGTTGGTTTCTTAATTCTTATTATAATACAAAGGGAGAAGTAGAATGATGTTTCCATGTTGATTCTTTTAAGTACTATAGAATCTGTTTTAGATCATTTGTATAAGTTATTTTGTGACATCATTTGATGTTGTTACAAGTTATTGATGAGAGTTCTGTGTATTTTTGCTATTACTGTGTACCAGCTAGAATAAACACACAAGTTTACTTCTTGCAGCTTCTGCTTCTAGCATGATATTGTTTCATGCAACATTTTTGCCACAGTTAAGAAGTTGATAAGTTCATATAAAATTCATTAAGATTGAAATGTGGTTGTTTGATAATTCAAAATTTGAGGACCAGCTTAGTGGGATTTTATCTCCTCATTGGTTATAAAAAATTAAAAAGAGAGGATAATTCATCTATTTAGAATAATTTAGTTTAGCTATCCATAATAATAATTCATTTTACCAATACTATTTTAACTAAAAGTTATGATTGTTTAATATTTTTGTTTTATGTACACAGTGAATTGATTTTGTTCTTAAAAAAAGCAAATTATCCGTAAGACCTAGCTTAATTGGCAAATACAGAAATTATTAGGCTGAATATCATTATCTGGATTCGAACTCGAGACCCCACAGTTGTGTGTATAAGTTTCATGTGACGCTTGTCACTCTATTTCTGTACCAAAAAAAACATTGATTTCAAAATCTATCATATTCATTTGCCAACCAGAAAAGACTTTTCCTATGGTATAGAATTAATTATCTTCCCTCCTCTTTGTTAGAATTTCTCCTTCTCATCTCCAATATTTTGAACCAAATATCACATCACATTAGTTAAACCAATCAAACTTAAGCCCTTCCTGTATACGACTGAAAACACACTGAAATAATAAAGAAATGAAAACAAGGACCACTCTATAGCAACAATCCCTTTCTTTTCACTCATGTTGCAGCATTGTATAACATTTTTTGTTATAATAAAAAGACTAAAAGGAAGCCTTTAGTAGAAATGTTCATTTTCTATTAGCAGTTAATATTCCAAGATGCATGCTCAGTGTATTTTGAATTTACCTTTACATTACAATATGTGTAAGGAGTAGTTTTCCAATAAAAATTCATAGCTTTAATGTTAGGTAATGTATATTAATATTGTTTAATCAAACTTTGGCATCATAAAATCAAAAGATATCGATCATTGATTCATGTGAATTTCTGTATTTCATTAAAGAGTTTGACAGTAATATATGCATTTTAAAGGTTAACGATTAGTATGTCCGAGGTTCGTCGCAATGATAGAAATGCCGTTTATAGACACCCGGTTGTCGGGTTCCATCCCCCTGAGTGTCGAGCATTGGTTTTCCCATTTGTGTATGTGTTAGGTCCTAAAACTTGTCAGTCCGATCATCAAACCAAAAAAAAAATGTTAACCATTAGTATATGATTATATCAAGCATTTAACCAAACAGTGTGTATATACTACCTGTGCTATATATAAGACCTTTTTAACTAATTTGTAAAATTGATTGATTTAGTTAGTAGCATTAAATTTGCACAATTTGTACTATTTTTTTTGTTTGCATAAGGAGTGGCAAGCAACAACCATAAACTCACACACGTAAAGTAGAGATCTCAAGTTCAAGTTCGAACTCAATTTAACAACGGAAAATGTCCAGCCTAACAACGTCAGCTTCGCCAGTTGTGCTAAACCTTATAGACAAAGAAAATTTATCTTAGAACTCACCCCATTTATCATTCACTAACTAAAAACAATGCAAATTAATTAGGGATATTTGGTGAAAAAATATTTGATATGTTTGAATGAGATCTTATAAATGGAATAACTAAATTTCTCAAAAGGTTCTTTTATTATAAGTGGCAAAGGGAGAATTGTTTAGTGGTATGATTAGAAGTCATCATGTTTTGTAACAAAAAAAGATTTGTAGATGTAACCAAAAAAGAATTTGTGAGTTCTCTCCTTTAACCATCAAACTTAGGTAATTGTGTTCTCCTGCCAACTACTTTTGGATAGAGTTACTACTCAAACAAACTTGTTTTGCGGACGTGAGTTTTATCCCCCAACGCCACACGTGCTCTTCACGGTGCGGCGGTGGCACCTAAGAGTTGAGGGATCTAGATTTTATTTGAGAAGACTTTCCTACCAATAGCCTAGAGATCTGTCAAACCATAATGAAGTTCTTCCTATTCGAGGTCCGAAACACACTACGATAGAGTAGAGAGGTCGGACGGTAGCACCAACATTATCCCTAACCAATTAAACGCCAAATATCAAATCCAAACCAATACTTCACACCTCGAGAAAATGTGTCTCTCCATATCTTCATGTTCCCCACAAAAACTCAGACAACGGTTTGAACCGCTGAAATATTTCATCTTAGGAATAAATTCTACTCAATTTTTTTTATTAATTAAAGTGGCATTAATGGTCATTTTACAACTGTCTCTGAGGGAATTTGAACTCAGGACCTTGAGGATACAATGCTAAACTCTTACCACCGAGCTAGCACCTCAAAAGTGTAGATGAGTCTACTCAAATATGTTCATCATGTTAGCTGTATTAGTAGGAGTTAGATCTGTGAGTCATCTTGTTGTCTTCTATATGGTTTGTTCTTCATTTGTCGGTGCCTCTTGGGTAATGCAATATCTGGTACCCACTTTTTTGCTCCATTATATTGGGTTGGATAGGACCACTCCAAGTGTTATTTTGTTTTTTGTATTTGCCATTAAAATAAATCTTTGCTCTTAATTTCACCTTCCTCGATGAGAAAATCTTATACATAAACTACTTAGCATCAGTCTGATGCTGACCAATTTAATTCATGTTTTTTCATAAATGATACTGGAACATATATGTAAAAAGCTTAATAAGTCAAATTGTTTAGAGATAATTTTTTTTGAGGAAAAAATTGTTAAGAGATAATATTTTCCATTAATCACTCGTTTATTCAAAAATCAAATATACACATACATCTTTTTCATCATATATTTACATAGCAGGATAAACTGGCCATAACAACCCACTTTCTCTTCATTTGATATAAATCCCTCAAATAATAAAAAATATATATTATTGTTTCAATAATTTCCCACACCATTGAAGCTTCTGCAGAGGGGTTTCATTTGACAGAACTCCATGTTGATCATCAAGACTTTTCACAGCCTGCAAGGGATATGATATATATTGATAACACACATTTTTGAAAACCTGTGTCAGGGATTAAAATCTAACTGTGAATATCTCAAAAGTCAAAAGTACTATGACTTAAGAACCCTAGAGAATCCAGTAGTTAGGGCGACAAACATACTTAATTTATTAACTTCACAACAAAATTCAGTTTCACACTATATAGGTTTGACTCATAGTTTGGAATGCATCTCAGTAGGTGAAATATAAAGTTTTTCATCATTAAAAAACTAGAGGTTGAAACTCTATATTTTTATATGTAAAAAACTATGAAATTATTAAAATATAATCATTAACTGATATTAGGAATTAAAACTTTACACTTTATCTAGCACATCATGTATTTTAATGGAGTCAAATTTGAACATCAAATTGACAGTGTTAGCTGGAAAAAAGTATGAAAAATAACTAGTTTTGTGAAGGTCATTAGAACACTGAAAGAGAAGAGAATTGAACTAAACTAGTTTCTTTACAAATTTACTTCTTAACCATGAAAAGTCCAAACCCTAATGTACAGTACAGTATGAACTAAAAATTAGGGGCTCAAAATTTAAGGATAAGTTTTAGATATAAAATTTTCATACAACAAACACCATTGAATATACCAAACAAAAATAATAGTTTTTTTATAGGAAACAAACAAAATCATTACATCATAACCAAAATATCAGTTGGTAGGTTTTTCATCAATGCTTTGGTCAATCTTCAACCTCTTAAACTTCACAATTGTAGATCAACTGAGAATATAAGATCAAAATTCATCAATTTTCTTTTTTTTGAAAAGACAAAATTATTTGTATTAATATAGAGTTTAAAGGTACTCACAACCGATTACATGAACAAAAACACCATATTTTATATACAGGTTTTCAGGCTACCCCTTACAAGAATTATTAAAAAAACCCAAGATCCGAAGCTCCTAGCTATTTCCTGGATAAAAATTCATCAATTAATTAGAGTCACATATATTTATACTTGTGAAAATAGGTTCTCTATCTAGATGCACACATTTACCTCAGACAGATCGAAGGAGCTGAAATACTTCAGATCAGCATGTTAAGTACCCTACATGATAGAAAAATATGAAGAAAAAGTACATGTGATATATATAATGTGAGAAGAGATGTGCATCTATATTATATATATAGCTAGGTGATTGATCTGGTAATAGGAAGGGAAAGTAAGAAAATAAGAAACAATTAAACAGATAAATATGAAGGGATATATCAAAGATCAAAGAAAGAAAAGAAAGAAAGAGATGGTGATGGGGTGACAGATAGAGAGTGAGCACAGATAGTTTCAAGAATGAAACATCATACAAGAAAATACCATCTGTGCTCACTCTCTTCTGTCACCTCCCTTACCCTTTAATTAACCTGCTGCAATCCTTGCTTCTGATATTGGAGCTAGCTAGAATGAGGGTTAGTTAGGGGGCAAAGAAGAATAAACTACTACTAACCCTCTAAAATCTGTTCCTTTTCTATGGAACAAATGACAATTTGTTTTGTTTTTGTGTGAAGAAGTGAAGGGGGGTGAAGGTGTTTATATAGAACCCCAAAAGAGAAAATGCTTGCATCATGCAAGTATGGAAAGAATAAATGTGGGGTTTATCTTCCATTGTTGATCATTTTATAATATTATAAAATATTATAAATGTTACATTATGTGAAGGGAAAGAGAAATTGAAAAACAAAAGTATTAAAGAATTATCTTTTTGTGTATATACATTCAATCTGCCACAACCCCAACCACAATTTCATTTATATGCATTGCTGTTACCAAAGCATCTTATAAGCCCTAGTGGTGAGTTTATAGGGTTCAAATTTTCTTTGTCCATTTCCCAGTTACTGTACTGAAAAAGCTTTCAAAAGCATCTTGTAATTCTAAATCTATATATTGACCCTCCAATCATGTACCTGATCTAGTTAAGTCTCTTCAAAAAGTAATTATATTATGTGAAAAAAAATATTAGTTATAATTCCTAAAAACTACAAAGCACTTGAAATTAGTAGTAATTTCAGGGCACGAAGAAGATATTGAATTTTATTTTAACTTTTTGCGACACGAGTTTTTTAAGAAAAGTGAAATATAGTCTTTTTATCGAGTTTTTCTTTTTTCTTTTATTAAATTTTACAGCTTTCAAAGTATTTATAGGTTCATAGCAATTTATAACAAATACGATGTCAGCAAAAGATCGGTGGTCACATAATTGGCTAATTAGTATTTTTTTAAGGCAAACATAATATAATATATAATAGTTTTTTTATAATAGTTTTTTTATAATAGTTGAGTACAAGGGGTAGGGACGGAACCAGAAAATAATTAGGGGGGGCGAATAATTTATTACTTAATTGTTACATAAAACCTATAATGATGAATATTTTAATAACTTAAATATTCATTAACTTTAGTTCTTTAATTTTTTCCTTCTAATAGCCTTAAGACGTCATTTTTTACTCTAAAAAATATGTTAAAAAAATGACGACCGGAAGGCTTGTTTATTTATAATAGTGAAAATGAACTTAATAACAGTTGTTTTTCGAACCTCTCGTCCAAACTCTTTTTCCTTCTTCTTTAAGTTATAGAACTTTAATTAACATTCTGCCAAAAAAAGAGAACTTTAATTAACATAAAAATTCTTGCTTTTGAAAATACTCGATAAAGGTTTATAGTTTTTATACAAGGGCGAACATTCATTTTTCAATACGGTTAGCTACTTGGTGTTTTATGATTTTTGGGGGGCGACAAGCCAAAAATAACGACCTCCTAAAAATACAATCGATAGGATTTACGAACCTCTCAGAATAAACAGGAAGGAAAATTATTGAACTACTAATTTTAATGATTACAATTTGGAATTAATAGTACGGGATTTTGCTCCTATATGGGATCTTTACCATTAATGAAAAAATCAGGGATCGGATAACTTGTTTTGCAAATGCATATGATATTATCTATTGATTTTCTCATCAATATATTGGATATTACTTGCTTTGCATCCTAAATAAGTTTTACTTTTAGCGGAGCAAGATCTGCAAATACATATTTTGGGTAAACCTGGGTATCCACCGTACGGACAACAGTGACTAATCCCTCGCTCATTGTAGGTGCCTCGAGGGGCAGGACAGCTGACCTAGAATTTTAACGCTAGCGGAGCAAGATCTGCAAATACATATACCATATCATATCAAATCAATGACAATAGGCATAATTAAATAATGATTTTATGAGCTTAATTTGTAACAATCTCATCTTGGCAATATATTAAATTTTCAATTAACAAAATGTATGGTTAAGCTTGATTACGAGACAAGGAAATCTCGTTGCTCGCTCACTAGTGAGGGCGTCGGACTTATATGCTAGCTCCCAAGTTTTTTATTGATTCCAACCTCTCTATTGAGACTATTCTGTTGAATGAAATGAACTAAGTATGTGAGTCAAAAAAATAAATATGGTTAAGCATATATTCAAAATTGGGCTCACAAACACATTTAAAAAAAAAAGAGTTATATCTTTATCGAACGGGTACATCAATTTTTTAGGTTTATATATCTTCAGAATGGAGGTATTTTTCTGGGAGAGTATGGGTCTTTGAACAAGTTCTCGACTATATTGTATTACTATACTATTATTGGATGTGATTTTTGGGATCACGATCGACTGCAGTCATGATTAATGACTGCAATCACAACATTCATGTAGTCCACATCCATTAATTGGATCTTTGCAATGAGAGATCCTAGCGGTCCATTCGTTTTTCTTAAAAAAATAAGGAAAAACCAATTTTGGAGAGAGATAGAGACATGCTACTGCAGACAATTAACATCCTAATTTTTTCCAGAAAAATATTGGGCCCCGGTCTTTTTATGAGAGGAAGGTTGAATTGTTGATTGTGTTACTAGATGGTAAACCCTTGGTTTTTTATTAATTTTTTTATTTTTAGGTATTTATTATTTGAAGATTTTGTATGAGGTTAATTGGTAAGCATATAAACTTTTTTACACAATTTTCTAATTCAAAATGATGGTATGTGTGATTTTCAAAATAGCTAGGATAAAATTAAGTTAAACATTTTTATGACATCATTTGCTGATTTATTGTCAGTGTAAATAGTATTTACACTTACTATGCATATAAATTAAATTGGGGTTGGAATACTTCTATCCTACCTCTTAATATATTTTTTTCTATTTTAAAAAGTATATCTATTGGTTCTTAAAAACGACAGGAAGTCAATGAGTTTTTGCTCTGAATTAACATGTCAACAACAAAGTGCAGCATTATTGTTGTATTGTACTTATCTTGAAGGAATATCCATATTTGTTAGTATTACACATAATATGCTAGCTGCAAATCGAATTGTTGGCCAACACGTGGAACTATAATTGCATATTAATTAAGAAACCAGTCCAGCAGCATATTACTAGCACCAATTAGTGCTCAACACTTGCACACAGACTCATAAACACAAAGATATCTAATGCGGCGCTAAAGCAGTTTAAAGTATATTTGCTTTTTTTGGGTAAACGCTGTATCCACTGCAGTGACTAATCCCTTGTTCATTGTAGGTGCCTCGAGGGCAGAACAGCTGGCCCAGAGTTTTAACGCTGCTCCATACCCAAGACGGGGATCGAATCCCCAACCCTTAGTTAAGAAAGGTTCAGCCCCAACCGCTGAACCACACGCTCTGGGTTAATAATTGCTTTATGCTTTATATTAGTTTAAAACATTATTGATGCAAAGTAAATCAACAGGCGTCTTCCAACCAATCCCTGCCACCCAGTACGTGGTTTGAGTTTAGCCTCACACACCTTTGACACATTCCCCCATTTTGATGTAAACATTAATATTAATTAACTTGAGGAAATAATGTGATAGTATTCACACTCTTAAACTCGACCCTTCTCTTTCAATTATTGTAATATAGCCACACTTTTTCTCTCTTAGGATGGATAGTGGAAAATTCAGGGGTCTCTCATGTCACAGGAGAGGGTTCATTCTTGCGTTTTACACAGGTTTGTGTCAAAATTAAATCCTATTATTAAGTATATCAAAGTAGGATTTAATTTATATATACACAATAGGTGTATAAGTTTTTTTACACTATCTATGAATTATAGGCTGACGCATCATCAAAAGAAAATTGGTCAATTGGTAATCGTCAATTAGTAACCAACCACTTCATGAATTGTGATTAGTGATGGTTGTAAAAGCCTATACACAATATGTGTATAGAAATTAAACTCATCAAAGTAACTTAATAAGTGTTTTTAAAAATATATAGAATTTAAAGTAAACGATTTTTTTTTTTACAATTTAAATTCTTTTTGTATAAATTTCCTATTTAAATTGTAATTTTTTTATTGGAATTATTAATTATGGAAATGTACAATTATTCCTATTCTTTCTTTCTGGCATGATGGATGGTTGGGTGATGCCTGTTATGTCATATTATATGTTGTTCTCAATTTGGGGTGAAGATCCTCGTCATTTCTCAAAAAAAAAAAATAGATGGTCCATTACCTAAGTTTTGAGTGCATAAAATATATAAATGCCTCATATATATCTTCTATTTTAGAAATGTGTGTATCAATACACTCAAAACTTAGGTAATGGAACCCTCCATTTCTTTTGAGAAATGGAGAGGATCTCAACCCCTCAATTTGCAGTGATACCCCATGATCTATTTATTGTAGTCTATGCTATATATGAAGTCTGGATACGAGATACAATACATGAAACGACACGATATGAATATGGAGATACGTGAAAATTTTGAAAATCAAGATACGATTTGGCCTGGATACTTTAATATAAAAGGAAATTAAAAATTAGATATATAAAAATAAAAACATAATGTATAAACATAATTAAAGATAATAATAAAAAAATATTCACTTTACTAATTGACAATTGCTCATAATAGGAAGAAAATCGCACAAAAAAGGAACAAAAAAGGAGCCACGGTTTATCTAGAAGGTAGTAACCATTTTTAGGAAAAAATTATTAATTGACATATGTAGTAACCCCTTTTATGATTTAATATTTTATTATAGTTTATTTTTAGGATATAAATTAAAAAACACTCAAAAATGAGCCACATTGGTTGTCAACAAAAGAAAGATCCCATATGTCGTATCCCGTGTGTATCCGTATAAGGCTGTCGTATTCAGTGTGTATTCGTATAAGTCAGCTGTATCTCATGGTATCCCCACGTATCAAATATTTTTCTTTTAAAAAATAAATAAAAATTTCAGGATACTCTAGGGGTACGCATCCTGACGTATCAGATATTGAGTATCGAGGCTTCCCAGAGTCTATGTTTTGCTCTCATCGACCCCAAGTATGGGCAAAAGGGTGTGACTTTGATTTGACACATTGTCTTATGAGAATTTTGGGATATAAGGATTGTATGCATCTTCATAGGCGTGGTTCTGGGTTGTGCGGTGTTAAGAGTATCGTTTTGGAGATGAATCGATCGTCTAGGCTATCCCTTTGTTTGTATTATGGATAGTGTTTTCACCATTTTGAATATTGTATCTATAGAAAATAGTTCTCGATGAAGACTTTTGGAGGATGGTATCCTTCAGTTGGTTAAATCGCGATAAAAAAAGCACGACAGGAGCTTCTGAAACATAGGATTGGTGTCACGATCGTAAATCCAAACATACACTTATATTCATTTTGCTCTTTAAAATTTATTGGAAATCATGACATTCAATACATTTCATTTTAAATGATTTATTCATTTTTTTTCTTCTTTTAACTTTTACCTTTTTTACCTTATGCACTTAGGGAAATTATTACATTAATGTACTACATGAATCTTGTAATTTGAGGAAGTTAAGAAAATCATTGTCTGTGAATGAAGTTGTTAAAGCAGCGTCAATTATCATTATCTAACCCTTGCCAGCACAATGTAAAAACTTTTCAGACCAAATTCCTTAGATGAACCTAGTCACCATATCTTAATAGCATAATGATGATGCTACGAGGTGTGGGATACCACCACAAAGGGTAAGTAAATACTTTCCCAATATGGAAGAACCATATGGGTGTTAGATCTTCTAGACTCCCTTTTTTGGTGGACAGGACGGAAGGTTGTTACACACATGCTCTTTGATTCCAAGAGACATAAAAGGACAAATTAAAGAGATTGAAAAAATTAACAAATATATTTATGTGGATAGAGAATGGCCACTTGCATCGTCAACTCCAATTATGATAAGCATCTTCCTTCTACCACGGCAATATTCCTCTATTTTCTTTTACTTTTTTTTGCTATGATAAGCATCTTCCTTATAGCCCTTATAGCATGTCGATCCTTCCAGATGTGCTAACAACTGTTCCGTTTTCGTCTTCTTTTTTTGATGAACCACAATGGGTATTGTATTGTATTTCTTTTACTGTATTATTGGTCTACGGTATTCATTGGCTTTGTCACTGAGTAATCCACATTGGGAAACTTGACTGGCCACGTGTATACTCGACTTTATCAGTTCGTGTGGTTCTCTCCTCTTAATAGAGTTTTTGTCACACCCAAAATTCAAACTTGAGACTTTAAGATAAGAAGATCCGAGTCCAATAACGCGCTTGTTGGTGTATTATATTCTATACCAATTTTAGAATTTTATACCAATTTTGGAATACTAATGATGTATATTTGGAAACTATCTCTTATGTTTCCTTTTTAATATCTACTAGTCTTAATTAACAGCCGTTCGGGGATCCTTAATTTTTTTTTTTTTTTGGATACAAAGAGGGCCGAAGCCCAAAGGGGATCCTTAATTTTGAAGTTATTAAACACATATTTTTTTTGGTAAACCAATGTATTCTCCACAACGACCGTAAAGACTAATCATTCGAGGTATTAGAGATCTATTTAAGGAGTTGACCTCTCCCAACAAATGTTTTTCTATATGCACTAACCAGGGATCGAACTCAGAACCAAATGTATTAAACACATATTTGTTAAGTACATATAATATGATTCGTAAAAAAAGAAGGATTCGTTAAAAAAAGTAACTGAAATAAGAGAATGAAAATCCACATTAGTAAAGAAGTTTATTAGTACGATTGATAGTCATTGGAAACTATCTCTTCTATTTCCTTTTTAATATCTATTATTCTTGTGTTGTCGGTGAGTTTACCTGTAAAGTTACTCTGATGTCTAAGTCATGTCATCACAAATATAGTGTTTTAAGGTGTAAAGAATACCTTATACTTAGGAGCGGTCATCATATAAATATTGAATGGACTGCTGGTAGACCTCATTTATGGGCCCAAGTGTGACTAGATGAGGAAAGCTTGACATGGATTCCATGCATCAGTTCGTCGGTCAAGCTTTCCTGGATGAATCACACACTTGTGCCCAAAGATAAGGCCTACTAACAACATTTTCATTCGCATAACTAGAGTTGTTAGGGTTGTCCGGCCCCACCTAGCCTTCTAGGCCAAAACGTAAAAGCGGGTTGGGATAGGCCACTCCAATTGTTTAGACTATATTTTTTTAGACAAACCTAAAACACTGGGCCAACAAGTCGAGCTGTCCAAATATAAATTTTAACATAAAACCCACAAAAAATGTTCAAAAAACATAAAAAGCAGTCTCTGTCTAGCCCACAGGCCAACTAAGTTTGGCCAAAAAAAGCTGATTCTTCTTTTGACCTCTATTTAGCGAGCATAATCCAACACATAACACTGGACATCGAGCCAGAATATTGATTGGGTCAAAATTGACACCTCTACACATAAGGCTAAAGGATAATCATCAAATCAACAGTATTCACAATTAATGACACATAAGAATATATCTTCAATTGTCATATTGCGTGGTTGGGGTTGCTTATGGCCAAGTGGGTGATTGATTCTAGGAAAATTGTTACTGTGGCTTGGAGTAAAGTGTGCAAGCCCTATCAAGAAGGCGATTTGGGTCTGCGGTCTATCAAAGCTATTAATAATGCTGGTATGCTTAAGCTTGGATGAAACTTTATTTCTACTAATCTGCACTAGTACTGTGCTCTTCTTTTGAAAGCTAGAGTCTTTAAGAATAATAAGCCAGTGAAGTATCATGTTTCTTCTTCTATCTGGCTTGGGATTAAATCTCATCTCTCTGATATTATTGAGCATTCGACTTGGAAACTTGGGAATGGTGACAACATAAATTTTTGGACCGATACTTGGATTTCTAGGCCTATTGTGGATATTATTGGTATTCCTCCTAATTTACACAAGGATTTTAAAGCGAATCTAAGGGATTTTATAGTCAACGGTAAATGGTCCATCCCTGCGGACCTTATCTCTCACTTCCCCCAACTTCACTCTGAAATTCAAGAGATAGCTATTCCTTTGGTTTTGACTGAGGATCAGTTGATGTGGAATCATTCTGTTTCTAGGGACTTGACTTTTAAGGAATCTTTTCTTTTCCGCAACCCCCAGGACAAGTGGTTCCCTGGTCCAAGATTATTTGGAAGTCTTTTATCCCGCCTTCTAAGTCTTTTATTCTTTGGAGGACTCTTCATAATAAGATGCCAACTGACGATCAACTCTGGATTAGAGGATACACGATCGTTTCTATTGAGATATGCCTTGTAATTCTATTGCTTGTAATAATAGTAGGTGTAGTTAGAAACCTAGTCGAAATGGGCCAGTCGAATGGGCTAGTCGAAATTGTGGGACTGGGCCTGTTTCATTGCCCTAATCATTCCTCTTGTCCTTAGCGCCGCCACTTCCTTTTCTTCTCTCTTTCATGTATTTATCCCCAACAAACTGGTATCAAGAGCTTGTTAGATACTTACAAAATCTATCAAGATTCATGGCAGCGCGAGACAACTCTGGTGGAGGTATTCCGGGGAACCTCCCAATCTTCGATGGAAAGGATTATGAACGATGGTGTGCGCAGATGAAGGTGCTGTTTCGATATCAAGATGTACTTGATGTCGTGAATGATGGTGTTCCACCCTTGGCAGCAAACGCCACTGAAGCGGTGAGGAACAACCACCATTCGCTGAGGATGAAAGATGGAAAATGGCTGTTTTTGATTCACCAATGCGTTGATTCCAATGTCCTGAACCTGATCATCGACAGTGATTCAACAAAGGCAGCTTGGGACATCCTCAAGAACACGTATGGAGGAGCAGATAGACTGAAGAAGATACGCCTTCAGTCGCTCAGGAAACAGTACGAGGCCTTGAAGATGACAGATGGAGAATCGATTGGAGAATTCATTACGAGGTTAGTAGCATTAACTAATCAAATGAAAGGTAATGGTGAAATTGTGACTGAAGTAAATAAAGTCGAAAAGGTGCTCAGATCCTTAACCCTGGAATTCGACTATGTTGTCACTGCTATCGAAGAATCCAAGGACCTAGATACGTTGAAGTTAGATGAACTTCAGGGTTCCTTAGAGGTGCATGAATTGAGAATAAGGCAGAGAAGTTCAGAGAAAGAAACTGAACAAGCCTTGCTTTCATACTCCTCTAAGAGAAACTGGAAGGCAGGCAAAAAGGAGAAGGGTAGAGAAAAGGGATCAAGCAGTAAGAAGAAAGAACAAGGATCTTTCGACAAGAAGAAGGGAGACCTGTCGAAAGTTCAGTGTTATAACTGTCAGCAATTTGGGCATTATAGGAACAAGTGTAAAAACAAGAAAGTTCCTAGGGATAAAGATGCAGAAGCCAAGTTTGCTAATGATGGTGACTCAGACTCTGACTCAGAGGAGTTAATGCTGATGGCTGTCGAAGATGAGATTCGACTCGATGAAATTCGACTCGATGAAGGAATTGCTGAAAGTAGCGAGCAAAATAGTGGGAACACTTGTATAAGTGGATTCACTTGCGATGCTCAAAATACTTGTGCAATGTGTGTGTGGCAGGGCAGTGGAAACACTGGGAATGCCTCCAACATTGCCAGCAATGATGATGAAGAATTGTCATTCATGACAGCTACTGACCTAGAATTACTGTTGTTGAAGGCTGATACAAATTCGACTGAAGAGAAGTCTGTCGAATGGTATCTCGACACAGGATGTTCAAATCACATGTGTTGTCACAAGGAGTGGTTTGTCGAACTGGAGCAGATAAGCAAAAAGATAAGGTTTGCAGATAACAGTAGAGTTACTGCTGAACGAGTAGGTACCATAAAGTTCCTGTCGAAAGATGGTAAGTGGTGCTACATCCAAGGGGTATTTTATGTACCAGATATGAGGAGCAATCTGCTAAGTATTGGGCAGATGATTGAGAAAAAATTCACCCTCGAAATGGGTGATAACAGTCTCAGCTTGTTCGATTCGACCAAGAAGATGATTTTGAAGGTGTCGATGCAGAGTAACAGAACCTTCAAGATCAAGCGGCAAGTAGTCGAAGAACATTGTCTCCAGACTACTGTCGAAGAGGAGCACTGGAAGTGGCACAGAAGATTTGGCCACCTCAACTTCAAGAGCTTGAGTCAACTACATGAAAAGAAGATGGTTCATGGGTTGCCTGCAGTAAAAGTACCTGTCGAAGTTTGCGAGAGTTGTTGCAAGTCGAAGCAACCAAGAAACTCGTTTAAATCAGAAGTACCTAGCAGAGCAGAGAAGAAGCTAGAGGTGATATTTTCTGATGTCTGTGGTCCTTTCGAAGTATGTTCATTAGGAGGGAATAAGTACTTTGTCACCTTCATTGACGAATACACTAGAATGTCCTGGGTGTATTTGATCAAAAGGAAGAGTGAAGTACTAGAAATATTCAAGAAGTTTAAGGTAATGATTGAAAAGCAGAGTGATTGTGCAATCAAAACCCTTAGAAGCGATGGAGGTGGTGAGTACAATTCTCATGGATTTGTCGAATTCTGTGAGAAAGAAGGAATTGTGCATGAAGTCACTGCACCTTACACGCGTCAGCATAATGGTACTGCTGAGAGGAAAAACAGGACCATCCTCAACATGGTAAGAAGTATGTTGAAGGAGAAGAAACTACCTCATAGTTTATGGGGAGAACTTGTAGCCACAACAGTGTATATTCTAAATAAGTGCCCCACAAAGAGATTGATTGGGAAGATACCTGAAGAAGCTTGGCTGGGAAGAAAGCCGAGTGTCAAGCACCTTAGAATAATTGGCTCAGTATGCTATAGACATGTCTCTGAGCAACTAAGAAGCAAGCTGGATGATAGAGCACAACAAATGATTCTTGTTGGCTATCATTCGACAGGAGCATACAAACTGTATGATCCTGTGCAGAAGAAAATAGTGAAAAGCAGAGATGTCGTAGTAGATGAGTCGAAACATTGGAACTGGGAAGAAGGCTGTGAGAAACCTACAATGATGGACTTCGACGAAGTCTCTGATCGAAATGATCAGAATGAAGAGTTCGAAACTGAAGAGCCAGAAGAACCCATTGCTATCGAACCTTTAAGAAGGTCGCAAAGGGAAAGGCAGAGATCAGTAAGAATAGAAGGATTCGACACTTACCCAAATTCTGCTATTACAGCGGAGGGAGACCTGACACACTTTGCATTAATGGCTGAAGCAGAACCAGTGAGCCTGGAAGAAGCTCTTAGCCACAAGCAGTGGAAGGAAGCAATGATTGACGAGTTGAAATCAATCGAGAAGAATGATACTTGGAAGCTAGTCGAACTTCCAAAAGAAAAGAAAGCCATAGGGGTGAAGTGGGTCTTCAAGACCAAAGTCAAGCCCAATGGAGAAGTGGCCAAGTACAAGGCCAGGCTAGTAGCCAAAGGGTTCCTGCAGAAACCTGGTTTGGATTTCAATGAGGTCTTTGCCCCAGTAGCCAGGATCGAAACCATAAGATTGGTAGTAGCATTGGCAAGTCATAGAGGCTGGCCCCTACATCAACTAGATGTAAAGTCAACATTTCTGAATGGACCTCTGGAGGAGGAAGTCTATGTTTGTCAACCACCTGGTTTTGAGTCGAAGGGAAAAGAAGACAAAGTCTATAAGCTGGAGAAGGCCCTATATGGGCTCAAGCAAGCTCCAAGAGCGTGGAACAAGAGAATTGATGGATTTCTCTTGGCTCAGAAGTTCATTAGATGCACTAATGAACATGGAGTATATGTGAAGAAGAATGGAACTTCGACTCAGTTGTTGTTGTGCCTGTACGTAGATGATCTACTTGTAACTGGCAGCAATGAAGTCGAAGTCAAAGCCTTCAAGAAAGTGATGATGTCAGAATTTGAAATGAGTGATCTGGGACATCTATCATATTTCTTGGGGATGGAATTTACCAAGACAAGTAAGGGTATACTCCTGCACCAGTCGAAGTATGCAGCTGATATCCTGAAAAAATTCGACATGAGCAACTGCAAGGAAGTTTCGACACCATCAGACACTAGCAGCAAGCTGTCGAAAGACGACGAAGGGATTGAAGTAGATGCCACCTTGTTTAAACAGATCGTGGGCTCCCTAAGGTACCTGTGCAACACTCGACCTGACATTATGTTTAGTGTCGGAATGATCAGCAGATTCATGGAGAAGCCGAAAAGCTCTCATATGGTAGCTGCAAAAAGAGTACTAAGGTATGTAAAGGGAACACAAAGTTATAGTATTCTGTTCCCTAGCAAGAGTGTGTCGAAGAATGGTAATGAAGTGTTTGGCTACACGGACTCCGACCGGAGTGGAGACAAGAGTGATCGGAAAAGCACAAGTGGGTATGTCTTCATGTATGGATCGAAACCCATCTCTTGGTGCTCGAAGAAGCAAAGTATAGTTGCGTTATCCTCTTGTGAAGCAGAGTATGTGGCTACTTCGTTTGCAGCATGTCAAGCATCATGGCTGAGCATGCTATTGGTCGAAATTGGAGTGCACAGGGTCGAAGGAATGAAGTTGTTGATCGACAACAAGTCTGCGATAGATCTCGCCAAGAATCCTGTTGCACATGGTAGGTCGAAGCACATAGAGACCAGACATCACATCCTGCGTGATCAAGTAAACAATGAGAAGCTGAATCTGGAATATTGTTGTTCGGAACTTCAAATAGCTGATGCAATGACCAAGCCATTGCAAAAGGGAAGATTCGAAGAATTAAGAACAATGCTTGGGATGATGTCACTCAGCAATGTGAATTAGGAGGCAATATTGAGATATGCCTTGTAATTCTATTGCTTGTAATAATAGTAGGTGTAGTTAGAAACCTAGTCGAAATGGGCCAGTCGAATGGGCTAGTCGAAATTGTGGGCCTGAGCCTGTTTCATTGTATATATATACCGACGTCAGTAGCATGTAATTTGTACCCTACTTTTATGAAATTCAGTGCAGCTTTTACAATTCTACAATTCATATTATATTGCGCTAATCATTCCTCTTGTCCTTAGCGCCGCCACTTCCTTTTCTTCTCTCTTTCACGTATTTATCCCCAACAGTTTCTATCTGTAGCTTATGTGGGACTGCTTCTGAGGATTCTCAACATCTCTTCCTTGCTTGCCCTTTAGCCCAACATATCTGGAGATGGCCCTCTGTTTTTGGTGTGCTGCAAATGATTATTAGTGATTTTGGTGCCAACCTAGTTGGGATGAGAGTCATTATTGTGATGCTTTGGCACGCCAATTTTAACATTCATTGGACTAGATTCCTTTTAGTAGGATTGCTATTTTTCCCCTTTGACTGAAATCTTGTTTTATTCATGGGTATTGGTCTAGTCCCCCAATGTCTTTTGTATCTTTTTCATCTTTTATCAATAAATTGCAGGGGGAGTACTCTTTTTTCTTCTAGATGTTTTTTTTCCTAAAGAGGATTTTACATCAGAAGGTTTTAACGAGACTCCATAACCGTTTCTTTTGCTAAAAAAAAATGGGTGATTGATTCCATTGGCTTAGTAGTGATATGCCCTAACCTAAATCCAATCCCCGTAGCTTTGGAAATCGATATATCAAGGTCGTGTTGGGAAATGTCCAACAGAACCGCTTAGTCAAAGACACAGTAGTAGCATACCCTCTCTCTTGTCGTTACTATTTGCCTTATCAAAAACGAATAGGGTCAATTACTCAATTCTATTTTCTCTTAATAAAAAATATTAATATATTTTTGATTGGTTATTAATTTGTCCTCGTCAGAAAAAGATGAAAGAGTGGCCAACTCAGGTGCATGTGACTGGAATTCGAATGCATGTGCATAGTGTGCAATGTGCATGCACGCTACATTTTATTGGCTCAGTGGGGCGGTGTCACTCTATCCCCACTTCTGCACTAATTAATAATTTAAATATTTTATCATATTATTGTATAGTCTATTCCTTCTTCTTCTTTTCCTTATTTTAGTTTTATTTACCAAAAGAAAACACACTTTATTCTTTTTTATTTTATTAAATTAAATTGTGATGATTATGCAATTCTTCTTCTATCATGCGTACCGATATGTGATTTGTCAAAAATAAATGTAAAGTACACAAGTTTTTTGTGTGGATGATTATGCAATTCATCTTTCATACATATCGCTATATATGTGATTCGTCCATTACCCATTAATAAAATGTTTATTCATGTGTTGGAAGTGAAGCAACACATGTATCTTCCTAATTAAGATCACCATTAAATTAGTTTGAGGGCTTTATGTTACCTAGCTGGCCTTTCATTTGCTTTGTAAAGCAAGCTTCTACCCGGAGGAGAGACTTGCTTGTACTCCCTTCGTAATAATTTGTACTCTAACTTGCAATAAAATATGGCCTAAACTATATATAGTTTTGGTCTTTTATTTTTCACTTTTTTATTTACGCTCTTTATCTTTTAAAAGGTTCGTTTACGTCTTTTATCTTTTTAAAATGATAATTCCATTAAGTGAAAGTTAAAAAAGACTTAAATCAGCAGTGATGTAAATTGACCATGTAAGTAGTTGACTGTGTTATTAGGTCATTATAAGTTTTTTCGTTTTCGTCTTTTAATTTATCGTTGATTTTAACATATTTGTTTATGTCCTTTATCTTTTTTAAAATATTTGTTTACGTCCTTTATCTTTTCGCAATTAATTAAAATAGTCCTTTTAGTAAGTGATTGTTAATTAAGTTTCCAGTTTTTTGTTTTCGTGTTTTATCTTCTTTAAAATGTTCATTTACGTAATTTATCTTTTTTAAAATGTATGTTTACGTCTTTTATCTTTTCATAGTTAATTAAAGGAAATTGATGGATGATACAGAATGAAAAGTGAAAAACGACCCCATAATAAAGCAATGTTTTCCGGTTACCTTTTACCCAGTGAAGTACGCCAAACAACAAGATTTCTCATTTTATAATTGTTCGACGTGTGTGAGTTCTTACATTTGGTATAAAATTTTCTCATAACAATTATGATTGGTCTTAGTTAAAATGGTTATTCCGTTAATGTGTATTAAAAAAAGAAAAATATTCTATTGCACTAATATAGAAATTAAAAATGATAATAAATTAATAAAAATCAAGAATTATTCAAGTTTAATTTTTGTCACTTTTGTTCTTTTTAATTCTCAGTTTTTTAATTAAATTTTGTTCTACTAACTAGACCGGTTATATTTTTTACAGGAAAATTTTATACGAAATGTAAGAATTCACACATGCCTAACAATTATAAAACGAGAAAGCCTGATTTTTGACGTATACTAGGTAAAAGGTAACTGAAAGGCATTGTCGTATTATAGGCCGTTCCTCACTTTTTGTTTCGTACCATCCATCAATTTCCTTTAATTAACTATGAAATGACAAAGGAAGTAAACAGACATTTTAAAAAAGATAATGGACGTAAATGCACATTTTTGAAAAAATAAAGTACAAAAACGAAAAACAAGAAACATAATGAATAATCATTTACAAAAAGGACCATTTTAATTAACTGTGAAAATATAAATGACGTAAAGAATATTTTAAAAAGAAAAAAGACGTAAACGAATATTTTAAAAAAGATAAATGACGAAAACGAAAAAAATATATAACAGCCTAATAAAACAGTCAGCTGTTTATGTGTCCAATTTAGTCATGTCACTGTCGATTTTATAAATGAATTCTATGCCAAGGCAGCCCTTCCTAAAGCTATTTCCGCGGCTTTTATCGCTCTTATCCCTAAGAACGATAATCCGCAAGGTTTGGGCGAGTTTAGACCTATTTCCCTCATTGGTTGTCTTTACAAGATTTTGGCAAAGGTCCTAGCATCTAGGATAAAAAGGGTGCTGCCCAGTATTATTTCCAAATGTCAATTGGCATTTCTTGGTGGTAAACAAATTCTAGATGCACTAGTGCAAAATTAGCTTTAAAAGACACTATTTTGAATCGGTTGTTTGGATAACCGATTCCAAATGTGGACGCGGTGGCATTTTTGCAATTAAATGGTGTTGTGACAGATGTTTTTAGACATTAGGAATCGGTTGTTTAAACAACCGATTGGATAGGTGCCCATTTAGACATTTTGAATCGGTTGTTTAAACAACCGATTCGGAATATGTACAATCAGAATCGGTTCTTTAAACAACCGATTCATAAAGTCTGTTTCATTAATAAAATTCGTTACCTTGTTTTTCAGCTTCCCTCTCACACGTTTCCCTCATCCCTCTCAAACCCTAACTTTGTAACCTTCCCAAAGATCTTGCGAAACTTCAGCAGCGCACCCACAATCGAACTCGGCGGCGCTCCCCCTTGGTAGTCTCCAGCGATGGTCTTTAGCTCTCGTCTTTCTCCTCCCATCTCCGGTGACGGTCTCTAGTCTTCGCGGTGATCTCCCTTGCTTCCCGTAATCGCTCGCTCCCCTGAATCCCTATTTGCTCCCTTCGTTTCTTTCACTCTCCCCAATTGCTTCTGGAAAATCATCATAGGCGGTGGTGTTGAGCCGCACCTGAAACGGTTGTTTCACCTGAGATTGTTTCACTTCCTCCCCAGTAGGTGAGATTGTTTCACATTTGTGTTCTCTATCGCTCCCTCTAACCTAGCTCCGTTACTTTTCTTTGCAGGTGAAAACTCCAAGCCATGCGTTGTTGCTAGATTTTTGCGACGCCGCTTTATCTTTGTGCATATTTGGTGAGCATTCAAATCCAATTTACAAGTTTAGATGTTTTTCCTCTTCATTTACAGGTTTCGCTTGGTTTGCATTATTCTTCTTCTCTCTGTTTGCTCCAGGAATGGTTTGGTATCTTTCAAATGTTTTCTACTTAAAAATCAAATGACCCTCTTTGGCAAGTTGTTACTGTTTTTTGATTTCTTGTTTTAAAGTTTTGTGTCATTTATTTTCTCTTTGTTGTTTTATAAAATGCAGATCTTTTGTGTTCATGTTCTGATTTCATAAGCCATGTCATTTTTTCTTGATTTTTCTTACCTACATAGCCCTATTGATGTGATGTGATTATTGAATAGCATTTTCAAGCTGTAATGAGAAAGTACTGTAAGAAAGAATTGAGTAATGATTTGCTTTCATTTTCCCTATTTTTTAATTAGTTACTGATTTTTTTTATAAAGTAGAAAGATAGTAACAAGATTGATTTTTTACTTTCAATCTGGTTTATATAGTATTTCAGATGTTAATGATATGAAATGATTTTGTTTATGTTGCAGAGTCCAGATGGGGATATAATAGATTGTGTGCTAGTTTCTAAGCAGCCAGCTTTTGACCATTCTTTTCTCAAAGATCACGAAATCCAGGTCCATTTCCTTCATTCAAGATTTGTATTTCTGTTCCAATTTTTGAAGTATTTTTTTTTTCATTCTAACTTTATGCTTTTGATTAATTAGATGAGACCAAATTTCCATCCCGAAGGGCTCTTTGATGAGAACAAGTTAGTTGTAAACAAGGAAAAATCAACTACTCCCATAACTCAGTTGTGGCATTCTAATGGTAAATGTCCTGCTGACACAATACCTATCAGAAGAACAAAGGAAGAAGATGTTCTGAAGGCAAGTTCAGTCAAAAGATATGGAAGGAAGAAGCATAAGTCAATCCCTAAACCAAGATCAGCTGAACCTGATCTAATTAACCAGAGTGGTCATCAGGTAATAAATTTTTATGAGCTATTAAGACACTGGACACAAGTTTTAATTTAAAAAATGTAAGTAATCATGTCTTCAAGCTGAAAGCTGAAGTGTTGGTGCTACAAAAGTTTTGAGTGCCTTGTTGGTTTAGTGTTACAAAGGTTTTCTTGTTTCTTCTGATGGTCTAATTTTATTGTTTGTGTCTTTGTTTGTTTTATCAGCATGCAATAGCATATGTTAAAGGAGATAAGTACTATGGAGCAAAAGCTACCATAAATGTTTGGGAGCCAGAGATACAACAAGCTAATGAGTTCAGCTTGTCCCAACTTTGGATATTAGGAGGTACATTTGGTCAAGATCTTAACAACATTGAAGCTGCCTGGCAGGTACTAAGAAGATTCTCTAATAGAAATTAGATAGCCATTCAATTATGTTTGTCAGTGACATGCCATCATCTCAAGTTCTTTGTTCATTTTTTAAAGAGGTTTTGAGCAGCCTCTCATTGAGCTCCTTATTTATGAGGCTATCATCAAAAACCAACACATGAAACTGTGACTCTCCAGCAACCCTCCCAAATTGCTCCAACTCAGGATGCAGAAAGGTAAAATGGATTTTAAATACTCATTTTTTTCCTGGTTTGTGAGATGTGATTAGCTGGCTTTACTCACCCTTGTCAATATTTGTTATGTTGTTGGTTGGTACTGCTACTAAAGCACTTAAATTACTTGCTAATTGAGATGTCAAGAACACATGCATAAAGCAAATCTGATTTCTGAGAGCAGTTGCAATAAAACCAACTCCATTTATAAAGGCGATATATTTGCTAAATCTCAGGACACTTGTCAACTTGTTTATACTTCTAGACTCTGCATAGTGAAACACTTGTCTCTGTATGGGAATTTTTCTTAGATTCTTTCACAATTTTGCATTTGTTATCTGTAGGCCATACAAGTGCTATAGATGATGTATTCCTTAAGTAGTTTGAACTACCAGAAGAGTCAGAATCTGATTTCCTCAGTATTGGATTGGATGCTGAGTACTTTTGTCGACGCTGTGATGGGAGAACTGATCTGATTCCTCATGCTAAAAAGCTTCTACTGACATGTGAATATATTGATTCAAATGATGATGACATGAAGAAAAAGATTTTAAATCTTTGCATGTACAATTCTACTGCTCAGACACAAATGGGAAAACTGGATCTCACTCATATGAAGAGACTTTCAACTGTGAGTTTCTGGTTCATACTTTACTTATTAATTTTGAATCCTTACCTAAGAGGTCCAATCTAATTAATGTACTTTTTTTGTTTCCATTGTCAAGCTTAGTAGTGGGTGGAGTAAGATCTAAAATCAAAACTTTTTATTCACAGATCAAGAACTGCATTGATGGGATCCTCCACTCTCTACCTTAGTATAATTTCAATTTTGTTTACTTGTTGGCAAGTTACCACTCTTGCTTACAGAAGTGGTGGTAAAGGATAACTGGTGGTTTGTCACTGTTTGTTTGATTGTTCCTTTCTGGTAATTCCTCTTCATTGTTTAAAATGGTTTTCAAATTATAGTTAAACTGGGTAGATTTTCGACTTCCCAATATGAATTTTTTTACAGTTTCCCTTAGCTTTGTGTAATTTCATGACATTGATGAGTTAAGTTGGTTAATGTTTTCTCTTGTTGCTGTTGAAGAAACATGTGAACTACTGCTGGTCATGGTTTTATACAAATTGATATAATTTCCCTCAATGAGGATGCTTCAAAGTATAACTGATGGTGATGAGTTTCTCTTACTTACAACTTGTGGATGTGTGTTTGGTACTTGCATTGTTCAGTTGTTGCACATGGACGGTGTGGAGCAGCTCAAGCTGCAACCAGATAAACATGAAGCTAGTTCGACCCCACAGTGTCAGTATTACCGAATTTGGAGCTGTTGGCGATGGAATCACTCTCAATACAAAGGCATTTCAGAATTCCATCTTCTACTTAAATTCATTTGCAGACAAAGGTGGAGCCAAGCTTTTTGTCCCAACTGGCTGATGGTTAACTGGTAGTTTTGATCTCATCAGCCATCTAACTTTGTGATTTGATCTCATCAGCCAACAGAAATCTAAAGTTTGTAGCTTAATCTGTTTAAAACCTTGCCGTATCTATTACATAATATAGTGTGAAACAAATTCCTTATGATTTCTGTTCTCAGAAAGGCACTGCAAAGGAGCTTATTAGTCAAATTCAATTGGCCACATCGAATTTAATTTTTTTTTTAAAAAAGGTAACATTTCTAATCGGTTATCTAAAGAACCGATTTTAAATGTCTTTTTTTAGTACATTTTGAATCGGTTATTTAACCGATTCAAAATGTCCCCTACATTTAGAATCGGCACATTTGGAATCGGCCAATAACCGATTCCAAATGTGCCAAACAACCGATTCGAAAAGCCTTTTTTGCACTAGTGATGAGTGCTTGTTGTTCAAAGTTGATTTTGAGAAAGCCTATGATTCAATATCATGATATTTTCTATTTTACATGATGGATAGGATGGGTTTCCCTTTGAGATGGATTAGGTGGATGAAGGCTTGTGTGTGTTCAAGCACTATGTCGGTGCTAGTGAACAGTTGTCCAACCGGTGATTTTAATGTGCGTAGAGGTTTGAGACAAGGGGATCCTTTGTCTCCTTTCCTTTTTCTTATTGTTGCTGAAGGTCTGTGTGCTCTGGTTGCCAAAGCGGTAGATAACGGTTCTTTCCAATGTTATTCTATCAATGAAAATTTGAAGTTCTCAATCTCGCAGTTTGCAGATGACACGGTGTTTATGGGTTGAGCATCTTGGGACAATTTATGGAGCATCAAGACCATTTTGAGGAGTTTTGAGCTTGTGTCGGGCTTGAAGGTTAACTTTCACAAAAAGTAAGCTTATAGGCATCAATGTTTTTCAGATTATTTTCTTGATACCGCAACTACTTTCTTACATTGTAGAACAGAAACTATCCCTTTCAAATTCTTGGGGATCCCGGTGGGAGCCAATCCAAGAAGGGCTTCTACTTGGAAACCAATTATTGTCATGCTTCACAAGAGATTATCTTCTTGTAAAGGGCGCATCTTATCTATTGGAGGAAGGGTAACACTTATTAACTCGGTCTTGAATAGTATACCTCTTTACTTCTTCTCTTTTTATAAGGCTCCGAGGGTGGTATTAATCCAACAAATGATTAAGAATCAACGAGATTTTTTGTGGGGGATTAATGATGGCGATAGAGGGATGTATTGGGTAGCTTGGGACAAAGTATGCAAACCAAAGAATGAAGGGGGGTTGTGCATCAAAAATTTAGAGTTGTTTAATGTGGCTCTTTTATCTAAGTGGAAATGGAGGTCTTTGGTGGAGATTGATGCAAGCTGGAGGGGATTGTTGCTACATCGTTATGGGGATTTTTCATCTTCTCTCATCCACGGCTCAACTGAATCTATTAATAGAGGTTTGAGAGGTTCTCTTTGGTGGCGTGACTTGCTTATGTTGGACTCTTCTTTGCCCTTTGACCGTCACTTCAAATCTAGCATCAGAAGAGGATTGGGGGATGGAATGTCGATTGATTTTTGGAACGACCATTGGCTAAGACACGCTCCCTTGTCAGTAGTTTTTCCCTCTATTTTTGCAGGTTGTACTAATAGGAATGCTACTGTCGCTGACTATGGTGCGTGGACCGGTAATGTTTGGCGTTGGCAATTACCGTGGATGCAAAGTGGTGACCAGAATTTTAGAGAAGAAGTTGCCTCGTTGCAACAGATTTTACTTGATAATAAACCATTTCAGGGAGCTCTCGATAGGTGGCTGTGGATGCAGGATCCATCTAAAATGTTCTCGGTCAGAACCTGTTATGCAACGCTACTAGATGATGCTGAACATTCTGGTTCAGTTTCAGCTCTTAATAATATTCTGGCGAAGATTTGGAAGTCGGCAACTCCCTCTAAGGTTAACATATTCGGTTGGCGTTTGTTCCGAAATTCGCTGCCAACCTGCAGACAACTTCTTCACCGACACATTATTCAATCCGTAACTGATGTAGTCTGTCCTTTTTGTGCGATGAAAACTGAGGATTCAACTCATTTGTTTCTGACATGTACGTTTGCAGCTGAAGTGTGGAACAATATTTGTGTTTGGCTGGGTGTACAGCAAGTGCATAATCTATCTTTGGATGATCATTTCTTGTGGATGGGCAGAATTTGTAAGGGAAAGAAGGAAAGGAAAACCAAATACTTGATTTAGTTGACGACGTGTTGGTGTCTATGGTTGTCCCGGAATGTAGTCATCTTTAGGAATGAGAATGCTAGTATAGCTGATGTCATTAACCGGATCAAAAGTCTAGCTTGGAGTTGGTTTGTTTATCGAGTCGGTAGTGGCTCTATTTTGTCTATTTCTTCATAGTGGATTAATCCACTTCCTAGCCTAAACTATGTGTAACTCCTCTTGTATTGTTTGGGCTTGAGCACCCCAAGTGCTCCTTTAATGAAGAAATTGCTTAACGAAGAAAAAAAAATTAGGTAACGAAGTTAAGTCTTAAATGAGATTTAAAAAAACATGCAAATAACTACTCCTTGTGGCCCTCTTTATGCATACCAAAAAAACTACCCCTCTTAATAAATGTGCATATAGTTGATTTTTATTATAAGGTGCTGCAGATTATTAATTATTTATCACTCTAATTATACGATTTGATTGCATTTTTCTTGTCAATTTTTTCAATTTGACAATTTTCCTCCTGTTGTATTTTATTTGTACTTTGGTCACTCAAAATTATATATGGACTTTTTGATCTTTTAGTACTCAAACATCTTAAATTTTGAAAAAATGAGAATCAAACGCACAATTCACGATTTTCAGAACCAGAAGGGCACTAAAAAACACAAAGATCAAGATTGCTGGATTGAGAAAGTTAGGGGACCGAAATTACATAAAAAAGATTAAATAACTAAAATGGTCAAATTAAGAAAGTAGGAGACCAAAATTGCAATTAAACTGAACAATAATCATTTACTACTATAAAAGAAAGATTGCAATATGTAAAAAGAATTGTTAATTAGAAAGGAAAAAAATTAACGACATTGTGATCTATAACTAGCAAAATGCACGGAAACAAATACATGGATAAATTTTTAAAATGTCTAAAAAGTATGCAAAATATATATTTTGAGAAAATATTAGTTTAGTTTTTTTACAATAACAAAATATTAGTTTAATGAATAAATATTATTTTAGAGGCAGCAAAGAATAAATAAAAGGAGTTACAAGAAGGAAGTTCAGGGTTCAAACATCGGAAACTAACATTCCCCCACCCCCACTAATATTTGCTTATCAAAAAAAGAAACAATAAATAAAATGATTCAATTTAAATACATAATAGATGTATAAATATTTTACACTATCTACCAATTACAGATTGACACATCACTAAAAACAGATTAGTCAATTAGTAACAACCAATTAATTAATTGATAATCAACCATTCTATGAAATGTATTTGGTTGTGGCTGTAAAAGTCTATACACGATATGTGTATATCAATTAAGCTCAAAATAAAATGTTTCGAGACAAGCCATAATTGTGTCAAAAAAAGACAAGCCATAATTCAATGTTGGCCATCACTTTTCCCACACCCCTCCCTACTCACCCCACACCCCCTAACTCCTTTAATCCCCAAATTACCCCTCACTAAAAAACACTATTTCTCCCTCTCCCTCCCTCACACCTCCTCTCCTCTCACACCCCAACCTCCCATCTACTCCGCCCCCCTCTCCCTCTCAATCGTTGATTTCGATTTCCCGACGTCAGTTTCGCACCTAGGTACTCCCTCCCTCGCTTTCCTCCGTTATTTTCATTGTTTATGTTTCTGTTTCTGCGTTTTCTGGATTCTGAGTCGTCTGCGACAGATTCGGTTGCCCTCAACCAAATGGTTCTGGGGACGAAGCAAAACGGACCCATTCGTCCTCAACCGAATCATACTGATACTGATTGTGTTTGATATGTTCGGTTGCAGGTATGATCCTTACTGATACGCATGCCATCTGCCAAGCGTATGAGAGTGTTGAGAGTGTGGAAGCCTCGTTAACATAGTATCAGATCGGGAGCTTCAACGTCGCCAGGATTATGCCCGCGGTTGCCTCTGATGGGAGTGGGAGTGTCAGTGATACTGCGAGTGATGCTGGATCCGGCTCTGTTGTTACCCAGTTGTAGTTTTTTACTGTTATCTTGTTTATCAATAATTGTAATTGAACGTCAGTGATTTAGTAATGAATAAATATTGGGTTGATTATTTTTTGGTTTACAGTATCTTTTAAATTAAACTCGAAATACACGAAAACGATAAAATGACAGAAACTACTGAGCTGGTGGACTTAAACCACTAAGGATCTCAGCGACGGTCCATGTGGTTTCCACGTACAAATGTAGATAACCCTTCCATTTAAATAGGACATAATTGGACATCATTTCTTGGACGTCATCGTTGTTCTTTGATGAACCCGCATCACATGATGTGTTTCATTGGTTTAAAGAGAGTTTTTAAGTGGAAATGGTGATGAATGAATTAAAAGTGTGATGAAAAGTATCAATTTGTGCTATTTGAAATTGTTTTACTATGCAGTGTTTATGCTGAGTTTTGTCGTGTTTTTGTGCCCAAGGACTAGGTGGAAATGAAGAACGAAGCAGTGCAGGCAAATGGACTCAAGGGCGCAAGATCTAGGAGCTTTCAGCCAAATGGCGCGCAACTGGCGCGCAGGTGGCGCTGCAGCGCGCAAACTGACAGAAGCCTCGGCCAAATGGCGCGCCACTGGCGCGTGGCGCGCAAATTCACAGCAAGCGGGCCCTTCTCGCGCGTAAGTGGCGCGCCGCGCGCAACTGGCGCGCGAAACTCCAGAATGCGCGTTAAATCATGACCAGGACGCGTTTTGAAGGCACTTTTGCACTATTTTGGAACGCTAGACGCGTGAGAGCTGATCCTGGGCGATTGGAGTTGAAGATTCAAGACTTGGGAACAAGGATTGAAGATTCACATGCGTTCTTCATCATCTCCTATGTGTAAAAATCCCTTTTCTTTCTCTTTGATCATGTGTAACTAAACCCTAATGTTAGGGATGGATGAATTTTGGTTTACAACTATTGTTGCTGGTTTATGTTAATGTTCTTAATGCTTTCTCTCTTCATTTGTGAATTGAATTTCAGTGCTTAACATTTCTATGATTGGAAAATTATAGAACAAATCTTTATTCAATGATCAAATGGGAATTTTATTATTGGAATGTTTGAATTTCAATTCCTTCAATTCGTAGCTTAGGAATATTCTTCGAATTGATGTATGTTGCGAATCCTCGTTGTTAATGCTTGTTGTTAGTAGATGCGCCTAAGGAATTAGGGCTTTTATGAATCAACAAAGGACTATTCACCTAAGGGATTAGGGCTTGGTTAGAATTGTGGATTCGATAGCAAATGAGAGAGAGAGATTATCTTTTGAAAATAAATCAGTGACAATAGTGTGAAATCGAAAGGCATTCATCCCTAGCGTCTTCTCATCCATATTTTCTCCTAAGCATGCATTTCCGTTTTCTCTCGTCGAAAACACCAAAAATATTTAACTGTTTTAAATTAGCGTTAGTAACGCAATCATACCCTTTTCAAGTTATTTCCATTTGGTTCTTTTAGCTGTTGTTGACGTGTTGGTAGATTAAATTTGATCCTCGAGGACGATACCCGGTCTTACCGGTTTTTATTACTTGAACGATTCGGTACACTTGCCGAAATCATCAACAAGTTTTTGGCGCCGTTGCCGGGGATCGAAATTACATTTACCAGTAAATTCGAAGGTAACAACTAATTTGAACCCGTACATACTTTAGTTTGTTTTTAGTTTTGTTATTTCTTTTTTTCATTATACATATATTTTTTTTATCTTTTTACCACTTTTACTCCATTGATTCTATGAAAGCCAGGTGAATACTTTGTAAGTCATGAAGTCCACACTACCGCCACTTCGTTGTTGTTGTTGTGGAGGACCACATTTAAATGGCGATTGTGAGACATACTCCTATTGTGATCTTTGTGGGAAAGATCTTGTGTATTGCGCTTGTGAACCAGAATGGATACTCATTGACGAGTCTTATCCTTGGTTGGCCCAACCTAAAATTCTTGAGGAGCCAGAATGGATAGTTATTGACAAATCATATCCCTGGTTAGCAAATGACTGGTTAGCAGATGAACAACCACTTATTCAAAATTCAGAATAAGAAGAAAAAGGCTTACTAATAGAAGAATCATGGGAGAAAAAGAAAGATGAGGAAGAAAAAAGAATTGAACGTGAGGATCCTCTTGTTTGGAGGGAAGCTAAACATTCTCAACAAGAAATCACCCAACAAATCATTTTCCATACTCATCTTTTGAGAAGCAAGGAAGATGAGAGTGAAGAGATTGATCGATATTTAGACTCTTTCTATGCCTTGTTCGTCATCCTTCACCTTGAGAGGGTATGGAAGCATATGCAGTTGTACCTCAAGTTCATGAATTTCCTGCCTCATAAACGGAAGAAGAAGGATGATGTGTTCTTCGTGTCATATATTCCACCTTGAGGGAGTGGAATTTCAGCGTCAAGCTATAGACGATAAACAAGCGCTTATTGGGAGGCAACCCAATTTTCTCTATCCCTATCTTTTAATTTTACTTTATTCTAGTTTATTTTAATTGTTTTCTCGCATTATTTTTATTTGATTAGTACTTTAGGGTGCATCTAGGACACATTCACACACTTGTTGGCAAGTTGAAGTAGCTTTTGTGCATGATTAGAGCTACTTATCCGTTAACACAACGCGTGAGAGGTGCTTGCGCGCAGCATACGCGCTACACTCACTGTCACTTCGCGCGTAACTTCCCCAAGGGCTCCTAAGTTAGAATTTGGTTGTGGGGCTTTCTACATTGCATCTTCTTTCTTCCTATAGCATCATTCATCAAGACATGGCTGACAGAGTACCAATGAGGAAGAAGTCTGTCCGTACTTCAACAACTCATAGTGAAGACCAATTTGATGTAATGCTAATATCTTCCAGGCACATTCTCAGTGGTCCGATCCTAATGGACAAAGGCAGTAGTACCCCAGACGCAGGTTTTGCGGTTGAGTAAGCTACTCACCGCTATGGTTTTTCCTCTTTTCCCTGTCTTGTCTTTACAGTTGTTATTGTTTGGTTGATCTATTATTACATTGGAGCTTGTTTTGTTTCTGAAACAATTTTTGTTCATGTCATGTGATGTTAAAATTGCATTCCTACATATGTTTTGATCATGTTTCTATTTGATGGAGGAATGTAGTTTTCATGGATAACGTTTATTGGATTGTGATTTTCAGTGTCCTTTTGATGCTATGCTCTTAAATGTTATGAACCAGTTTAAATGGGACTGATCATGCATCTTGTTGTTCTAAATCCCTTGGATGAAAACCCTTAGAGGAATCTTCTGTGACATTTGAATACTTGATTCATTGTGCTTAATACCCTATTATGAATAACCTGTGAGCATCTGAGCCAAACAGTTAATTTTATTCTTGAGTGCTTCCATTGCTTGTGACACTCTTCAGAACTTGACTTAGTTCTTGACTGCTTTTGCATTGCTTATATGCACACACACGTGATTGAGGACTTTCTGTTTTTTGGCAGCCAGAGCTTTAAAAAGCCTACCCTTTATTATTGACCTTTTTGAATAGCCCATCTGAGCCTTAGACCTTTTTTTTTGGATTGATTACCCTCATTACAAGCCATAAACTGAAAAACCAAGTGTCCCACTTGTTTGGAATTGAGGGGTCTATAGTCACTATTGAACTTGAAGCTCAAAATTAAGTTTGGGGTGGCAAATTAAGTTTGGGGTTGCAAATTAAGTTTGGGGTTGCTTGAGGACAAGCAATTGTTCAAGTTTGGGGTGGTATACCAAAAGTAGTATATTACATTCAAAAAAATATATATATTACATTCAAAAGAAGTAGTATATTACTTTCAAAAAAAAAAGAAAGAAAAAAGAAAGAGAGAAATCAAAATCAAGTCAAACCAAACCATATAGAAGAAATAACAAAGCTCAATTTTGTATGGTGGAGAATTCTTTGGTGAAGTTGGTAAGCGTAGGAAAGGTTCATAAGTGAAAATGGCATCTCTCAATTCCAATCAAGAAAGCCTAGATTCCAAAATTTATCCTTCCTTACCCAAGTCCCATTACAACCCTTAATAAGTCCTCATGATGTGTGTGGTATTTGCGTGTGATTGCTTGTTGTAGAATTATGTCAAGCCTATGGTAGTGTGTTGCTTGTGATGTGATTGAGTGAATTACCCTGAAAATACTTGTGTGTGAGAGAGAAACACTTGTGTGAGAGAGAGATGTTACCAAGTGGCTTCAGTCTCAAGAGGGGGGGGGGGGGGTGAATTGAGATTTAAAAACTTTTCAGATCTTTCAAAAACGTTTTTCCCCTTTTCAATGACTTAGAAAGCACGGCCCACACCGGTCACTGGAGTAACTCTCAAAAATAAATGCTCACCTTCCTGGAACTCTAAATCTTTTCTCCTCTTGTCGTGATAACTCTTCTGACGACTCTGCGAAGCCTTCATCTTCTCACGGATCAACTTTATCTTCTCGGTTGTCTCCCGAACAATTTCCGGTCCAAGCACCACACTCTCTCCAGACTCATACCAACACAGCGGGGTTCTACACTTCCGACCATACAATGCCTCAAAAGGTGCCATCTCGATACTAGAATGGTAACTATTGTTATACGTGAACTCTATCAGTGGAAGGTAGAAATCCCACGAACCTCCTTGTTCCAAAACACAAGCCCTAAACAAATCTTCTAATGACTGAATTGTCCTCTCTGACTGACCATTTGTCTGAGGATGATATGCCGAACTCAACCTCAACTTAGACCCCAACTTTTCTTGCAAACTCTTCCAGAAATCTGAAGTGAACCTCGGATCTCTATCCGAACAATACTCTTAGGAACTCCATGAAGCTTCACAATCTCCCGGATATAAATCTCTGCCAACTTCGACACCGGATACGTGATGCTGATAGGAACAAAATGAGACGATTTCGTTAACTTGTCAACAATCACCCAAATTGCATCATACCCCTTCGCAGTATTAGGCAATCCCGTTACAAAATCCATCGAACTGCTATCCCATTTGCACTCCGGAATTTCTAACGGTTGCATCAGTCCACCAGGCTTCTGATGCTCAACCTTTGACTTCTGGCAAGTCAAACAGGCATACACAAATTGTGCAACATCTCGCTTCATACCGGGCCACCAAAACAACTTCTTCAGATCTTGATACATCTTCGTAGCCCCCGGATGAATACTTAACTTACTTCGATGACCCTCTTCTAAAATTGCTCTCTTCAGCTCTGTGTCTTCAGGAATACAAATCCTATCACGGAATCTCAAAACACCGTGCGCATCCAACTTAAAGTCACTACCCTCAGGCTGATCATCCCCGACCGTCAAATCCACCAACTTGATATCCAACTTCTGGGCTCCTCTGATACTGTCAAGGAACTCATTATTAATCTTCAACATACCCAACTTAACACTCTGAAGCGACACTTCACAAACCAAACTCAAATCCCTGAATTCCTCAATCAACTCTAGCTCCTTAGCCATCATTGCCGACATATGCAAGGACTTTCGACTTAAAGCATCAGCCACGACATTAGCTTTGCCTGGATGATAGTTCAAACCGAAATCATAGTCTTTCAACAATTCCAACCACCTTCGCTGCCTCATATTCAGCTCCTTCTGGTCAAACAAGTATTTCAAACTCTTATGATCACTGAACACCTCAAATCTGGAACCATACAAATAGTGCCTCCAAATCTTCAACACAAAGACTACTGCAGCCAACTCCAAATCATGCGTTGGATAATTCTTCTCATGAATCCTTAACTGCCTCGACGTATAAGCAATCACCTTCCCATCTTGCATAAGCACGCCACCTAGACCCATCTTCAAAGCATCACAATACACCACGAACGGCTCTCCCGGATTTGGCAACGTCAAAACAGGAGACGTCGTCAATCTCTTCTTCAACTCAAGGAAACTTTCCTCACAACGAGCATCCCACACAAAAGCCTTACCCTTACAAGTCAACTGCGTCAACGGAAGGGCCAACTTAGAAAAACCTTCGATGAACCTTCTGTAGTAACCAGCCAACCCTAAGAAGCTTCTAATCTCCGTAGCCGTCTTCGGACTCTCCCACTGCATCACGGCATCAACCTTAGACGGATCCACAGCAATACCACTACCAGAAATGATATGACCCAGAAAACTCACTTCTGACAACCAGAACTCGCACTTAGACAACTTTGCATACAGCCTCTTCTCTCTCAGGATCTCCAATACTAATCTCAAATGCTCCGCATGCTCTTCTTCCGTCTTCGAATAAATCAGGATGTCGTCAATGAACACAACCACGAACCGATCCAAGTAAGTATGGAATATACAATTCATGTACTCCATAAATACACCCGGCGCGTTAGTGACACCGAACGGCATCACCGAATACTCATAATGCCCATACCGCGTCCTGAAAGCAGTCTTCTGAACATCTCCATCCTTCACCTTGATCTGATGATAACCTGATCTCAAATCAATCTTGCTGAACACTCGAGCACCCGCTAATTGATCCATCAAATCGTCTATCCTCGACAGTGGATACTTGTTCTTAATGGTCACCTTATTCAACTGCCTATAATCAACACACAACCTCATGCTCCCATCCTTCTTCTTCACCAGCAACACAGGAGCTCCCCACGGCGATACACTCGGCCTAATAAACTTCTTCTCAAGCAGATCTTCAAGTTGCTTCTTCAACTCAGACAATTCTGAAGCAGACATTCTGTACGGTGCCATAGACACAGGCCTCGTACCGGGTACAAGATCAATAGAAAACTCCACTTCCCTCTCAGGCGGCACACTTGGAATCTCATCAGGGAAAACATCAGAAAATTCGCGCACCACCTGCAACTCTTCAATGATAGCTTGATTCTCAACAGACAGCGATGCCATCAGCGAGAATAACTGAACTCCCTCCTTTGCTAACTTCCAAAACTGACTAGCAGATAACAAACCAGACTCTTCCTCTCCAAAGCTCACAGACTTGCGACGACAATCAATGCGAACATGGTTATGCTCCAACCAGTTCATGCCCAAAATTACATCTAATCCATTCAGCGGCAAACAAACAAAGTCCACAACAAAGTCTCTGTCGAAGATCGACAAGGGACACTGAGAACACACTAGAGAGGTAGTTACCGACCCCTTAGCTGGAGTGTCGACAACCATCTCTCCATTCATAGCAGACAATACAAGATTCAACCTCTTACAACAATCAGCAGCAATAAAGCAATGAGTAGCACCAGTATCAACAATAGACTTTAAAGGAGTACCATTAATGAAGCACGTACCTCTAATGAGTCCATCATCTTCAGTAGGCTCTTCACCTGCTAAAGCGAACACTTTTCCACTGGACCTTTCCTTCTTCGGCTTCGGACACTGTGTACTGATATGCCCTCCTTCACCACAGTTGTAGCAGACCACTACCTTGTTCTCACATTCGGCCACCACATGGCCATCCTTACCGCACTTGAAACACCTCTTCACGTCGCTTCTGCACATGACACTCTTGTGGCCAGGCTTGCCACACTTAAAACACACAATGCTAGCAGGGGCATCTCCCCCACTAGTCCTCTTGCCAGCATCAGCTCTCTGCTTACCCTTGCCCGCAGGGACCTCATACGGCTTACTACGGCCTTGAAACTTGCTCCTCTTATCATTCACAATCTTGTAGTGAGCATTACTATCCTCCTCAAAAATTCTGCAACTATCAATCAAGTCAGCAAAGACACGGATCTTCTGATATCCGATTGCTTTCTTGATCTCGGGCCTCAAACCATTCTCGAACTTGATACACTTGGAAAACTCAGCAGTAGCTCCAATGTAATGCGGATAGAACTTTGCTAGCTCCACGAACTTAGCGGCATACTCCGATAGAAACATACTCCCTTGTTTCAGCTCCAGAAACTCAATCTCTTTCTTCCCTCGGACATCTTCCGGATAATACTTACGGTTAAACTCTCTGCTGAACACTTCCCAGGTAATCTCTTCATTAGCAGTTTCCAACCCCTGCCTCGCCTTTAACCACCAATCATCAGCTTCCTCAGCCAGCATATGCGTACCATAACGGACCTTCTGTGCTGGAGTACAATCCATCACTCGAAAAATCCTCTCCATTTCTTTCAACCAAGCTAAAGCACCATCGGGATCAAACTTGCCCTTGAAGGTAGGCGGATTCTCTCTCTGAAAGGTAGCCAAACTCCGAGACCCCGCATTCTCACCAGCATTCTGTTGATTCTCCACAGCCTGCGTCATAGCAGCTAGAGCAGCAGCAATTGCAGCATCGTTCCTCCCAGCCATTTCAACTCACTTACTACAAAACAAACAACAGTTAGATATAATTGACAACACACCATTGTCAATTGACACTACGACTGGACAACTTGGCCAGACAGACCGAACTTTTGCTTTGATACCACTAATGTAACACCCCTTTTCTACCCGGTAAATATTTAATAAAATCAGAGTTATAAAAAATTTCATACGTCGAAAAGAGATGTCACGCATTCATCAATAATTCAAAACGTCACATGCGATATATAACACTTTGTCAAAAAGGGTCGAAGCCCATAACACCAGTTTAGTTAACCACATCGTCAAAATACATCACCACGCAGCGGAATAGAAATAAGTTCCAAAACATAAAATCATAACGTCCTGAATGGACTCCAAATAAATAAAATGCAACAACCAAAATCTAGGTTCGTTTCCCCCCTTGAGTGTTACATATCAAAGCAAAGGACACCGACTCAGACTAGCGAAGGTAACTAGGCCTTCACTCGCAATCACCTGCACGTTACCGCATAGGGGTAACAGAAGGGGTAAGATATCTTCAATATAATAGCGTAAAATGATAGGAAATATGCTAGAATATGACAACTATATCTACCACTCCACTACACACATCTAATCATAAACACACGTCAAATTGTAAACACCACAATCAGTCACCAAATGTCATGACAATGCATGAATGCAACCCACACCAACGGGCATATGCATGTGGTACCAAATCACCAAAAGTTTTGCCTGTAAATAGAAGCGTCACCAATATTGAGAGCTTTCACACCCGGCTCACCGATTTAGAAAAATTGAGCTTTCACACCCGGCTCACTAGTTTTAGAAAAATTGAGCTTTCACACCCAGCTCCAAGACCAAAGGCCTTCACCAAAATAAATGCATATGTTGTATGCGACACCATGAATGCACACAGACAATCATCCAAAATAGTCATAATGTGACACACCAAAAATTAATCACCGAATATCACCAAAGTTGAGCTTCCACACCTAGCCCAACGACACCGAGACACCAAGCTACCTGAAACAACAGAACGCTAAGTTTTGGAGCCTTCACACCTAGCTCCCACAACACCAAGGTTTGAGCCTTCACACCTAGCTCAAACAGCACCAAGACACCAAGATGACAACAAGTTTCCAAAATATTGGGACGACGACAATTTTCCAAAATATTTGAGACGCGACAAATTTTCTTTTTCCAACAACGGCAACATTTAACGGCTAAGCCAACGACTAACAATTTCCAGAAAAATAGATCATTTTGCCTCAAATTAGAATATTCAGCTAGGCCTCTGAATAAGCTTTCCAAAACATTTTGAAACGTCTCAATCGGACTCCCGAGTCAAAAGATATTGCAAAAACAAAATAGGGAAAAACTGAGACACATGCTGAAACCGGCGCCCAGGTACAGGGCGCCTAGCAGGAAAACGCAACACAGAAGAATGGCGCCCAGGATCAGGGCGCCCAGCAACAGGCAACACAACTGAACCTGGCGCCCAGGAGCAGGGCGCCTTGCAACACCGCAGGAAATGGCGCCATTGGCGCCCAGACCACCTGGAACACAACAGAAACGCACCATGGCACAGGAATTGGCGCCCAGACATCCTACAGCACAAAACGCAATACAGAATCGAGACACGCACCAGACATGGGAACGGCGCCCATGGCGCCCCTGCGCCAAGACACATCAACACACACACTGGCACACGAGACACGCACCAGACACGGCGCCCATGCACAGGGCGCCAAAAACAGTAACAGAACATCAAGGCAACAGGGCCAGGCACGGCGCCCAGACACAGGGCGCCAAAAACAGCATCTAGGACAATGGCGCCCATGGCTCCCTAGGGGTCAATATTTTCGTTATTTCACCAATTTAAATCACCAATCCTTAATCACCAATGTCAGTCATCATGAATTATCAATCACAACATCAAACGACAATTAATCGAACATTTAGCATGCTATTTGTGATAACAACAATGAACACCAAATTTTTAGAATTACAACAATCACCAACAAGCCAATATTCTCAATCAACCTAGTCATGATTCAACAATCACCAAATCAAACATCAAAATCAATCAAGAGGTATTATAGGACCTATTCCCACATAACCCCATCATAAAACCCCATTATAAGGAAGAACACCACCCTTACCTTATAGTAGGAGAGCACTAATTCTCTTGATCAAGTCACCAACAAAAACCTCAGCAACACAGCTCCTCTCTGCTCCTTGAATTCGCGAACTCCTCCTCCTCCTCTTCTCCCTTGGATGCGCCGAATCCCCTTCTCCTCTCCTCTCCTCTATTCGCAACTTTTCTTTCTTTTCTCAAGCAAAATCACAAATGAGCCAAAACCCTAGCCTAGGCGCTTCACCTATGCGCCTAGCTAGTGGGCTTTTGGATCACGGGCTTTCCTTCAGCTTAAGCCCGATCACTAACACCACCCCCTAATATCCAATCATACACCTCTTAATCAAATGCTCATATAATTACACCAACTGAAATAAATAAATAAATAAATAAATAAATAAATGGATACCTAAATATTTAATTAAATAATTTAGTTAAATATTTGGGCGTTACAAGTTTCACTCTAACGACTAACCTGGTCGTACTCTTATTCTTAAGATGCACATACAGAGATTATTCGTTTTCAAACAGCTAAATCAAATCTCAATTACCCAATTGAGAATTCAAAAGTGCAAATTAACAAGAATTCAGATAACAAACTCTTAAACAAAGATAAACCAAAATTCAGATAAAAACCTAAAAGTAGGGTTAGTCATACATACAGTTCTATCTATCTCTAACGAGAAAGAAATTAAGCTAACATGTTAAAATGAAATGAAAAACTAATTTAAAATAAAGAAGATGAGAGTTCTAGCTTGAGTATCTCCTTTCCAACTTTAACTCTTTGATTCTATGTGTGCTTCCTCCTTCTCCCCCTTTTCTAGCAATCCATTTCCTCCCCTAATAGTTTGCAATTAATGCTCCTTTTTATTTCTCACTCCTTCCAAATGAACACCCGGCCCGTAAAACTAACCCTTTAGGCCTCGTTAACATACTATCAGACCAGGAATGGTCCAAGGTTAGGCCTACTAAAGCCATAGTTTTAGTCCCGCCAACAAAAATTATTTGTCATTAGTTATTATAAAGCAAAAAGGTCTCATACATTGACAAAAAGACTAAACCTAAAACTTCTCACCTTAAGAAAAAAAATACATCAACTAAAAATTTCCTTTACAAAATTTCAAATTCATCAATATATTTTTTTCAATCTTTTTTTTAGAGTTTTTTCTAAACTTTTGATTGTTTACATACAAAAAGAAGCTTATATAAGAATTACTCCTAATCATGCATCTAGATAAAAGCTATTTTCATGATTAAAAAAGAACATGCGCATCTCCCTCATTATTGATTTGATGGCGCATTTAGGTGAGAAGAACAATACAAATAAAATTCAAAGTAAACTAAGCCAGCCAAAGTCCAACCTCAGAGTGTTGGACCAAAACTCCTAATTAAAGGTCTTTGTTGGATCACCACACATTCCCACTTTCTCTCATATATTTGATCATACTCTCTTGATAATAAATAAATAAAAACTTACAAAGACTTGAACCTTGAAGAGTGAGACAAATAATACTCTTAAGTCTTCTATTCCTGCCTCAATTTCCATGGAGGACAACAACCAATCAAAGACTTATGGAAATATGCAAATGATGCAAATAGAGAGCTACTATGGAGAAGCTAGGCCTAATTATGCACAAACTCAAATGGGAACTAACAATAAGGACTTGAAGTTGAAGAAAGGAAAAAGCAAATCTTCTATTTCAAAGTCATGGAGCTTAGCTGATCCTGAGTTACAAAGGAAGAAAAGGGTTGCCAACTACAAAATGTATTCTGTGGAAGGTAAGGTGAAAGGTTCCTTTAGCAAGAGCTTCAAGTGGCTCAAGGATAGGTACTGGCAAATGGTTTATGGCTTGTGGTGATTTTGTTGTTATTGTTATTTGTTCCTCAATTTCTATTTCATTTCATGTTTACTATATTTGGCTTTTCTGTTCATAGCCCATAGGATATGTAATTGTAGGTTAATGGATTATTATCATCAGTTTAATTGAGTTTGCCAAACGTTTATTTATAAATTGGTTTGGTAATGAAGGTTCTTCTATTTTATGGCTTAGTTTGGCCTAGAATATCGAGTTGGACTAAGGCAGACAAACCTTATATTTTAGCAAGTAAAATAGTTAATTTTTTTTAAAAAAAATATACATAAAAATAGGTCTAGGTTGGTCCAACGGGCTTACCTAAATGGTTGCACCAGCGAATAAACCCTCTATATAGTTTGTAAGAAATAAACTTAAATGAAATAGCTCAATTATTGGAAATTGGTGAACTTGAAACTGGTAAAGGAAAAAATCAGGCTAGCACTTTAAAGTCAACCGGAGATACTCGTGTTGGGAAATGGCCTCCATAATTTCTCTCCTCCGTGAACTCAAAAATAGGCACTAGTGGAAACGTGAAAAATAAGCGTAATGACACAAAAAGAATTTTAGCGTGGAAAACCTTCTCAATGCGAGAAAGGAAAAAACCACGGGACCCGTAGGCCTCTTAAACTTCCACTATAATGATAATGGGAATACAACAACTTCACCCTTAGGTGGATCTCACTACAATGTATCTCTCAATTTGTAAGGAACACTCTCACAAATTGGCTCACTATTTCTCTCACAAAGAAAACTCTCTATGAGGATCACTCTTCTCTCTCACATGTGTTGAGAATGCTTGCTCATGGTCCTATTTATAATAGAGGCAGCAAGCCAATGTTGCCTTACATGCATGAAGACACTTGTCCTTTGCCTTCCATGCAAAACACCAAGTGTCCCTTGCAATGCATGCACTACACCATGTGTACACCATGCACCTTGCTACTTGTCATCACATGCAACCTTCCAATATGTTGGCCATGTGGCATTGGCTGGACCCCACATTTCTCCCCCTCCAGCCATAGGGGAATGGCCTTGATTAGTTTGGGGTTGCTGCCAATCCAGCAGCTTCTTTGCAACACTCTATCTTCTCTTTTGGTAGAGCTTTTGTCATCATCTCTGCCCCATTCTCATTGGTGTGAACTTTCTCCACTTTCAACAGTTTACTCTCCAACACATCACGAATCCAGTGATACCTTGCGTCAATGTGTTTCGATCTGGAATGGTATGTCGAGTTCTTGCTGAGATGAATTGTGCTCTGACTATCGCAATATAGAACATAGCTTTCGTGATTTGTGCATAACTCTTGCAGGAACTTCTTCATCCACAAGATCTCCTTACAACCTTCAGTTATTGCAATGTATTCAGCTTCTGTGGTACTCAAAGCAATGCACTTTTGTAATCGCAATTGCCATGAGACAACTCCCCTTGCAAAAGTAATCAAATATCCAGAAGTAGATTTTCTTGAATCTACATCTCCTGCCATGTCGGCATCTACATACCCAATGAGTAATTGCTTTCCATTGCAACAACACAAGCATTGTTTGGCAGTTCCTCTTAGATACCTCATTATCCATTTTACAGCATTCCAATGCTCCTTTCCTGGATTTGATAAGAATCTACTCACAACTCCTACAGCATAAGCAATGTCTGGTCTTGTGCAAACCATTGCGTACATAAGGCTACCCACGACTGAAGATCGAATAGGGCACCTTGCTCATTTCTTCTTTTTCTTCTTCATTGCTTGGATATTGTGTCTTACTGAGATTCAGATGACCAGGTAGTGGGACATGCACAGGTTTAACATTATGCACGTTGAACCTCTCGAGGACTTTCTTGATATAATCTTCTTGTGACATCCACAACATTCTTTTAGGACGATCTCAAATGATCTTCATTCCAAGAATATTCTTTACTGCACCCAAATCTTTCATGGAGAATGATTTGCTCAATGCCTTCTTGAGAGCAGCTATCTTTGTCTTGTCTTTCCCAACAATGAGCATATCATCAACATACAACAAAAGTATGATGGATTCACCATTCTCATATTTCTTCACAAACACACAGTTGTCTGCGGACGTCTTTTCAAAATTATGTTGGGTCATGAAGAGATCGAACTTCTTGTACCATTGCCTCAGAGAGGTATTGGGTATATCTCTTCAATGTCTATGCCTTTCTTTTGATGGCACCCCTTCACGACAATTTGTGCTTTGTATCTGGGGTTTGGGTTGTTCTCTTCAGACTTGAGTTTGAACACCCACTTGTTTTTCAACGCCCTTCTCCCCTTTGGTAATTTTACCAAGTCATACGTCTGTTTCTCCTTTAGTGACCGCAATTCTTCTTGCATGGCTTGCATCCATTTGTCCTTATCATCGGTCTCAATGGCTTCCATGAAACTTTGAGGTTCTCCTTCATCAATGAGAGTGACATACTCATCTGAAGAATATCTTCTTGATGGTTGTCTAACTCGCATGGATCTTCTCACTTGAGGTTCTTGTTCTGTCTGATCAGTCTCTATCATTTGCTCTCCCTGTATTCCCTGACCTTGTTCTGTTTGATCAGGTTGCTCCATCTGACGGAGTTGTGTTGCCTGATCAGGTTCAATATTTTTTTGAGGAATCTCTCCCTCCAAGTTGGGTACCACGATGATCTTTGACTTCTTAGATTGAATATCACAGATTGACTGATCTTCATAGAATACCACATCTCTGCTTCGAACAGTCTTCTTGTTTGCAGGATCCCATAATCTGAAGCCAAGTTCATCTCTCGGTGAACCAAGGTATATGCACTTCTTCATCTTAGCATCAAGTTTTGCTCTTTCATCTTTAAGAATATGGACAAATGCCCTACACGCAAATACTCTCAATTGATCGTAGGAGGCTTTGTTTCCATACCACACTTCATCTGGTATCTCTCCATTTAGCGGTCTTGAAGGAGACAAATTTATCAAAGGCTAAATTGCTCCTGGGGCCCACTAACTTAATTTCAAGTAACGATTTAGTCATTTAACTTTTTTTTGTCCCAAATCAGTCCTTTATCTTTTAATTTTTTTGCACATAAACCCTTTTCCGCCATCCTCCATCCAACTCTGTTAACTGTGCTGATGTGTAAATAACAGTGCTGATGTGTCGTAATCCATGTCAATTTTAATTATTTTTTGACTGAAATATCATTTTTAATTTTGTTTTTATTAAAAAAAATGATACTGTTCTTCATGTTCATTTGTTCTTCACAACAAATGAAGATGAAGTTTAAGATGGGTTTCATGTTGCTGTAGGTTCTTCTCATTCTTGTTCAGTTTCATTTTGCTACAGAATCTTCATTCCTGGGGTTCATTTTCCTGCTGATTCGTTTTATTTCTCCACTCCTTAGACTTCAGTTTTGCATTGGATTCAAGGTTTTCATCTTGTTTCAGTTTCGTTTCTAATTCGTCCACTCCATGGGTTTCTTTGATTTCTTGGGATCTTGAGTTACTGGGTTTCTTTGATTTTTGATTTCTTGAATCTTCTCAGATTTGTTTTTTGATTATATCATTATTTGATTTTAAATTTCTTGAATATGTAAGTTATATTTCTCAGATTCGTTTTGATTTCATTTTGTTTCAGAATCTTCACTTATTGTTTATGATTTGTTTATTATCAGACATAAATTTGGAAATAATTTGGGCATAGAATAAGGAGGCGCTTTGAATTCTGAAATGATGAACATGAGAGGATGATGAAGAACGAAGGTGTTGATAGAATGAACATGATGAACAAAATTTCATTTTTTTAATAAAAATTAATTAAAAAACTTGTATATTGCCATGTAATTACCGTAACAGCCACATAATCAACTTATCAGCCACGTAAGCCAATTTTAACAGAGTTGGACGGAAACCAACGGAAAAGGGTTACGATGTCAAAATTTTAAAACATAAATGATTGATTTGTGACAAAAAAAGTTAAAGGACCATATTGTTACCTGAAATTAAGTTAATGGACCCCAGGAGCAATTTAGCCTTTATCAAATCAACTGTCACTACTGTTGAACCAAGGACAAACACTCTTTGTTTTGTATGATAACAAATTACATTTAGTCTACTAATGGTTGCAGTGTATAAAAGTGCAGGGACAAAATAAAGTACAGGACATGAATCAAAGAGCAGGAAATATTAAAGTGGAGCAGCTTGGAGAAGAAGCCTCCTCAGCAGTTCAAGACCTATTTGTTTATCCGCTTTCTTTAGGACACTGTGTAAGGTCCTATCACTGAAGGTCTATGACTTTTAGTAGCTGAGAGATGAGTTTTTCAAAACATGCATGGTGCATCAAAATAGTTTTGAAAAATATTTTATAAAATTGCATGCATGCATAAGGTGGCACCTAAACCTAAAAATATTTTTGTGGAAAGCTAGAAATCGATTTCTATCATTTTCTAAATCATGAAATCGATTTCCTAATCCTATTTTAAAGGTTGAAATCGATTTCCTTATCCTATGTTTGAAACAAAGAATCGATTCACACCTATTCATAAGCCAAAGGTAAGAATCGATTTCCTTCTATTTCAAAAGACTATGAAATCGATTTTCAAGCTATCCTATAGGCTATGAATCGATTCCTCCTTACTTTAACTAAACATTGAAATCGATTCTTACCTATTCAGGATGTCCTGAAAATCGATTCCTACATATTTCCAAAAGCCAAGGAATCGATTCCTATGTTTTCTAAAAATAAAGAATCGATTATACTATATTTTAACATCACTCATGAATCGATTCTTAAGTCACATTTATGAAACCTATATTTTTCTAAAGCCTATAAATAGGCGGGTGCGACTCACTTTCAAAACACACCGCACACCACATTTTTCTAAACCTCTCTACTTCTCACATACATCTTCTAAATCTGAGAAAGAGAGAAAATAGAGCTTCAACTTTCATATCATTTTCTATTTTCCATATCACTCATCTCTTAGTCACTATACTGTCATTATATCTGAGGTGATTGGATCATAGATATCTGTTTGTATTCGTTACTCTATTTGTGGGGGTCACTCTGAAATCCTGGGAATTGTTCTTGGGTCTCTCAATCAGGAGATTGAGTTGGTTTGAAATCCTGTGAAGTTTTCTTGGGTCTCTCAATCAGGAGATTGAGTTGGTTTGAAATCCTGGGAGGTGATCTTGGGTCGTTCAATCGGGGAAGATTGAAGCGGTAGTGAAATCCTGGGAGGTGCTCTTGGGTCGTTCAATCAGGAGATTGAAGCGGTGTTGAAATCCTTAGCTAGGTGCTCGGGTTCTCAGTTCGGGGGAATTGGGATTTGCTATTTGAAGTTGCCTGTTTGTAAAACATTCTTCATATAGTGGTTATCAGCAAAGTCCAAAGGTTGAAAAGCCGGAGGCCGAGGACGTAGGGCTTTTATCCCGAACCTCGCTAAATTCCTGGTGTATCTCTATCCCTACTCTCTTTACTTTATTGTCTATATTTGTTATTGTTATATAGCTGTGATATTCATTGTTTTGTTTATATCTGTTTTGAATATCACCACTCAGATCTGTCTATTGTTATATTATTGTGCTGATCTGTTATTATCCATATCACTGTTGTAGATCTGTCTGTTGCTATATTCAATATCACTAAGCTGCCTATAAATAATCTAGTTATTCTAATATCATACTGTGCTTGATCTGCCTGCTTGTATACATCATATAAGTTTAAATCTCAGTTTCCGCATTTGATTTAAACAAAGCATTTCATAAGTTTTTGAAAACCGAAAAGAATTCATATTTTGCACATAACCTTATTCACCCCCCCTCTAAGGTTATACTATAGTCTAACAAGTGTTATCAAAGCTAGAAATTGCATATAGAGCTTTACATCTCGCAATTTAAATTTTATTTATCTATCTGTGATTATGGGTTCTTTTATGAAAGAGGGGATGTCCTTCAATAGGCCACCCCTGTTTGATGGGACTAACTATGACTACTGGAGTAGTCGAATGAAATGTCATGTGCAGGCTATAGATTTCACCTTATGGAGGATCATTGCAGATGGACCACTGATCCCAATGAAAATCAAAAGTAAAGCTACCGGCAAAGAAGAAGAAGTGCCAGTTGAGGATATCTACACCATTGACCTGAGTGAGCTGAGAAAGTCCGAGTTAGACAAAATTTCTCAAAACGCCAGAGCAATGAACGTTCTTCACGTATCTCTATGTGAAGAAGAATATGGAAAAGTAAAAGGTTGTCAGACAGCAAAAGAGATTTGGGAGTACTTGGAAGCCACACACGGTACAAGCCAAATGGAGGCTAAATGGGACAATTCTGACACTGATAGTGAATCTGAGGAGGTTGCAAATGATATATGTTTTATGGCAAATGACACTTCCGAGGTAAGCCTTAATAACCCTAGTCTTTCTGATTCAATTATACATGATGATTTTGATGATGTGTATAGTAGTCACGACTTGAGTGAGGCTTTTGAAGCTCTTTATTTTGAACATGAAACTCTTTTGTTAAAATCTAAGAAATTGGAAAGAGTAACAAAAGCATGCTCACTCAAATTGAGACTCTAGAAAATGAGGTAGTTAAGTTGAAGAATGAGCTACATGAAATAAAACCTTTCAACCTTGAGTTTCTTGAGCTTAAACAGAATTTTGAAAAAGCCAAGGTTGAAAATGAAATTTTGAAAGAAACTTTAAAAAGGTTTGAGGTTGGTGAAAATACCTTAACCAAGATACGGCACTCCCAACATGAATATGTTGATAGGAGAGGTATTGGGTATGAAGGTAGTTCCACCTCCTCTGTTTTGAACAAGAAAATAACTTTTGTAGCTGCTACTTCAAGTTATACACCTACTGTTTTCTCATGCACCTATTGTCAAAAGGGGAACCATAGCTCTCTTAGATGTCCTATTCGTAAATTATGTGAGCTAGGTACCCTTATACCTGCCTGTAAGAAACCAAGGTGGATTGTGAAAACCCCCTTGATAACTAACCTCAAAGGACCCAAAGAGAAATGGGTACCAAAAGTTCCTACTTGATTTTTTTGTGCAGGTATGCTTCAAGGTATAGGGGATTGATACCTTGATAGCAGAGACTCGAAGTTCATGACTGGAGACACAAAAAGATTCGTAATACTCAGAAACAGCAGTCATGTGACTCGTGATAACAACAATAGAGGAAGAATCACTGGTGAAGGTTAGATTGGTAAAGTTTTATTCACCGCTGTTGAAAATGTGTTATAAAGTAGAAATTAAATATAACTCAACAAGTATTAGACACATATTTGAAAGTAATTGTTTGTATGCATCAAAGCTTTTTCTCAAGTACTATTATAATAGATCTTTGATGCAACATACTTTTTGATGTTAAAAATGATACTTATATTGTTGAACCAAGGATGATTATCTTGGGTATCATATTTTTAAATCATGTTGATCCACCCTCTTTTTTTCTAAGCTTTGCATTCTAATATTAATAAGGGGAATCACCAAGTAAGGGGGAGCATAGCATGAACTACTGTTTTTGATATATCATATGCTATGCAATGCTGCTTATTTATTATGCAAGTTTATAAAGTGCTTATGTTGTATGTATTCACCCCACCTCCTTTTTGATGAAAACAAAGGGGGAGAAATTGTATGCAAAAGGGAGAGAATATGCATGTTAAGGGAGAGAATATGCATGTTATTATTTAATGGGGGAGAAAATAATTGCTGCTATCCTGCTGTCATACTGCTTATTTTGTTATGCTTATGCTTAGGGGGAGCTTCTGCCATTGTTTCTCTATTATGGTCTCCCTATGCATAATGTAATTTGTTATCATCAAAAAGGGGGAGTTTGTTGAACCAAGGACAAACACTCTTTGTTTTGTATGATAACAAATTACATTTAGTCTACTAATGGTTGCAGTGTATAAAAGTGCAGGGACAAAATAAAGTACAGGACATGAATCAAAGAGCAGGAAATATTAAAGTGGAGCAGCTTGGAGAAGAAGCCTCCTCAGCAGTTCAAGACCTATTTGTTTATCCGCTTTCTTTAGGACACTGTGTAAGGTCCTATCACTGAAGGTCTATGACTTTTAGTAGCTGAGAGATGAGTTTTTCAAAACATGCATGGTGCATCAAAATAGTTTTGAAAAATATTTTATAAAATTGCATGCATGCATAAGGTGGCACCTAAACCTAAAAATATTTTTGTGGAAAGCTAGAAATCGATTTCTATCATTTTCTAAATCATGAAATCGATTTCCTAATCCTATTTTAAAGGTTGAAATCGATTTCCTTATCCTATGTTTGAAACAAAGAATCGATTCACACCTATTCATAAGCCAAAGGTAAGAATCGATTTCCTTCTATTTCAAAAGACTATGAAATCGATTTTCAAGCTATCCTATAGGCTATGAATCGATTCCTCCTTACTTTAACTAAACATTGAAATCGATTCTTACCTATTCAGGATGTCCTGAAAATCGATTCCTACATATTTCCAAAAGCCAAGGAATCGATTCCTATGTTTTCTAAAAATAAAGAATCGATTATACTATATTTTAACATCACTCATGAATCGATTCTTAAGTCACATTTATGAAACCTATATTTTTCTAAAGCCTATAAATAGGCGGGTGCGACTCACTTTCAAAACACACCGCACACCACATTTTTCTAAACCTCTCTACTTCTCACATACATCTTCTAAATCTGAGAAAGAGAGAAAATAGAGCTTCAACTTTCATATCATTTTCTATTTTCCATATCACTCATCTCTTAGTCACTATACTGTCATTATATCTGAGGTGATTGGATCATAGATATCTGTTTGTATTCGTTACTCTATTTGTGGGGGTCACTCTGAAATCCTGGGAATTGTTCTTGGGTCTCTCAATCAGGAGATTGAGTTGGTTTGAAATCCTGGGAAGTTTTCTTGGGTCTCTCAATCAGGAGATTGAGTTGGTTTGAAATCCTGGGAGGTGATCTTGGGTCGTTCAATCGGGGAAGATTGAAGCGGTAGTGAAATCCTGGGAGGTGCTCTTGGGTCGTTCAATCAGGAGATTGAAGCGGTGTTGAAATCCTTAGCTAGGTGCTCGGGTTCTCAGTTCGGGGGAATTGGGATTTGCTATTTGAAGTTGCCTGTTTGTAAAACATTCTTCATATAGTGGTTATCAGCAAAGTCCAAAGGTTGAAAAGCCGGAGGCCGAGGACGTAGGGCTTTTATCCCGAACCTCGCTAAATTCCTGGTGTATCTCTATCCCTACTCTCTTTACTTTATTGTCTATATTTGTTATTGTTATATAGCTGTGATATTCATTGTTTTGTTTATATCTGTTTTGAATATCACCACTCAGATCTGTCTATTGTTATATTATTGTGCTGATCTGTTATTATCCATATCACTGTTGTAGATCTGTCTGTTGCTATATTCAATATCACTAAGCTGCCTATAAATAATCTAGTTATTCTAATATCATACTGTGCTTGATCTGCCTGCTTGTATACATCATATAAGTTTAAATCTCAGTTTCCGCATTTGATTTAAACAAAGCATTTCATAAGTTTTTGAAAACCGAAAAGAATTCATATTTTGCACATAACCTTATTCACCCCCCCTCTAAGGTTATACTATAGTCTAACAAGTGTTATCAAAGCTAGAAATTGCATATAGAGCTTTACATCTCGCAATTTAAATTTTATTTATCTATCTGTGATTATGGGTTCTTTTATGAAAGAGGGGATGTCCTTCAATAGGCCACCCCTGTTTGATGGGACTAACTATGACTACTGGAGTAGTCGAATGAAATGTCATGTGCAGGCTATAGATTTCACCTTATGGAGGATCATTGCAGATGGACCACTGATCCCAATGAAAATCAAAAGTAAAGCTACCGGCAAAGAAGAAGAAGTGCCAGTTGAGGATATCTACACCATTGACCTGAGTGAGCTGAGAAAGTCCGAGTTAGACAAAATTTCTCAAAACGCCAGAGCAATGAACGTTCTTCACGTATCTCTATGTGAAGAAGAATATGGAAAAGTAAAAGGTTGTCAGACAGCAAAAGAGATTTGGGAGTACTTGGAAGCCACACACGGTACAAGCCAAATGGAGGCTAAATGGGACAATTCTGACACTGATAGTGAATCTGAGGAGGTTGCAAATGATATATGTTTTATGGCAAATGACACTTCCGAGGTAAGCCTTAATAACCCTAGTCTTTCTGATTCAATTATACATGATGATTTTGATGATGTGTATAGTAGTCACGACTTGAGTGAGGCTTTTGAAGCTCTTTATTTTGAACATGAAACTCTTTTGTTAAAATCTAAGAAATTGGCAAAGAGTAACAAAAGCATGCTCACTCAAATTGAGACTCTAGAAAATGAGGTAGTTAAGTTGAAGAATGAGCTACATGAAATAAAACCTTTCAACCTTGAGTTTCTTGAGCTTAAACAGAATTTTGAAAAAGCCAAGGTTGAAAATGAAATTTTGAAAGAAACTTTAAAAAGGTTTGAGGTTGGTGAAAATACCTTAACCAAGATACTGCACTCCCAACATGAATATGTTGATAGGAGAGGTATTGGGTATGAAGGTAGTTCCACCTCCTCTGTTTTGAACAAGAAAATAACTTTTGTAGCTGCTACTTCAAGTTATACACCTACTGTTTTCTCATGCACCTATTGTCAAAAGGGGAACCATAGCTCTCTTAGATGTCCTATTCGTAAATTATGTGAGCTAGGTACCCTTATACCTGCCTGTAAGAAACCAAGGTGGATTGTGAAAACCCCCTTGATAACTAACCTCAAAGGACCCAAAGAGAAATGGGTACCAAAAGTTCCTACTTGATTTTTTTGTGCAGGTATGCTTCAAGGTATAGGGGATTGATACCTTGATAGCAGAGACTCGAAGTTCATGACTGGAGACACAAAAAGATTCGTAATACTCAGAAACAGCAGTCATGTGACTCGTGATAACAACAATAGAGGAAGAATCACTGGTGAAGGTTAGATTGGTAAAGTTTTATTCACCGCTGTTGAAAATGTGTTATAAAGTAGAAATTAAATATAACTCAACAAGTATTAGACACATATTTGAAAGTAATTGTTTGTATGCATCAAAGCTTTTTCTCAAGTACTATTATAATAGATCTTTGATGCAACATACTTTTTGATGTTAAAAATGATACTTATATTGTTGAACCAAGGATGATTATCTTGGGTATCATATTTTTAAATCATGTTGATCCACCCTCTTTTTTTCTAAGCTTTGCATTCTAATATTAATAAGGGGGATCACCAAGTAAAGGGGAGCATAGCATGAACTACTGTTTTTGATATATCATATGCTATGCAATGCTGCTTATTTATTATGCAAGTTTATAAAGTGCTTATGTTGTATGTATTCACCCCACCTCCTTTTTGATGAAAACAAAGGGGGAGAAATTGTATGCAAAAGGGAGAGAATATGCATGTTAAGGGAGAGAATATGCATGTTATTATTTAATGGGGGAGAAAATAATTGCTGCTATCCTGCTGTCATACTGCTTATTTTGTTATGCTTATGCTTAGGGGGAGCTTCTGCCGTTGTTTCTCTATTATGGTCTCCCTATGCATAATGTAATTTGTTATCATCAAAAAGGGGGAGTTTGTTGAACCAAGGACAAACACTCTTTGTTTTGTATGATAACAAATTACATTTAGTCTACTAATGGTTGCAGTGTATAAAAGTGCAGGGACAAAATAAAGTACAGGACATGAATCAAAGAGCAGGAAATATTAAAGTGGAGCAGCTTGGAGAAGAAGCCTCCTCAGCAGTTCAAGACCTATTTGTTTATCCGCTTTCTTTAGGACACTGTGTAAGGTCCTATCACTGAAGGTCTATGACTTTTAGTAGCTGAGAGATGAGTTTTTCAAAACATGCATGGTGCATCAAAATAGTTTTGAAAAATATTTTATAAAATTGCATGCATGCATAAGGTGGCACCTAAACCTAAAAATATTTTTGTGGAAAGCTAGAAATCGATTTCTATCATTTTCTAAATCATGAAATCGATTTCCTAATCCTATTTTAAAGGTTGAAATCGATTTCCTTATCCTATGTTTGAAACAAAGAATCGATTCACACCTATTCATAAGCCAAAGGTAAGAATCGATTTCCTTCTATTTCAAAAGACTATGAAATCGATTTTCAAGCTATCCTATAGGCTATGAATCGATTCCTCCTTACTTTAACTAAACATTGAAATCGATTCTTACCTATTCAGGATGTCCTGAAAATCGATTCCTACATATTTCCAAAAGCCAAGGAATCGATTCCTATGTTTTCTAAAAATAAAGAATCGATTATACTATATTTTAACATCACTCATGAATCGATTCTTAAGTCACATTTATGAAACCTATATTTTTCTAAAGCCTATAAATAGGCGGGTGCGACTCACTTTCAAAACACACCGCACACCACATTTTTCTAAACCTCTCTACTTCTCACATACATCTTCTAAATCTGAGAAAGAGAGAAAATAGAGCTTCAACTTTCATATCATTTTCTATTTTCCATATCACTCATCTCTTAGTCACTATACTGTCATTATATCTGAGGTGATTGGATCATAGATATCTGTTTGTATTCGTTACTCTATTTGTGGGGGTCACTCTGAAATCCTGGGAATTGTTCTTGGGTCTCTCAATCAGGAGATTGAGTTGGTTTGAAATCCTGGGAAGTTTTCTTGGGTCTCTCAATCAGGAGATTGAGTTGGTTTGAAATCCTGGGAGGTGATCTTGGGTCGTTCAATCGGGGAAGATTGAAGCGGTAGTGAAATCCTGGGAGGTGCTCTTGGGTCGTTCAATCAGGAGATTGAAGCGGTGTTGAAATCCTTAGCTAGGTGCTCGGGTTCTCAGTTCGGGGGAATTGGGATTTGCTATTTGAAGTTGCCTGTTTGTAAAACATTCTTCATATAGTGGTTATCAGCAAAGTCCAAAGGTTGAAAAGCCGGAGGCCGAGGACGTAGGGCTTTTATCCCGAACCTCGCTAAATTCCTGGTGTATCTCTATCCCTACTCTCTTTACTTTATTGTCTATATTTGTTATTGTTATATAGCTGTGATATTCATTGTTTTGTTTATATCTGTTTTGAATATCACCACTCAGATCTGTCTATTGTTATATTATTGTGCTGATCTGTTATTATCCATATCACTGTTGTAGATCTGTCTGTTGCTATATTCAATATCACTAAGCTGCCTATAAATAATCTAGTTATTCTAATATCATACTGTGCTTGATCTGCCTGCTTGTATACATCATATAAGTTTAAATCTCAGTTTCCGCATTTGATTTAAACAAAGCATTTCATAAGTTTTTGAAAACCGAAAAGAATTCATATTTTGCACATAACCTTATTCACCCCCCCTCTAAGGTTATACTATAGTCTAACAACTACTTCACCCCAAAATGATTTGGGAAGTTTTGCACGAGAAAGCATGCTTCTGACTTCCCTTGCAATTGTTCTGTTCATCCTTTCAGCTATTCCATTCATCTGGGGAGTTTTAGGAGGTACCTTCTCATGTCTTATACCATGAGCTTTACAATATGCTTCAAATGGGCCTATGTATTCACCTCCATTGTCAGTCCTCAAGCATTTCAGCTTCCTTCTAGATGCTCGTTCTACAGAGGCATGGAACTCCTTAAAAGCTTGTAGAACTTGATCCTTCGTCTTTAATGGATACACCCACACCTTTTTGGAGTGATCGTCAATGACGGTAACAAAGTATTGAGCGCCACCAATGGACCTTTCAGATGTGGAGCAAACATCTGAATGAACAAGATCTAGAACCTGCTTTTGTCTTCTTGCATCATCTGATTTTTGAAAAGATACTCCGTGTTGTTTGCCTGCTAGACAATCTTCACAAGATTCAAGTGGTTGGCTCTTGATATTTGAAAGATGGCCTTTAGCAAGAATCTCCAATCCTTTCTCGCTCATGTGGCCAAGTCGTTTGTGCCACAATTCTTTGATTGCGTCTTGAGAAACATTAGTCTCTCTGTTGTGCGAAAAGTAGTTGTGCAAGTGTACACAATCGCAACAAGTAATATAATGATAAATAGAGATCGTACCCATAAGGATTGATGTTAATTTTATAGTTTAAATCGTTAACACACTAGTAAACCAAGCAAAATATTAACAATAAGTGTTTGGACATGAAAATAATAAAGATGTTGTATGAAAACAGTAATGAAAGTTCAAGAGTTTATAAAATGAGTTGGACTGCTCTTTGCTAAGTAATTTCTCAGTAGTGAAGCGCTATAACGTTAGACACTATAGCGTTAAGTGCTATAGCATATGATTTTGTGCCTTTCGGTCACTGACGCCAGGGTTTTGTTACAAGACTCCTATGTCTAGGTTCTAAATAAGTCCACCCCTGTATAATGAAGAACCCACAGTATTCACCTTATGAACTATTGCTCCCCTATATCTAAAGTTAAGCACAAGTTGTCTAAATGTCTTTAAACAACCTTTCATTCATATCAATCTTTGAGTTAGAATCGTAGACCATGTCTGTACCTACGAATGTACCCATTTCAGTTGACCAATCCCAAAACGAGTTTGAAAGCATTAAAGCACAAAGATTGAAACACAAACATCATAATGTTATATTAACAATACTAAAGAGTCATTACAAAGATTAAAACAATCCAACTACTAAGTGTTTAGCTCATGATGAGCATCATCAACACAATACAAACCAAAAAGCTCATATTACCGAAGATGAAAAGAGGAGACACGGTTGAAAAAGATACACTTCGTGAGGTCCTTCTCATGAGACGGGTAGATGACGCTACAGCACAGCTACACAGCGTTGGAGATGATGATCTTCTCTTGAAAAATGAAAGCTTGAAGTGAAGGATTAATGGAGGAAAGTGTGTCAAGTTTTTCTCTCCAAAAACTCTCCTCACTTTCGAAATCTATGTTGTGAGGAAGAAGAAGTGAGATATCTTTGTTTATTCTCCATAAAGTAGCTTTCCAAAAAGTAGATGTGACATATCTCACCAACTAAAGTGATCTTCCAACAACAAGTGGACAAGTGTCCACACTAGCCAATAAAAAGCATCCGCACAGTCCTAGGCACAGGGAAGTCAGATTTTGACTTGACATAAAGTGTGAGACTCCAAAATTTAACTTTTCTTTTTGATGTCCAGCTGGCCCACCGTCATATAGCGCTATAGCGCTTAACGCTGTACCACTGAACAAAGGCCTTAAAACTCTCACAAAGGCACCAAATGTGCCAAATGATAACAAATTAGCTTCTAACCCTTCTTTTCTCTAAATAACTAATATTTACTAAATAAAGCATGAATATTACTTGAGAACTTACATTAATTTAAGTAATAAGAGCATAAATAACTCATATAAATATGAGTTATCAGTCTCCCTTGTTTATCTTTCCCTGCATGACGTACATGGAGCCTTCCTTTTTACCACGAGCAACTATCATGCTCCTTTTGCTAAGCTTCCATCTACCACTGCCGAACTGGTTTACCATCACCAGATCATATAACTTTCCTGCTGAGATAAGATTTAGACGCATTTCTGGAACATGTCTTACTTCCTTCAGCACGAGCTTATTGCCATTCTCTGTGATCAGAGTCACTTCACCAATACCAACAATCTTGCTTGTGACATGGTTGCCCATCTTCACTGTACCAAAGTCTCCTCTTTGGTATGATGAGAAGAGTTCTTCATGAGGTGCAACGTGGAAAGATGCTCCTGTGTCAACTATCCAAGTGCAGTCATCGAATGCAACATTTAGATAATTGTCTTCTCCAATAAGGAAAAAATTCTCGTCATTCGAGGATACTGCAGTTGTAGTTCCATCTTCCTTATTCTTCTTTGGGTTAATCAGATCAGGATGAACTGTTCCAGCCTGTTGATCTCTCTTCAAGAATCTGCACCCTGGTCTTCTGTGGCCTAGTTTGCCACAATAATAACAACTTAGTCTTGTGCAAGACTTGGATCTAGCTTGTGATCTCCCACAACCTCCTCTTTCACGATTCTTACTCCTTCCTCTATTATCAACAACGTTGGCTTCGAACCTCCTCTCCGTCTTGACTCTTCATTTAGCAAGGAATCTGTAACAAAATCCATAACAAGTTTTCCGTCAGGAGCAGAGTTACTGAGAGTGACGACTAGAGTGTCCCAACTCTCAGGTAGAGAACTTAGAGTAGAAGAGTTTGCAACTCATCATCTATCTTCATGCCAGCTTTCGTTAGTTGATTCACAATACCTTTGAAGGTATTCAGATGCTCGATCATGTTTTGGTCGTCTGAGTACTCCAACTTCACCAGTCGTCTGACAAGGTGGGCTTTGTTACTCAGCGTCTTCTTTTGAATCAAGGATTCAAGTTTCGTCCACAAATCATATGCATTGGTATAAGTTGACACATGCTCGAACAAACTCCTATCTATGTATTTTCTGATCATGGCTACTGCCTTCCGATTTTGGAGCTGCCACGCTTTTTCTTCCTTCCCCTCTGGCTTGTCCTTCTGGTAGATTGGCTCATGTAAATCTTTGCAATATAGGCGGTCTTCCATCATCGGCTTCCAATAGGTAATTGTCAGCTGTCAGCTTGAACATATCTCCATCATGACTGATAGAGCCCTCCATCTTGAGAACACGGAAAAGTAGTTCCTCCAACTAAGAGATTTTTTGAATAGTGTCGTACACTGGAATAGTCATCGTAGTTTGTGAATAGTGTAACTCGGAAGTTCCCAGGAAAGAGAGGTGGGTCAATATTGACACACTTAAATACCAAGTCTTTCCTTAGCTAGAACTTACCAACTGATGAGAACCTACCATGGGCTTGCTGTCCAATTTTAATTACCCTAATTTTATTTTAAGTTGTGATAAAAGTGCATGTGACCAATTGATATATTTGGGATAAAGGAACTAAGTTATTTCATTTCAAGTTATTTTTTTAGTGTGTTTAATCCACTTCGAGTGGTGTGTGTGGCACATATTTTTGTGAGTTGATGGAGTCAACAAACTTGCTAAACAAGCAAATTTGCTGATCAAGGAAGGAAAACTTGCTAATCAAGCAAACTTGCTAATCAAGAAAGGCAATGAGAGGAAAAAGGAATTACAAGACCCAAATCATTAATGACACATTCAATGCCATATCAACTAGGATATTTTCTTGAAATTGTTTTGTCTAGTACTCTTGTAATTTTAAATACCCTTTATTTTGTTTTCCTTTGTAACAGCAAGAACCTCCCTTATTATAAAAAGGGAGTGTAAGTGCCAATGAATAGGAACAAAAGATTTTAGCAAATACTTTGAGTTTATACTCTTGGGTCCTAGATTGGACCAGTTTATTGATCTTATCAAGAATTCCTTTTCTTGTGGCGATCCTCACATTCAAAGGCTTATCCTTGTCTTGGATTAGACCAAGGTGGTGCCCCTAACCTTCACACCCATCTTCTTCACGAATTAAACAAGAGTTTATTTCTTTTGTTTAGCTTAAATCTGTTCCAACATTATCCATCACATAACCCACGAAATTCATATAATTTCTTTCCCATATTCCATCCATCTTAAACCCAAAAATACAAAAATATAAGTCACAACCAGAATCTATACTGAAATTCAAAGAAATGACCAATTTCCACAACAAGGAGGCCATCATTTGGTAATCAGAGCAAGGTTCGAATTGGACCTTTGTTTAAGCAATTCTAGGTTTTGTTTACCATTTTTATTGCATGACTTCTTAGGAAAAAATGAGTGGAGAAGATATTCCTAGTGGCGAACTTCTCATGGTGAGGAGGTTATTAGGAAATTTCGTGAAGGAGGAGGATACAACTCAAAGAGAGAATATCTTTCAAACAAGATGTGTAGTGCAAGAAAATGTATGTTCTCTAATTATTGATGGATGAAGTTTTACTAATGTTGCTAGCACACGTTTAGTTTCTAAACTTCATTTGGTAACTACACCTCACCCTAAGCCTTACAAATTTTAGTAGCTTAATGATAGTGTTGAAATGATTGTGAATGAACAAGTTGAGGTGTGTTTTTCAATTGGTAGGTATGAGGATGTAGTGATGTGTGATGTGGTGCCTATGGAGGCTAGTCATGTATTGTTAGGGAGGCCTTGGCAATTTGATAAGAAGGCTAGTCATGAAGGGCATACCAACAAATATTCTTTTGTGCATCATGGTAAAAGGATCATACTTGTTCCTCTGATTCCAAGTGAGGCGAGAGATGATCAAATAGAACTGAGAGAAAAATGTGAAAACGAAAAAAAAAGAAAAAGAAAACGAAATAGAAAAAGAAAAAGAAATCGAGTGTGGAAAAAAGAGGAAATGAGAGAAAAAGAAATAGAGGATAAAAATGTTATTATTGAATATTGTTATAATCGTAACATTTTTTCCAGTTTTGATGATTTTATTATCAAGAAGGTTGTGGTTGACATTCCAAAAGAAGAAGCTTGCAAGAAGACAAATGCAGAAGTGCTTCCAAAGGAACAATGCAATGCTTCCATTGAATTGAAAGAGAATAACATTGGGAAGTCATGGCATACAACTATACTAGTACCTTCTTCTAAGTTGGTTTGTGTGGTCAAGTGTTGGGATTCTTTTAATATCATTCAATTGCCTAACATTTCTTCTTTATGTCATGAAGAGAACAAAGTGAATGAAGGAGACTATTTTTCAGGTGTGGAAAAAAATTGTGAGTTTGGGAAAACTAATTATGTCCAAGAAACGGAAGAGGAAGTAAGTCACTCAAATTCTACCAATGGACTTGGAAATTTCCCTATTGTGAAAATTACATGTGATGGGTTTGTTAGACTTACTTTTGACCCTGGAGGAACTGGAGTAAGGAATTCGAGGTCGAATTCTCTCGAAGAAGGAGAGAATGATGAGAACCTACCATGGGTTGCTGTCCAATTTTAATTACCCTAATTTTATTTTAAGTTGTGATAAAAGTGCATGTGACCAATTGATATATTTGGGATCAAGGCATTAAGTTATTTTATTTCAAGTTATTTTTTTAGTGTTTGTAATCCACTTCAAGTGGTGTGTGTGGCGCATATTTTTGTGAGTTGATGGAGTCAACAAACTTGCTAATCAAGCAAACTTGCTGATCAAGGAAGGCAAACTTGCTAATCAAGCAAACTTGCTAATCAAGAAAGGCAATGAGAGGAAAAAGAAATTACAAGATCCAAATCATTAATGACACATTCAATGCGATATCAACTAGGATATTTTCTTGAAATTGTTTTGTCTAGTACTCTTGTAATTTTAAATACCCTTTATTTTCTTTTCCTTTGTAACAGCAAGAACCTCCCTTATTATAAAAAGGGAGTGTAAGTGCCAATGAATAGGAACAAAATATTTTAGCAAATACTTTGAGTTTATACTTTTGGGTCCTAGATTGGACCAGTTTATTGATCTTATCAAGAATTCCTTTTCTTGTGGCGATCCTCACATTCAAAGGCTTATCCTTGTCTTGGTTTAGACCAAGGTGGCGCCCCTAACCTTCACACCCATCTTCTTCACGAATTAAACAAGAGTTTATTTCTTTTGTTTAGCTTAAATCTGTTCCAAAATTATCCATCACATAATCCACGAAATTCATATCATTTCTTTCGCATATTCCATCCATCTTAAACCCAAAAATACAAAAATATAAGTCACAACCAGAATCTATACTGAAAGTCAAAGAAATGGCCAATTTCCACAACAAGGAGGCCATTAATTGGGGAATTTGATCAGTGTATTTTAATGCACTATTTATAGCCACTTTCGCAATACTACAATTTAATTCCAACAATAGTTGTTCTTTTCTGATGTGGAAGATCAAACAATGTTGCAACCACAGAGCATACTAAGAACTTTCTTATGAGCACAACACCGTAGTATCCCAGAGCTCAGACCGAGCTCTGATACCACTGTTGGGAAATCGCCTCCATAATTTTCCTCATGCGTGAACTCAAAAATAGGCACTAGCGGAAACGTGAAAAATAAGCGTAATGACACAAAGAGAATTTTAGCGTGGAAAACCTTCTCAATGCTAGAAAGGAAAAAACCACGGGACCCGTAGGTCTCTTAAACTTCCACTATAATGATAATGGGAATACAGCAAATTCACCCTAAGGTGGATCTCACTACAATGTATCTCTCAATTTGTAAGGAACACTCTCACAAATTGGCTCACTATTTCTCTCACAAAGAAACTCTCTATGAGGATCACTCTTCTCTCTTGAGCAAGGCTCTCTTTCTCTTTTGCTTCTTGTTGTGTTTCTCTTGTGGTGTGTTGAGAATGCTTGCTCATGATCCTATTTATAGGAGAGGCAAGCCAAAGTTTCCTTACATGCATGAAGACACTTGTCCTTTGCCTTCCATGCAAAACACCAAGTAGTGTACGTTGCAATGCATGCACTACACCATGTGTACACCACGCACCTTGCTACTTGTCATCACATGCAACCTTTCAATATGTTGGCCATGTGGCATTGGCTGGACCCCAGAATTCTAGTGGAAGCAGGCCCACCATCACATGCAACCTTTCAATATGTAGATCACATTTTCAATCTATTTGTAGTATGATGAAACTATATGATGCAACTTGTGTGGTTCTTCAAAAACTTATAGTTGAGGGATCATCTTATTGTCAAAGAGGGGATGCTGATGTTGCTTATTGTTTTTTGTCATCATTTGAGTTCATATTGATTTTACATATAATGAAAAGGATTTTTGGGATTACAGACTCTCTATGTCAATCTCTGCAGCAACAATCTCTAGATATACTTAATTCAATGCAGCTAGTTCGTACTAAAATATTGATCTAGAAGTTAAGAGACGATGATTGGAAAGATTTGTTGAAGGGTGTGACATTATTCTGTGAGCAACGTGACATTGATATTCCTGAATTGAACATCATTTTAGAGTGAATATATTACAATTGAACATCATTTTAGAGTGAACATATTTTTAGTTACGATAGACAAGCAGTTGCAAGAATTAAATAGCAGGTTTAGTGAACAAACAATGGAGATCTTAATTTTAAGTTCTGCTTTAGTTCCTAAGGATGCTTATAGTGCTTTTAACATTGATGATATATGCACTCTTGTGGACAAACTTTATCCTTCAGATTTTAGTGATCAAGAGAAGTTTAGTTTGAGATTTCAACTTCAGCATTTTATTGTTGATGCTCCGAGCCATCCAGATTTGAAGAACTTATCCACGATGCATGAATTATGTCAAACTTTGGCATGAACAGAGAAGTCAACTACATTTTACTTGATTGATAAATTAATTCGTTTAATCTTAACTCTTCCAGTTTCTACAGCTACAAAAGAACGGTCATTTTCGGCACTGAAGATCATTAAAACAAGATTGCGTACCAAAATGGAAGATGAATTTCTTGCAGATAGTATGATCAATTATATTGAAAAAGAAATAGCCGATAACTTCAGCTTCGATTCAATTATTGAAGAGTGTAAGCATTTGAAGGAACGGAGAGCATTACTTTAAATGGATAAAGTTTTTTGTACTACATTGTGTAACTATTTTGACAAAGTTGAACATAAAAGATAGTTGTTATAGCTTCTCAATTTATCAACTCCTTTCTACTACTTTTCTTATCTTAGTAATTTTGCTTATCCACATTAAATTTATATGCATTTCTTCTATCTTTGAACTATGTATAACTTCAACTTAAATATATGACTTAACAATGTTGGCCACCTCAAAATATACTGTCAAGATCCGCCACTGGTCATCCCACGGTCTCCATGTGACGTTAGTGGAGACCAAGACATCCAAATTCCACCAGTAATTTGGAAGTTTAACACTACCGTTCTTTTTTCTACGCTCCCAGCCTGTGGCCCCACAGTGGGACTCAACTCGACGCAGTCTCCTATATTTGGAAAATACTTGTAAATCCAGCACAGAAATAAAAATATAAAACTCGCCAAATTTACAATATAAATTCAAGTAGATTAAAATAGTAGTATACAAAAAATATTAAAATAGTAAATAATGTATTTTACCTGGAGCAACGTCACGTACCCCCACAATGGCAGGTGTCCCAAATAGATCCAAAATTAAGTTGGTCATATAAAAATGCCAACGCAGCTAGAGCCCGCTGGTGTGTGAAAATATGTGCAAGTATACACAGTCACAAACAAGTAATATAGTGATGAGAAAGGTCGAACCCACAGAGATTGGTTAAATTTTTGTATGTTTAGAAAGCATATAAATTAGTGCAGCTACACTACTCCCAATTTTGGGTGTTTAATGTTTAGGAAAAGAGAATGTAAATATGTAAGAAAATAAGGAGGAAATCAGTTGAGAATGATAGTTGCGATGACTTCACTAAATAAATCACTTTCAAGAGTATTGTGTTTTCTGTGGTGCAGATGTACTTGAGTGTAGTTGTACCAGTATGTGCCTTTCAGTTACTTTCTTCAGAGTTTCATTACAAGCTCTTAAAACCTTGTCTTAAAGTAAAGAGAGAAGTTGTCAATTCCTTTCTTGCCTTCTTACAATTCTTGTCTAAGTTGCTGAATAAGTACACTCCTCCCTTTTAAGTACTCACTGCATTACCCTAAGGACTATGTTATCCTATGTCTAGGACTTAACATGGTTTTAACAAAGTTTTCTTTATTAAACAAGTTAACAAAGCCTTCATTAAAATACTCACCCTTATTAGTTCTTGATTTCTAGTTATAAACCATGTATGTGAATATAACTCTACTCATTTTAAGTGATCAACTATAAAATAAGATGGATGTAGTATAACAAGTGAACCAAAAATGCATACACCACTTTGAAAACACAATAACTTACTCATAAGCTCATTATAAAGTTAGAACATCTCAACCAAAGAGTTTTAGCTCATAATATGCATTGCAAGGCAAAAATAGATGAAATAAAACATATTGATATATTGAAAAGTACAAGAGATATCAATAGGATAGAGACTACACTGATTGAAGTACTCTTGCATAAGTTTGCCCAGCAGTGCAGATGCACTGATTCCTTCTACGTAACTAACTTGATGAACAAGTGAAAGAGGGAGTTGTCAATTCCTTCCTTACCTTCTTACTCCTAACTACTACGAAGAACTATAAAATGAAAAGCAAGAAAAGTAGATGTACAGATCCTATAGAACTTCTGTTTAAATGATGAGAAGTGAAGTCTTTATATAGCCTTGGAGCTTTCCTTTAAGTGAGGGTTTCCTTGGAGATCAGGTTAACCTAGAGGGGTTAACCATGGTTACTTTTCAGGGCATGTTTGTTGGGAATTGAGTCCAACACTCCCCCTCAAAAAGAGGTCCAATCGTGGAGGGCCATGTGTCCTTTATGAATGACTCTTCACGATGATCATCTATTGTAGGCGCCTCCTTTCGCAAGTGGGCATGTGCCTCCATGTGACTTGTGACTAAGCATGATATCATAGAGGTGTTTTTGCATTGGTATGAATTGAGGTACTTCCAATGTAGGGTTATCCGTCTTGGTGCAGAAGCACTAAGGTGCCGATGCACTGTGGAAATGCTTCTAGTGTAGATGCACTGTGTTTTTCCTGGTGCAGAAGCATCAACTGCAGATGCACTGAACAAACACATCAAACATACCAATGTATATACAAAATGCTAAGTTGTGAATGCCATTCATCTTAAAACCATAAATGTTGTTATTTTATTCATACTACTATATTTAACACATATTATACTTGAAATCAAGTAATTATCTAAGTTTAAATGTATGAATAACTCTATATAAAATAGAGTTATCACACCCCCCAAACTTAAATTGTTGCGTGTCCTCAAGCAATGACAAAAGAAAACACAAATAAGATTTTTATAACTAAGAAGAACAAATCAGCTTACTTCTTTTTCAAAGAATGATCCTTTCAAAAATAATGCAATTTTCATGAACCTCTTTTCTCAGAACATTTTGTCTTGGTGCCTTTGAATTTCCAAACATCCAAAGTTATTAAAATTCATTTATGTGAGTGTGTGTCCTCCTGAGAATCAGTTCCAAAACTAAGCAAAAAGTTTCTCTTAACCTTTGGAAACTGTTGAGTCAATGCACTATCTTTTTTTTGTGGTTCTTTTCTTGGTGCAGATGCACCTAGGTGCAGGTGCATTGGGTATTTTTGTGAAGTGCAGAAGCACTGAACTTTTTGTAACGGTGCAGGTGCATTGAGTGCAGCTGCACTTGATACTACATTTCAAGACTTGTAGCATATATTGCGCTCCTCACTGACCTCCTTATGCATACTTTTTTCTTTGGTTTGCTTTTCTTTTCTTCTTTTTCTTTCTTCTCTTTTTATTTTTGAATTTTCTTTTTCTTTTTCAAACCAAATGCACTATTGGAACAGGTTCAGCTTAATGACTCAGGCAAGTATTGCTTTTTACACCTATTTAGACACTTTTTGTAGTGACTTTTTGGTAACCTATTGCATTGACTACTCTAAGTTTTTCATACTTTGTCTTAGTATTCATAAAAACTCCCCCAAACTTAATTCTTATACTCTTCTATATTTTTAGTAGAACTTTGCTTTTCACCTTAGCTTTCTAAAAATTCCTTTTGCATCAGATAATAATTTTTTTTTCAAATAATAATGTTCTTTTCAAAACTCAGCTTTGCTTGTGTTGAAGTAATAATAACAGTGGTTATTTTGGAAAAAACAAGGCTCTTTTCTTTTTCTTTCTTTCCTCATTAAAAATCAGTTCATAAATCAGCATTTACCTAAGTTTTATGAAAAAGAATTCAAGCTGATCATGCTTCAAAGTCAATGAAATTTTTGCTTTAAAACAAGTTTGATATACTTAATTCACAAATTGACTCATGAACTTTACTGTTTTTGAAAAAATTTCTCATTTTGCAAACAGTTCAACTTACTTCAAGAGAAGCTTTGTTAAGTACATCAAATGAAAAAAAATTTAAAAACTACTCACATAACATATAGACAAATAACTTGTACTTAAAACAAAATATTTAGCACATATTAAAATACTGAAAATAAACACACATTACTAAAACAAACACACATTAATTAAACATAGCACATGCATAAAGTGAAGTTCTCCCCCCCCCCCCAACTTAAAAGTGAGCAGTGTCCCCACTGCTCTACGTTGAGTTCAAAAAGAAAGTTGTTCAAAAATTGAGAAGAGGTGTTAGTACATGTGGTATAGCAAAAACATATAAGTATTTAAATAACTAACATAACAACATTACTCTTTCTTGGCTCCACTCCTGAGCCTTGAACTTGCTCTTACAGCTGTGTGTTTTATTTTCTGTTTCTTGACTTTTGGTTTGAGTGAAGCTGCAGGTGCTGCAGATGCACCAGGCTCGTCTGTTGGTGATTTTGCAGGTGCAGATGCACCAGGTGCATCTGCACTGACTTGTTCAGCAGCAGTTGTATCTTCTGTTTGTAGTTCTAGTGGTTGCTCTCCAACTGCAACCTCAGCTTCTTTGGGTTGTTCTTTCTCCTTTGGTGGGTCCTCCTTAGTTGCTTCCTCCTTTTCAGAATCTTCTCGTTGTTTCTTGTGTTGTTTTGCACCTTCCAGTTCTTGAATCTCCTTCACATTGGTTTCAACAGCTTTCTTGAAAAATTTCTGGGTGTTGCCCAGTTCTTCTCTTTTCTTCTGTGTCATCTCTTCCAGTACTAGTTTGACAGTGTCCTCTTTGTTCTTTGGTATTACTGTCAGAACTGGAGTATCTTGAGGAGCATCTGCACTAGGTGTAGAAGCATATGTTGCTGGTTGATCTGGATCTTCTTCTCCTTCTTCAGAAATTGTTTTTCCTTCTTCTTCAAGGGTATCTTCCTGAATTACCTGCAAAGACTGTTTCTCAAAAACAATATTAGGGGTTTGATGGATTTGCTCAGTGATTTGTGGTGGACTTTTGCGCATGCAATGAGACACATGTGCCTTTAGGTGGGACAACACAACAATTCAGCCATTGGTCATGATTACTTGTTGTTGTGCTGGCATTTCTGAAGTTTTTCACCCAAGTGGAATTTTTGAATTTGGTTGGTACAGTAGCACTGAGAGATTCTGAGGTGCAGATGCACAAAAACCTGTATTCCTTCAAAACACTTGAAAAACATCAAATTGAACAAAATAACTTACTAATTACAAAAAATTGTGGGTTGCCTCTCATAAGCGCTTGTTTTAAGAGTCTTTCAGCCTGACTATCTCCTTATCTTAGAGATTTTGATGATGGGTGGTGAATTTATCCTTCACCCCATGCTCACCATAGTTCATTTTTACTATTTGGCCATTTACCTTGAAAGTGGTATTTGTGGATGCATCATAAAGTTTAATTATAAGGGCAAACATTGGAAAATCCCTTCCGGATTGGATAAGGGCCCTTGAGACCAGATAAGGGTTCGGGAGTCGGTTACGCGTGGGGAAGGTATTAGCACCCCACGACATCCTTCCTAATGAAGGTTACCTTCTAATTAGTTGTAGAAGCGATAGTTAATTTTGAAAACATTTAATTTACCCTTTTATTTAGAATTTGAAAAAGATTAGAAGAAAGAAGAAACTTGATATTTTATTTGAATTTAAGAAAAAGAATATTTAGAGAAAGATTAAAAATGGTTTTTTATTAGTGCGCTTGACAGAGGTGGGCCCGCCCTCTGCTCCTACGTATCTCCGGGTAGAGAATCAAAGGCTACGTAGTTCTTGGTAGAAAACTTTGTTTGTTGGTGTATTTTATTTAGGGATTTTAGGACTCCTGAGTGATCGGTTCATTTGTCCTAGAATGATGACTAACCCGTCTGTACAGTCGGCTTAGTCCCCTATTTTGTAAAAATGGGGTTTTTGGAGTTTGGAAAATGATTTGAAGTGTGTTTGTTCGATTTTATTGGAATAAGGATTTTAGGACTCCTGAGCCGTACAGCTCATTCGTCTTAGAACGCTGACTAACCCGTCCGTACGGTCGACTTAGTCCCCTATTTTGAAAACTTGATTTGTGGAAGGAAATGTGTTTATGTTTATTAGAAATTGTTTGTTTTAAATAGGGATTTTAGGACATGATCCGTAACGGTTCATTAGTGACCTAAAAAGCAGACTAACCCGACTGTACAGTCGACTTAGTCCCCTATTTATATTTTTTAAAAAATGAAATATTCATCTATTTATTTTTATAGGTTTTTTTGTAAAAGAAAACAATTAAAATGTAAAGAGAGGGTGCAGTAGTAAAATGGGGTGCAGTTTGCAGAAAGAAGTTGTATTATTAAAGCTGGGTGTGAAAAGCAGCAGCCCAGTTCATAGGCTGGTCCACGAATTCGTGGGCTTTCCAAAGGGAGGCGTGATACGAAAATGGGAGGTGTGAGTAGCGTTGAGTTAAATGAAAAGGCGAAAATAACCCTAGGTGTCCACACTATATAAGGTATTTTTAGAAACCCTAGACCTAATTCCCTCACATCTCTCACGCGGCGCCGTCCCCATCCCATACTCTCTCAAACCCAAATTTTTCATTTCCCTAATCTCCCAGTCTCACCTCACGAAGCCATGAACCCTCCCCTCCTCTCTTCTTCGCCCACCGCCATCTAAGCCGGACTTCTTGCTCCTCTTCGCAGTACCTCACACACATACACCATGGGAGAGAGAGAGATTTTGAAGAGAGGGAAAGAGGAAAAAAAGAATGGGAATTCAGAGGGAGAGAGAAGGGGGAAAACGCAAAGGGGGAAAGGGTGAGGAGAAGAAACTGAGAGAGAACACAGGAGGTGGTCGACAGGATCCACGGAGGGTGCCACGACGGTGATGACGACGCGAAGGGATGGGTTTGTGACAACTCCGATGGGGGTTTCACGGCGGCGGCGACGTGCTTGCGAGGAAGGGTACGCGAACGATAGAGGGGCCGCCACTTCCGACGACGCGTTTGGAGGACCACGGTGCTACGCGAACTCACGGTGGCGACGACGACGTGTTTTGGGTTGACGACCACCGTCACGGTGGTCGGAGCTGGTACGGTTCTAACCGCTTTTTTTTAAAGAGAACTGATTCGAATTTTTTTACCTAATATCCTATTTTAACACTAATTTTTTTGACCAAACCTATTGCTAATTAATCCTATTTTTTGTTTTTGGAAGAAGCAAAACATTGACCCTAATTTCTTGTCATTCACATGTTTCGATCTATTTACATAAAAATCTGAACTGTAACTTGGTTTCGTATGGTTAACATGATCTGTTTCTAATTTTCAAGCCCTAGCCTATTTACAATATCAATGTTTCTAAAAAACATAAACTGAAGCTAATTGTTTTGCGGTTTAAATATACAATTTATATTACTAATTTAAGAAGCTCAATATATACTGTTTTGATTTATATACAAACTACAACTACAATTCTCGGCAAAATAACATATTTACGAACTAGACTTGAAAAAGACAAAGTCGTGATGACATACCTCTTCTCCAGCTTCTGAATAACCTCATGTTTACTCTGCTACTCTTGCTGCTAACCCTTCTTACTGCTACTACGGCTCTATTGCTTGTTTCTGAATTTTTTGCTGTTTTGCGATTAGGGTTCCAACGTGAAACCCTAATCTTTTGCTCTGATTTTTCTCAATTTCGTGTCTGAATTTTTCGTGTGTCAAGGCTTGCTTATATAGGTAGAAACTAGGGTTTTTTCTGATCCTTCTCCATTTTCTTTCCTTTTTCAGGTATTTGGACCTACTGAGGAAACTTGCTCAGCAAGAACAGGCCCAAGGAAGCTGCTGTTGCTGATGTTGTTTTTCTGTATTTTTGTTTTTTTTTTCTATTTTTTGTATTTTTTATTATTTTTGGATTGTATTATTTTCGTATTTTTTAATTTAATTTTTTGGATTATTGTAAATATTTGTAAATTAATTTTTATTGATTTTTGATTATATTTGTTATTTTGCTGTGGACAGATTTATTTTTTGGTCAAAATGGAAGAGAATAATTAAATTGGGCCAAGCCCAATCAAAGCTAAACATAGGCCCAATTTGGACAAATGGCTAAAATAAGGCCCAATTAGAACAATTTTCTAAGATCAGGTCCAATCTAGACAAATTACTATCATAGGTCCAATAGCCACATAGGCCCAATTAGGCAAATGACTAAAACATTAGACATAAGCCCGTTTATTAAACTGGTTCGAAACACTAAGCGTAAGCCCAATTAGGCAAGCTAACAAAATCAGGCCCAAAAGGTTGGGCATAGGCCCAATTTGGACAAACTGATCCGAATTAGAAGCAAAACAGTGCTTGAAATGCCATGGGCTTGTGATACGAGGCTAAAACAAATACGATAAAAAGATCGGGCAAAATTGGGGTATAACAACTGTTACACCCCCTTCTTTGGAACACATTGTACAGGGCTAACCCACGCACTATCTGATATAGGGTATATGATTCCAGCATCTAGCCATTTAATGATTTCTTTCTTTACAACCTCTTTCATTATTGGATTTAGCCTTCTCTGTCCTTCTATGTAATTTTTATAATTATCTTCTAAAATTATCCTATGCATGCATATTGAAGGGCTAATTCCTTTTATGTCTGCCATTTGCCAGCCTATAGCTTTTTTATGCTTTCTAAAGGTACAAATGAGATCATGCTCTTGCTCTATTGATAAGTCAGAGGCAATGATCACGGGAAGTGTATCATATTTCAAATGTTTGGGCAGCTCTTTCAATTCTAATTTTGGAGGTTGTTCAATTGAGGGTAAATTCTTTTTAAGGTTAGGGTCTTCTAAATTAAGAGATTCAAAAGTTCTAGACTATACCTTTTGTGTTGGTTCTTCTCTTGGCAGAATGTCCTTTTCCAGATTTTCTTCTTCAGGCAGTGCATCTGCATCAGGTGCAAGTGCACTGGCAAGGTGATCATACTGCTTATTGAACTGCTTCTGCACTAAATGGTCAAGAGAATTGATAGCTAAACACTCTTCAATCTCCTCTGCAGGATACTTTAGGGCTTTCATCACATTGAATTTCACCTCTTGATCATTTACTCTCATGGTTAGTTCCCAGTTTTGCACATCAATCAGTGATTTCCAAGTTGCTAAGAATGGTGTTCCAAGAATAACTGGCACTTCTTCATCTGCAACAAAATCAAGAATAACAAAATCTGCAGGGAATATAAATTTGTCAATAACAAAATCAAGAATACCAAAATCAAGAATACCAAAATATCTTCAATAATTCATTCTGGGTAAGCTATTGATCTATCTGCCAGTGATAGTGTTACAGTGGTAGGCTTTGCAATTCCAATCCCTAGCTTTGTAAAGATAGATTTAGGCATCAAGTTTATGCTTGCACCTAAATCACACAATGCACGACCGGTATAGAATTTGCCTATGGAAAATGGAATTGTAAAACTACCAGGGTCTTTCAATTTTCTTGGAATTTTGTTTTGCAAAATCAAACTACATTCTTTGGACATAACAACTGTTTCAAAATCCCCTAATCTTTTTCTTTTTGAAAGCACATCTTTCTTAAATTTAGCATAATTAGGCATTTGCTGAAGTGCTTCAATTAAAGGAACATTGATTTGCAACTGTTTTAGAACATCTAAAAACTTACTGAATTGCTTCTCCTCATGTGCCTTTTTTAACCTTTGAGGAAAAGGAGGAGGAGGGTATTCAGGGACTAACCTTGGAGTTGGAACTTCATGAGATGCAGATGCATCAGGTGCTTCTGCATCTTGAGTATTTTTTTTCATTTTTATTTTTTTCTCCCTTACCCGTACCTTCAATCTCTTGTGGTTCTGAAAGATCTTTTCCATTCCTTAAAGAAATGGCCTTCATTTGTTCCTTACCTAGCCTGTGGGATGTGGTGGCTTCTGTATTTGATGGTAGTGTACTTGTTGGTCTTTGATACAGAGCTGTAGCCAATTGTCCCACTTGATTCTCCAAATTCTTTATAGATGCATCTTGTGCTTGCCTAGCTGTTCTAGTTTCACTAATGAAGGATTTTAGCAAGGCTTCTAAGGAGTTATCATTGGCAGGTGTTTGTTGTCTTTGGTAATTCTGAGATTGGAATCCTGGTGGTGTGGCTGGTGCAGATGCACTTGGTGCAGGTGCACTAGTATTGTTATTGTTCCACCTAAAGTTTGGGTGGTTCTTCCAACCAGCATTATAGGTGTTTGAGTAAGGGTTGTTATTCCTATTATATCCTACAAAATTGACAGAGACAGGGTTGCTAGGCCACTCTTCATACAAATGGCCTCCTCCACAATATACATAACTTGTATCACCTAGGGGGCTTGTTTTATGGCTGCTGCAGTGTTATCTATTGGTGCAGCTGCACTAGGTGCAGGTGCACTGGTTGAAGTGATGTTTTTAAACATGTTTGTCAGTGAGGCTAACTGAGCAGATAGGGCTGATACATCACTAATTTCATGTACCCATGATGGTCTCTTTTGGGCACTCACCCTCTCAGTAGGCCAACTAGAACTGTTTGTTGCAATTCTATCAATCAATTCACATGCTTCATTATAAGACAAGTTTAATAACACACCCCCAGATGATGCATCAAGTATTATTCTGGTTTGGGGTTCTAAACCATTATAAAAAGTTTCGATTTGAATAATGACATGTAGACCATGATGTGGACATTTTCTTAAAAGCTCTTTCCATCTTTCCCAAGCTTCAAACAATGATTCAAATTCTTTTTGTCTAAAAGATGTAATATCATTTCTCATTCTGGCATTTTTGATGGGAGGAAAATATTTTGCTAAAAACTTTTCAGTCATTTCATTCCATGAATGAATAGAATTAGGCTCCATTGAATTCAACCAAGATTTAGCCTTATCTTTCAGAGAATATGGAAATAGCTTAAGTCTAAATGCATCTTCACTAACACCAGGAAGGATAAAGTTACTACATACTTCTAAAAACTGTTTTAAATGCTCATGGAGATCCTCATGGAGAGATCCACCAAATTGACCAATTGTTTGTAGCATTTGGAACATCATGGGTTTAAATTCAAAATGCACAGCATCAATATGAGTTCTTGCTATACTTGTTTGCATATTTTGATGATTAAACATAACATAATCCCTTATGGGTCTATTTCTATCATTAATCATACCTATTGGGCCCATGTTGATGAATTGATTTCTGTGATCATCCTGAGGTTCATGATGTGAGCTTGGACCACCTCTGACTGATCCTCCACTAGAACTTGGTCTAGATCTCTCATCTCTCTTCTTCACTTTGTTGAGACATTGTGATTCTGCAGCTTTGTAATCTTTGTTTCTGGAGTCTCAGCAACTTTCTAAACCTTCTCTCTATCTCTGGATCTACTTCAAATTCTGGTGTTTTGGCCCTGCGCATATGCTAGTGCATCTGCACCTAATGCTTCTGAACAGAAAACAAAATACCAGAGTAATAAAACACTAACTTATAAATCTAAGCAACAAAAATTAATGGCAATCCCCGGCAACGGCGCCAAAAACTTGGTGTGTGAAAATATGTGCAAGTATACACAGTCACAAACAAGTAATATAGTGATGAGAAAGGTCGAACCCACAGGGATTGGTTAAACTTTTGTATGTTTAGAAAGCATATAAATTAGTGCAGCTACACTACTCACAATTTTGGGTGTTTAATGTTTAGGAAAACAGAATGTAAATATGTAAGAAAATATGGAGGAAATCAGTTGAGAATGATAGTTGAGATGTCTTCACTAAATAAATCACTTTCAAGAGTATTGTGTTTTCTGTGGTGCAGATGCACTGGAGTGCAGCTGCACCAGTATGTGCCTTTCAGCTACTTTCTTCAGAGTTTCGTTACAAGCTCTTAAAACCTTGTCTTAAAGGAAAGAGAGAAGTTTTCAATTCCTTTCTTGCCTTCTTACAATTCTTGTCTAAGTTGCTAAATAAGTACACTCGTGCCTTTTAAGTACTCACTGCATTACCCTAAGGACTATGTTATCCTATGTCTAGGACTTAACATGGTTTTAACAAAGTTTTCTTTATTAAACAAGTTAACAAAGCCTTCATTAAAATACTCACCCTTATTAGTTCTTGATTTCTAGTTATAAGCCATGTCTGTGAATATAACTCTACTCATTTTAAGTGATCAACTTTAAAATAAGATGGATGTAGTATAACACAATAACCAAAAATGCATACACCACTTTGAAAACACAATAACTTGCTCATAAGCTCATTATAAAGTTAGAACATCTCAACCAAAGAGGTTTAGCTCATAATATGCATTGCAAGGCAAAAATAGATGAAATAAAACATATTGATATAATGAAAAGTACAAGGGATATCAATAGGATAGAGATTACACTGATTGAAGTACTCTTGCATAAGTTTGCCCAGCAGTGTAGATGCACTGATTCCTTCTACGTAACTAACTTGATGAAGAAGTGAAAGAGGGAGTTGTCAATTCCTTCCTTACCTTCTTACTCCTAACTACTACTAAGAACTATAAAATGAAAAGCAAGAAAAGTACATGTACGGATCCTATAGAACTTCTTCTTTTTAAATGATGAGAAGTGAAGCCTTTATATAGCATTGGAGCTTTCCTTTAAGTGAGGGTTTCCTTGGAGATCAGGTTAACCTAGAGGGGTTAACCATGGTTACTTTTCAGAACATGTTTGTTGGGAATTGAGTCCAACACTCCCCCTCAAAGAGAGGTCCAATCATGGAGGGCCATGTGTCCTTTATGAATGACTCTTCATGATGATCATCTATTGTAGGCGCCTCCTGTCGCAAGTGGGCATGTGCCTCCATGTGACTTGTGACTAAGCATGATATCATAGAGGTGTTTATGCACTGGTATGAATTGAGGTGCTTCCAATGTGGGGTTATCCGTCTTGGTGCAAAAAGGTGCAGATGCACTGTGGAAATGCTTCTAGTGCAGATGCACTGTGTTTTTCCTGGTGCAGAAGCATCAACTGCAGATGCACTGAACAAACACATCAAACATCAAACATATTATACTTGAAATCAAGTAATTATCTAAGTTTAAATGTATGAATAACTCTATATAAAATAGAGTTATCACCCGCCGCACCCATTGGCCACAATCATCAGAGTTCTAAAATAACAAGAGCCGCTTTGCCTCCACATAGTGAGCGCTCTTGCATGTGAATATAGTGTAGCCCATAATAAGCAATAGGCACGCCCTCGCAACATAAATCCAATTCCCCACTTCAAGATGTCGTCTGTAGATCTCCTATAGCCACCTAAATCTGAAATATGCTCCTCTGGTGATTGTCGTCTCCCGTGAAACATTTACATGATATAGTCCCGACAATTCCACCGCGGCCTGAATGGCCGTGTCAGTGTCAACAATCATAGGTGGGGTATAAAATGAGCCAGTGATCGGAAGATGCAGCAGGTTGGACACTTCGTCCAAAGTGATTGTCATTTCACGAGAGGGTAGGTGAAATGAGTTGGTCTCAGGATGCCAACTATCCCAAATGCTGAAATCAGTTCATGATTGACAGTCTTGAGAGGTGAATACTATAGGTCGTGTAGACCAGACTTAAGTATCCAATCAAATACTCTCGAATGATGGGCTTCAGGTTGCAGACTCAATAATTTTCCTCCAAGTGCGCGAATATTCGATTTCCCGTGATCATGTATATATATATATGTACAAAATATATTAATAAAAAACATAATATATTATTAAAGGACAATGCAAAAAATAATTTTTTTTATTAAACTCCTATGCGGATTTTTGATGCTACGTGAACATCAAATGTGGTCAAAAGTGAACGGTCTCCAGGTCTCATATCTAGCTGTTGTGCCTGATCATGTTGCTGCTGCTAAACCTCAGGCTCCTTCGAATGCTGATAATGATCAGGAGCCTCAGAATCCTCGTAATGTTGTTGCTCTGCTTCTTGATCCATATTGTCTCGCAGTCTACGTCGGTGAGAAGCATGACCCGCTTCTCTCACGTCTACTAGAGTAGGATCCCAGCCAGCCGACTGTGATGTCTCCCCCTGATCTCCCTGGTAGCGTGGGATGAGTCTGTTATCTACACCTATTCTAGGACTAGAGCTGTCAATTTGAGCCCGGCCCAATGGACCGGCCCAGTGGCCTGATTTTTTGGTTGGGCCGGGCTCTAAAAATAAAGGCCCAAAAAGCATCGGTATCTTTTTTGGCCCGGCCCGATTGGCCCAAAGATTTTATTGGGTCGGGTCGGGCCGGGCCATGGGCTTTGGGTCGGCCCGATTTATTTTTGTTTCTTGCTTTTTTTATTTTTCAAATACTGTTTGTTTTATTTTTAGATTGGCCCTTTGTTAAAAATTTTGCCCAACAAGCAAAAAAAACATTATTATTAGTCATAGAGGCCCAAAGTCAAAACACATACCGTTACTGTACCACAGTTCACACACAAAACACATTACGCAATTCTACTTTCACACTATATTTTTAGTAGTGCATGTTACTACTGTGTGCTATATTTTTAAAGCACAATGCAAAATGGTTAAAGTTTTTTAATATTGAAAATGAAAAATGTTAGTTTTTTTTTTTGTCGAAAATGTTAAAAGTTTTTAATATTGGGCTGGCCCGATGGCCCGCGGGCGATGTTGGGCTGGGCCGGGCCATAAAAGGCAGCCCATTAGAATATTGGGCGGGCCCAGCCCAACCCGAAAATGTTGTTTGGCCCTATGGGCCGGGCCGGGCTTGGCCCATTGACAGCTCTACCTAGGACGCTACTTTTTCTAGAAATTTTTATTTTATTTTCTTATTATTTGACTTTTTTGAAACAAAAGTGGTATACATTGTGGGACCAAAATATAAAAGTGGCATAACTTGTGAGACCCATCTCGAGTTCTCTATTGTAGGAAAAAAATGGGTTACTTAATAGTGCTATACAATGTTTTTTAAGTAGGTGCGTAGTATCCACTTGGACTGATCTTTGTTGGTAAATGTTTGGCTTAATTACCGTTTTGGTCTCCCTGTTTTCACCAATTCACGATTTTGGTCCCCCAAGTTTTAATTTGACGATTTTGGTCCCCCTATTTTCTCAATTTGAAAAATCATAGTCCCACTCTTAAATAAGTCAAAATTGAAACTCAATTTTGACTTATTATCCTACATGGCAGTCTACGTGGCACCCACCCCACCCCCTCCACTGTTCCTCTTCCCCACCGTGAACCCCCCTCCACTGTTCCTCTTCCCCTCCCACCCCCCTCCACTGTTCCTCTTCCCCTCCCTCTCCCACCCCCACCTCCGTGAACCCCCCCCCCCCCACAACCACACCCTCTCTCTCCTTCGCATCTCACCCTCCCCCCCACCAATCCTCCCTCGCTCACTGTCGCTCTCCCCCTCTCTTAATCACCGATCCCCCTTTCCCTCTCACCACCGTCCCTCTCTTCCCCCTCGTTTTCCATCTCTCTCTTCACATCTCCCCCTCTCTGGTTCACTCGTCGCTCTCCCTCTCTCGCCGTTCTCTCGCTCGTCGTTCTCCTGTCATACCCCAATTTTGTCCGGCTTAGGTCAAAACCCTAATTTTCCAAAAAAATAAATAAATTGAAGAGCGAAGAGCCTTATGCACTACATTTCGGATCCTAGAAGGCATTCCAAGGTTCTTGAAATCGTTTTTAGGGTTGGAACGCACTTTTCGGGCAAATTAGGGTTTTAGAGCCAAAAAGGGTATTTTGGTCAATTATAACGGGTTTTTTTTCTCTCACTTTCAAAAAGACTCAAAAATATGTATAATTAAAAATAGAAATCTGAAATCAAAATAAAAAAATGAATAACAAAATAATATTGGATGCTTATGGTATTTTTAGAATTAGGGCTAATTCCTTTTAGGTGCTTTTTGCTTTTATCCATTTTTGGCCAAAGTAAGCACCAATTTCACAAGCAAACAACCTCCCTCACTCCACCCTCATGCCCTTCACTTCATCCCCCATCAAGTGCACATCACAAAAAAGCCTTTCATCATGACAAGCACACCTTTGAATCCAATAACATTCAATACACAACATATTTTTACCTTCTTTCTCTCGACACCACTAAATACACACTAATTTCTTTATTTCCCTCTCACAACCTTAAACCCATTAGATCTTTGGCCTCCCAAGGATTTGAATAAGAACAACTCACTCCTCTCCTCCCCAAAGGAGGACACAAATTCGTAGCCCCTCTCCTCTCCCTCACTTCCTCTTGTTTTTCTTTCATCTCAAAGGAGCCTTCCCATTTCTCCTACACCAAAAAACCCTAGCACACCAAAAACCTCCCCTTTTCTCTCCCAAAACCGTGGCCTCCCTACTCCCTTCCTCCATCCATTTTTGATTTCCTCTTCACCCAAACACCACCATCTCACTTCATTCTCATCCCTCTTTCATATATCTTCTCAATTTTCCATTCAAGATAAAACATCATCATCAAGGAAGGTTTTCATCAAGCTTTTTTTTGGGTTGGAGTTGAAGTTCCTTGGAGGTTCTTGTTGATTTGGTTTCTATTTTCTTCATCTCATTGCATTTTCTAGCTTGGATTTGAGGTAAAAACTTTCAAACCCTTGCATCATCTTCAACCTTTTTTTTGCATTAAAACCCATTTTCCTCTTCACTTTGCATTTCACATATCATCATCATTTTGTTTAAGATGTAGCTTGTTGTTGTTGGTGAGAGGAGCCTTAAACACTATTGACAAGCACTTAGGGAGGCTGGGTGTTTAAGGTGCCTCTCACTCTTGAATAAATTGAGTCATGTTGTTTTGTGTTGATTTTTTGCATTTGTTGTGAAATACAATTGTTGTTTCATGTGTTGTTAGGTTCGCATATCCTATTAAAGTTAGCTTTAATTTGATTTTGTTGTTTCTCTTTGCTTGATGGGGCTTAATCATGTTGTAGATATTTGATTTTAGTGTTTTCATGCTTAGATACTTCGTTTAGGTTTGCAAATTTCTTTTCTCACATAGATTTCGCACAAAGGAAGGAGTTTGAGAATAAATGTTGATTTGAAGCTTTAGTGTTTAAATTATGTGATTAATTGTTCCTAAATCTTGTTAGTATCTTTTGCTTGCTTGATTTTGGGAGTTTGATGAATAAATTTATGGTTTGACTATGTATTGGTTTCGCAAGTCATGAAGAATAAATAGAGTTTTTATATGTTTGCTTATTGTCTCGAGTTGATGATAGGCAATATGAGTCTCACTTGTGCCTAGTGCACCTTGCCTAAAGTGATGAGGATTGTTCTATATGATTCAACCCTTTTAGTTTATATGTTGTTTAAGTTGATGATAGGCAATATGATTCTCACTTGTGCCTAGTGCACCTTGCCTAAAGTGATGAGGATTGTTCTATATGAATCAACCCTTTTAGTTTGTATGTTGTTTAAGTTGATGATTGGCAAGAAGATTCACACTTGTGCACTCGCGCACACTAATTTAAGTGTTGAGGATTGACCAAAGTGATTCAACATGCTTTGGTGTTTTGATTGTTAAGATGACTTGCTTGTTTAGGGTTTGCCAATGATCATGCTTGAGGCTACTCTTTTGAATTCATTTGTGCCTACCACTTCCTTGTCTACTCCCATGTGGAATCATTAATACTTAGATAGGCCTATTCCTCACATTGCATCTTCCACTAGATGTGCATTTAGATTCCCTTGCGTTTTGTAGAAATATTTGAGTATGGTTCTCGCCTAGCATCTTCCACTAGATGTGCATTTAGGTTCAATCTTGCCCACTCTTGTATTTTTGCTTAATGCCCAATTCAAGTTCCTTCTTTGCCTATTTACGTGTTGTGGTCTAACATGTGTAGTCTAGGCTAATATTTGCTCAAGAATTCAAATGAGGTTGTTGTTTGCCTAAGGATTCGATTTGCATTCATTGCTTTCTTTCCTAAATAGCCTAGCATGAAAATGTTGACTAGTGACAATCACCCATAACCTTTGTTAGTTTGGTTGTCCTAAAAGCCTAAATTTCGAAAAAGGATGTTTTCATATGCATAAGCTACTAGTGATAATCCACCACAACCTTTGTTGGTTTGATTATCATGAACGCGTCCAATTTCAAAAAGCATTTTTCTAAGTATCAAAGAATCAAAAACAAGTTATTAGCGGTGATCCATCATAATCTTTGTTAGTTTGATCATCATGAAAGCTTTCATTTTCAAAAGACGTTTCAAAAAGATTTTTCAAGGCTCGTTAGAACTACGTCGCTTTGATTCCCATTTGGGATACGTAGGAGCGAGTCATATTCTCGTCAAGCGCAACCATAAAAAAGGTTTAGCATTTGCATAATAAAAATAAAAGAGTTATTTTCATAACAAAAAAGAATCACTTTTGCAAACCAAGATCACTTTCAGAACAAAAACATTTTCCTTTCTAAAATCATTTTCAACCCATCGTTGCTAGTGGCTAACCAGAACCTTTGTTCGTCTAGCCATTGGTGGCGATGTCTTTTTCCCCAAAAGAATAATAAATGGTGATCCATCATAACCTTTGTTAGTTTGATCATCGTGCAAATCAATCTCTTTAGAAAACCACTTTCAAAAAAGATAACAAAAACGAGTTGTTATTGATAGTCCATCAGAACCTTTGTTCGTTTGACTAGCGGTACAACTCTCTTTTTGAGTATTTAGTGGCGATTCATCATAGCCTCTGCTAGTTTAATCATTCGCTAATGCTCGTCCTATTTCAAAAACTCACTAAAAAAGGATAAAAAATAAAAACTTTTCAAAAAGACAAAGAAGAACTACGTAGCTTTGAGTTCTCCATCGCACCGGGAGATACGTAGGAGCGGGCCATGTCCCGTCAAGCGTTTTTCTTAAAAACCCTTTTTTCCCCCTTTTTTCATAATAAATAAAGATTTTCATTAAGAATTTCTCAATAAGAAGTAGAGAGGCAAAATTAAGTATTTTCAAGTCAACACACTAAAGCCACACATTTAATTAAAGGTTCCCTCTCAGTAGAGAGGACGTGCGGGGTGCTAACACCTTCCCCGCGCGTAACCGACCCCCGAACCCTATTCTCTAGTTTCGCAAGACCAATCGCTTTCCAAAAAGGTTTTCCTAATATTTTCCTTAATAAATATTGGTGGCGGCTTCATTGTCTTAGGAAAAGTTGTGAACGAGGAAGGTTCTCCCTCGGGGACTTTTTCGGGCGCAACAGCTGGCGACTCCACTGGGGACTAAAAAAAAAAAGAAAAACATTGTTTTAAAAAAAGTGGGTCAAGCCTAATTAATTAAGTGTGTTGGTTTGTGTAATTGATTTGAACATCTTGCTTTGCCTCTATTCTTCTTCTTTTACATAAGCATGTTGCATCCATATGCATTCTTCTTCTATGTTTGCTTTTGTTTAAAATAATAGATAGTTACTTCTTTGCTTAAATGCTTAGTTCCCTCATGCATATTTCCCCTCTCTTGTCATTTCCCCTTCTTCTCAGCTCCCTTTCTGAGGTAAGTAATGTGTTTGGGGCTATGCCGCGTCGTATTACTAGTTAATCTATTTCTTTTTGGGGCTATGCCCCCGTTTGTTGCCAAAAAAAAATATAAATAAACCATTGATTAATGATTTGGTAATACTTTTTTTTTTGACAATGATTTGGTAATACTTTTATCATTAATAATCCCCCCTTTTTATTTATAGCATATCTTTCATATATTCAACAACAACAAAATCTTAGATATATCCTCCTAACTCTTATAATTAGGATATTTTGATTAAAAATTTCATCGTGGTGGACTGCTCTATTCATGTTATGCGGGATTGTCCCTTGGCTTTGAACTTTTGGCTGGGTTTGGTGTGGCCGAATAGGAAGTGCGGTTTTTTCTTAGGTGATATCAAGAGCTGGACTAGTTTTAATCTGAATAAGAGTGATTGGGATGTCGATGGAATTCCTTGGGCAACCATTTGGGCCACAGGTTGCTACCTTCTTTGGTCTTGGCGTAATAAGGAAGCTCATGAGCCTTCTTTTATCAGACCAACTCGTCCTTGGTCTATGGCTCTATGGTCAGCCAAGGATTATATGTTTTCCCGGACCATGATCTCTTCGGTTTAGGAACATGAGCACATTTGGGTGGATGTTTCTTGGGCCCCTCCGGCTCATGGTAGGATGTCCCTTAATACAGACGGCGCTGTTAGGATGGTCGATAAGAGAGCGGGGTGTGGCGGTCTTGTGTGAGATCCCTTAGGAAATTGGATTTGTGGCTTTGCTAAATTTATTGGTTTTTGTACCGTGTTGGAAGCAGAGCTCTGGGGTATTTTAGAAGGCCTACGCTTGTGTTGGGATAGGGGTGGAGATCGATAACTTGCCAGGTGGACTCTGATGTTGCAGTAAGAGTTATCAAGGGCGAGCATGTGGATCGCCTTGCTAGTGGTGGTGTGGTTAGGGAAATTCGCAAATTATTAGCTTTTAACTGGGACGTCTGTATTGTTCATGTTTTCTGAGAAGCTAATCGAGGTGCGGATGCCTTAGCTTCAATTGGTTGGAATCAAGATGAGTCTTTGATTGTTTTTGAGCAGAGCCCATCTAGTTTGGATGCTCTTGTGTTCGCTGATTGTATGGGGTACTCTATCCCGCGTCGTATTACTAGTTAATCTATTTCTTTTTGGGGCTATGCCCCCGTTTGTTGCCAAAAAAAAAATATAAATATACCATTGATTAATGATTTGGTAATACTTTTTTTTTGACAATGATTTGGTAATACTTTTATCATTAATAATCCCCCCTTTTTAATTATAGCATATCTTTCATATATTCAACAACAACAAAATCTTAGATATATCCTCCTAACTCTTATAATTAGGATATTTTGATTAAAAATTTCATCGTGGTGGACTGCTCTATTCATGCTATGCGGGATTGTCCCTTGGCTTTGAACTTTTGGCTGGGTTTGGTGTGGCCGAATAGGAGGTGCGATTTTTTCTTAGGTGATATCAAGAGCTGGACTAGTTTTAATCTGAATAAGAGTGATTGGGATGTCGATGGAATTCCTTGGGCAACCATTTAGGCCACAGGTTGCTACCTTCTTTGGTCTTGGCGTAATAAGGAAGCTCATGAGCCTTCTTTTATCAGACCAACTCGTCCTTGGTCTATGGCTCTATGGTCAGCCAAGGATTATATGTTTTCCCGGACCATGATCTCTTCGGTTTAGGAACATGAGCACATTTGGGTGGATGTTTCTTGGGGCCCCTCCGGCTCATGGTAGGATGTCCCTTAATACAGACGGCGCTGTTAGGATGGTCGATAAGAGAGCGGGGTGTGGCGGTCTTGTGTGAGATCCCTTAGGAAATTGGATTTGTGGCTTTGCTAAATTTATTGGTTTTTGTACCGTGTTGGAAGCAGAGCTCTGGGGTATTTTAGAAGGCCTACGCTTGTGTTGGGATAGGGGTGGAGATCGATAACTTGCCAGGTGGACTCTGATGTTGCAGTAAGAGTTATCAAGGGAGAGCATGTGGATCGCCTTGCTAGTGGTGGTGTGGTTAGGGAAATTCGCAAATTATTAGCTTTTAACTGGGACGTCTGTATTGTTCATGTTTTCCGAGAAGCTAATCGAGGTGCGGATGCCTTAGCTTCAATTGGTTGTAATCAAGATGAGTCTTTGATTGTTTTTGAGCAGAGCCCATCTAGTTTGGATGCTCTTGTGTTCGCTGATTGTATGGGGTACTCTATCCCGCGTCGTATTACTAGTTAATCTATTTCTTTTTGGGGCTATGCCCCCGTTTGTTGCCAAAAAAAAATATAAATAAACCATTGATTAATGATTTGGTAATACTTTTTTTTTTGACAATGATTTGGTAATACTTTTATCATTAATAATCGCCCCTTTTTAATTATAGCATATCTTTCATATATTCAACAACAACAAAATCTTAGATATATCCTCCTAACTCTTATAATTAGGATATTTTGATTAAAAAAAGTCATTTTATATAGTAATTAATTTTTTTTTACGCAAACAAACTTATATTATTTCACTTTCAATAATAATTTCAATACAAAGTGGACTATAATAATGAGCGTGGGAGCTAGCATAGTTTCTTGATATCCTTGCAAGGGAATGAGCAACAAGATTAACTTGCCTCCTAATAAAGCTTAGCCTATAGCTTGGGACAATTGATAATGACCGTTTACAATGAGAAATAATGACATCAAATTCAGTGTTGAGGGTTGTAGCTTTGTTTACCGCATTGACAACCGAGACACAATCAATCTCAATCGCCACTGCTTCCGGGCCTAACTCCATCAAGCACTTCAAAGCTTGCCAAAGACCCATATAGTAATTTACTTTTTCATGACAATACTAATATATTAAGATCTTTTTGAGGAAATACTTAATACATTATTAAAATACGTGTATTATCTTAAATCATATAAATAATATAAGATGGATGTAGTATAATTATGTCTTCTCTCAACTTGCGATCTTTTTAATTTGTTATCTTAATATAAGAAGGAGTTTAATTGGTATATGTTGTTGCAGAAAATATAGGATGAGATAAAATCATGCATATTTTATGACGTGTCATTTTATGATTGACTGATATTGTAAAAAATTTCTTACGTGTATATAAATTAATTCCTAAAAGAATTACTAAAATATATCTTAATAAAACAAATAAATTAATAATTAATAGGTTGCTTGAGTAGAATGACAAACGACAAATCGTGAACGAGATCACCCAACAAACCATAGAATCAAAAATAGTTGAAAGAGGAAGAAAGGTTTCAACATTTTATTTTCAGAAAACAGCATGTGGGAATCGATTGTATTAACGGTGGCTGCAACCGCCGGAAACAACATCGGAAAGATTCTTCAGAAGAAGGGCACTATCATTCTTCCCCCTCTCTCTTTCAAGTTAAAGGCATGTCTAAAATTCCTTCATTTTTACTTTTTTTGCAATGCTCGTGATTTGGTTCTCATTAAAGATCTCACCTTTTTTGATAATATTATCATTTGAAACATTTGGGTGTCTCTGAAATTAGCTTGTTAAGCTGTATTCATTTGCTGCCAATTGCCTTTAATTCATGCATGTGTATGATTTGAGTGAATATATGAAAATGGATTAATTTTTTTTAGAAAATTAGGGTTATGTGGTCATGAAATCACTGTTTGATTGCTGAATTTATTGTGTTTGCAGGTTATAAGGGCATATGCATTGAATAAAACTTGGGTGATAGGTTTTCTAATGGATATATTTGGGGCATTGTTGATGTTAAGGGCATTGTCTCTGGCTCCAGTAAGTGCTATTGTTTATGCCTAAGTGATTCTTTGGTTTTTGTCATTCAACCTGTTGGTGATTCTTGTGGTTATTTCTTTTCTCAAGTATAGGTCTCTGTCATTCAACCAGTTTCTGGTGTTGGACTAGCAATTCTGTCAATATTTTCTCATTTTTATCTCAAGGAAGTCATGAATGTTGTTGATTGGGTTGGCATTACCTTGGCAGGTTTCGGCACAATAGGTAATGTAAGTTTTTAATTACTATAGAGCATTGTATTTAACTGAGCTTATTTTAACATGCGGAGCAAGGTTGTGGGGGGTAATTATTCGGAAAAAAGTGTGTTACAATCAGGAACATAATTATGTGTTTTTTGACAATTTATTTTGTTGATTATAATGAGGGTATGAATTTTCTAGCTGTTCATATATTTTGATGTTTGGATCTACACGTAGTCATGTTTGATGTCTGTAATTCTCTATACTATTGAGTCAAGCATGTGTGTCCAAGCATCTGAGTAATGGGCTGAAATTTTCTGGAGTTTTCTCATTTTTGTTATCTTGCTGCTAAGAAAACTAAGTTGGCGTCACGGTGTCATTGTATTAAGATATATGATTTTGTTTTGTATTCATGTGTCACTATTGGTTAACTATTATATGCTTATCTATATATAGGAGTTGGTGCTGGAGGCGAAGAGCAAGAGGCGGTTGCTCTATCTATTTTTCACATACCATGGCTGGCATTTGTAGTTGTCATCTTGTTTGTAGGTACCTTGTCTCATGAAGCAACTTTTTTTTATTGTCATATGCTTTTATGGTCAGAAATATTCAGCAATCATAAGTGTGGCATCACTTTATTTTTGTATGGTAACAATTTATAACAAAATGCTTGACGGGAAGCCCATGCGTGTAGTGCCTGCCAAACTCATATTTGACCTAGAATCTGGTGCATATAAATGCTGGATGTCTTGTTCAATAGTAGCATATAGTCCATGCTTGAAGTTGTTATTTGAAGTTATAGTTGTCAATAGGAAAGCTTTTTGCTGGTATCTTGAAATGTGTCAAACTCAAATGCATTATGGTAGTCTTTTTCATTAACCTGATAGTATTATTGTAAGAGTCTTGGTTAAGATACTTATTGATGGTATTTTTTTTATTGGCTTGAGCAATCTCTCTTTAGAAGATTATGAGTTCACCAGTTTAACAAAGTGAAAATGCTATAATCCTGGCGTTGTTATTATTTGAATTGTTACAAACACTTGTGCAAATACTCTTCAATGTTATTATTTTAATTGTTACAAACACTTGTACAGATACTGCTTAATGGATGGCTTCGAATATACAAGCGTCAGCGAAGAGAACAAGAGATGGTAATTCTTGTTTTAACCACTCTGGAATACCTTCAAATTTATATTTTTATTTTTGTAATAAACACCTGATATGGTAATTTAATGGATTATGTTGTCTTTTGCTCTTCTGTTAGTTGACATTTTTAAGTTATACAGATGGAATATGATGTCGTTGAGGAAATGATTTATGGCTTGGAATCTGGTATTTTGTTTGGGTACTTATCTTCCCTCTATTCTATTTCTTTATTTCACTTCTTTCACATACCTCAACTCCTTAGCCGGGGTGAAATTTACGTAGTTAGGCCGTGTCACAAACAGTTCATATAACTTAAGATCGTAATATACTTTTTTCTCCCCGATGACTAAGCTTAATTAAATTAGAATTGTCACTTTATATTGAAGGAACTCAGGTGCAAAACTTGATTATTTGTCTGAACTCAAATTTTGTTAAAACCGAAATGCAGGATGTCATCTGTAATATCAAAGATGGGATTTCTGTTCCTGGAGCAAGGTTTTCACAAGCTGTTGGTTCCAATATGCCTCCTGATTAGTCTGTCTTGCAGTGGTATCGGCTTTTACTACCAGGTATTCTGAATTTTTGTTTTGGTAGGGATCCTACGATTCTTATTACAATCATTGTTACAATATTGTGTTTCACGATCTTGCTACCCCCCTCCCGATCTCAATAACATTGGTGAAACTGTTGTTCCTTTCAAGCAACATATTCGATTCAAACTTCCTGGACACTTTATCCAAGTTTCATGCTACAACTTACACACAAGATAACTAACATCTTTTATGAAATAATATTTATCGTCCCCATTATGCAGACACGTGGTCTAAAGCATGGGAGGGCTATTATAATTTCAACTTGTGCAGCAGTTGCATCAATTTTGACTGGTGTACTTGCTGGCATGCTTGCTTTGGGTGAGCGTCTCCCTTCTGCCCCAAGAGCTCGTTTGGCACTTCTGCTTGGATGGTAATATAACACGCTATCTTTTGTGTTTTTCAGTCCCCCCAGTCTAGTGATTCTTGTTTCACAAACAAGTTGAAAATATTCATGTTTAGCTTGACATTTTAATCTTAAGGGACGAAGTACAAATCTTCTCGAGAACAGTTGTAAAATGATCATTACTGATTGTCACTTTAATTCATGATAATTTTCCCTTTCCCCTTTTTTTTATGAAAACATTATACTTACGAAACATTATTTTGCAGGCTACTTATAATCATGGGTGTGATTTTGCTTGTTGGTTCAACGCGGCTAGTAAGATTCCTATCATTTCCTTCGCAACGAAAAAGAAGCAATGCGGAGAAAAATTATGGCTCTAGAAGATCATCGACTTCTTCTCGTGGAAGGGAACCAAGTCCTAGTGCTGTCATTCAAGCGGCAACATTAAATCATTTACTATCATCATCTTCCAAAGAAAAAGCTTGAATTGATATAAGCTGGAAAATGTTCCTTCATTCCCTTCACAGGATTTCTAAGCATTAAGTTGCTTTCTAATCCGTCTGCTAAGGCCATTGTGTATTCTGTGTATGTAAAGTGGCTGCTTCATCAGAGGGTATGTATGACCTTTATTCTTGGAATCATACCTTCTGGCTCACACATTTTGGATGAAATATTTCTTAACTTTCTGATGTCATCTTGTAAAGACTAATCTAAACTTTGACTATCTTGGATTTTAAGGATTGTGTATGATAGTGAAGATGGCATGGCAACATACTTAATTTGCTCATCTTTTGGAAACTAATTTTAATAAAAGAACATTGTATTTTAAATATGAAATTCTTTCTTAAAATGTCTTAATTTAAATATATTTATGCTTTTTAAATTGTAATTGTGGTCAATTTTGCAATGAAAAAGTTTGGTAGAAGTTGTTTCACATGTCTAAAATATTTTCAGGGACGAATGAAAAGAAGAGGGGCCCTTGAGAAAGTAACAACTTTCTCATTTTGCATAGCTTCATGATTTAACAAAAGCAACTGGTTCACCATAATAAGGACTAATTACGATGACTATATTTTATGAGAAAGTTATGGCTTGTTTGATTCATTAAATCTATTTTAGTTTTTTTTAAAAAATTAAAAACTAAATATCTTGCTTTATAAAGTGTTTGTAAATTATAGCATATTGACAAAAGTTGATCTTATTAGGCTGGATATTTTGTGTAATCTCCATCTTCCGTGTGAGTTTACAAATGCTGTTTGTCACTCTATTTGCAAAATAGAAAACGATTTGATAAAGTTGTTTATTATTTTCTTTTTTTTTAAATCTAAAAAACCTAAGTACATAATATTTATTTTTTTAAAAAAAAATTTTCAAAAATTTTTTATAAAAACCAAAAAATCAAAACATAGTCAAACAAACAAGTGCTAATGTGATAAGCACCAAACATACTACTCAAGGGATATTTACTTCATAATGATGCAAAACAAACTCAACCACTGATAACCCAATCGTTTAGAAAAGCAGACAGTAGAACCAAGTAGTGACTAATAAAGGGAAATAATTTCCAGACAAGGGTCCTACTATGTAAAGTTCACTGATAATCCATGTCTAGTTAACACAGTTGGCACCCTCAAATATGGCCAACTTGCACCATAAAGCGTAAAATTCAACGAGACTGGTGATAGTAACTAAAATGTTTCAGCACAAAAGTGTGATATTTATATAGTTGATGTTGTACCAAATATATAAATAGTAGGGAAGCTCCTATATTTTAAATAAGTTCACAGTAATAATATTGAGGCACCATTCATATCTTACCAACCTGTGATTTTATGCATCGTAGTTCCAATGGTACTTTTTAAAACCACAAATATATGACAATTTTCCTAGCAGCAACCATTGGTAACTATGGTTATCACATTCATGGTCTGAAACCAAAACTGAAATCGCAACATCGAGGTTTTTAGTCTCTATAACCACGTCGCAACTGTAACTGTGACCGCATCTATCACATTTGTAGGTAATTTTTCACAATATCAAGACTCGTGATATAACTGCAACTGCAATTTAAAACTACGGCTACATACCCATGTTACGGAGACAACTCAGTCGACATTATGGATGCCAGTTTTACAGTCATTTCGCCAAATTCCAGCTTTCTTGTTCGCTTATCTAAAAAAAAACAAAACTCTACCTTGTTCATGATTCACCTATATTGTCCAACTAAGACTAGAAATTGCTTGTCATCTCTTTCCATTTCAATCCAATATATTTTTGCCATTGAACAGTATTAAGTAACACCAAATATGACTGTCTCAGTGTCTCAATTGACCAATATATGAAATGATGTAAAACAGAAAAGCTGATATACTATCACCTCTCATAAAATCAATGCTTAGTAACAAACAACATATGGCCTCATCTACAGTAACTTTTTTGAATACATTTCAAGTGATGAAGAACTGCATCAGAGAACAAATTTTCGAAAAACCTTCCAAGAATAAAAATTTCACTCTGCATCTTCTTGTCCTGGATAATTACCTAATTGCTTCATTTTCCAGCTCTCATGAGGGGCTACATGCTCATGTGATGGAGAGTAGAGCTGCAAAAAGTTCAACTCAACATTTAGACTTTCAATACACAGAATGCAGAGAAACACAAAATTTACATGTAAACATTTTCTAATGTTTCCTTTCACATGTTATAAGGTAAAAAGGGCTAGTCATAGACCTCCATCTCCTTCAAAAGTTCTTTGGCTGATGAAGCCGAGACAACTATATTTCGAGCACCGGGCTTAATGAAGCCTTCTTTAACACCATTGTCAAATAATGCAAGTAAAAAGTTGTAGTAACCATCCACATTCAGTAGGCCAACCTGTGCAGGATCATGATATTGAGTTACTATATGATTATAATAGTATACTAATAATGTTATTTTTATCCTACAAAGTAACAGCATATACCGGTTTTCTATGAATTCCAAGTTGAGCCCAAGTTATCATCTCCAACAACTCTTCCATAGTTCCGTATCCTCCTAATTACTCAAATTAGAAGCAAATTTCAGTATATAAGTAAATGAACATCTTTCTTTAGTAGTAGTATTCAGATGTAAATAAGACATAGAATCATTGATTAATTTTAAAAACTATTTGACAGTTGTTCAGGTAACTTACCGGGGAGGGCGATAAACGCATCAGATTCTTGAGCCATTGCAGCTTTGCGCTCATGCATATCTGAAACAATTCTTACTTCACCAACTGTTTCACCAGATATCTGTCAAAATAGCTCAATTACAACTTTTTTAAGATGATGGTTTCTACATTGAAAGAACATTGCCAATTTTTTTACATGAGGAAGGAAATACTATCACAAAGAAACCAGCAATTTTCTCCCAAATAAACCACTATGAGAAGTAAGAAGAGAAGTGCTAATGTAAAGGCACATACTGGCTGAAGATGACATTTTGCAGAATTTTATACCAATCTTAATCCCTCACCCCAAAAGTAAAAAAACTTTTTTTTTTATTTCCTTGAATCAAATTCTTTCACAAATACTATGGTCATGTTTGGATAAACAACTTACTAAAGCGCTTATCATATAAGTGCTCATGTTTAAGCTATTTCTATAATATAAGATAAAATACAATAAAACAGTTTTCATGTAAGCAATAAGCTGCTTTCATAAGCTATCCTGAAGAGCTTATGGAAATAAGCAAAAAACAGCTTATGGACATATCATAAGTTGTTTCCATAAGCTCTTCCAAACAGTCTAATAAGTGTTACTTATGCCAATGGATAAGTCCAGATAAACCAATCCAAACATGTCCTATATCTTTGATTGTCAAATCATAAAAGCATGAATCCTGGGAATAAACCATAAACCAATATCAAACAAACAGGAACCAAGTCATTACTGGGGATCAAATTAAATGTAACAAGAATGAAAAACAACTATAATAAGACAGAACATTAAGTAACAATGTAACAGTTACACAGGTAGTAGCACAAATACCTCAAGAGGCATGAGAGCTTTTGGAATAATCCTGTACATGTAGAGAGGGAAACATAAGGTCAAAAAAACAGAATCTATAAAAACATAAAAATAAACAAAGAAAACAAATGGTGTGAGACAAAGTGATCAAATCAACAACAATAAATTAAGTATCAAGCTTACAGTGAATGAATTCTATAAAATATGTTCTTCATTTAGGCATACCCGAGAACATGGCAGCCTCCATCATACATTTTCTGAGATATTAAGCCCATAAGCCCTACACTTCCACCACCATACACCAAATCAATCTTCCTCTTAACCTGAAATTCATGCCATAACATAAAGAAATTGAAATCTCAATGATTCTGTTCATAATATATTATAAAATAACAAGCAAAAAAAAAAAAAATTATGAACATTCACACTCCACACATGGTGCTTATGTCACACATTGATGATGACATTTCCAATCCAGAGCAATAAATGCATTAACGAAAAGTAGTTAGAATGTTATTATCCCCAAAAAAAACAAACTTTATCTGACTAGTTTATGTACGAAGATACCCTCTATGGAAAAAGATGATTTTTTTTATCTGAGATTGAGAGGAATAGGATAATGAGAGTATTATGGTCGGAAAGAAATTGACTGACGAGTTCATTGGCTAATTCAATGGCGGCGTCACTGAAAATTTGACGGTTGCCGGAGTTGCTGCCGCAGAAGACACAAACCCTCTTGAACTTGCTGTTTGTGGGGAAGCTTTTCTCCATTCAAAATCGGTGCTTTCTTTCTTTCTTACTTCGTGGTTTTCAGGTTTTGTTTAAACTAAAAAATTCTAACACCATTGGAACGACAATGCGACGCTACATTTATATATTGTTTATTCAAGTGATGGTGTAATATCTATCAAAAAAAAATTCAACTATCTATAAAAAAAAGATGAGTTGTATTAATTACATTTTTTTATTTAGGACTATTACTGGCTACCCACGGAGTGTCCCAACGCTTTTAATGAAGGACTAATCTCCGCTCGCTACTTGCTGCAAGGATTTCGCTGGCCAACACGAATTGTATTAATTACTTAATTATACTTTGGGATTAATTTGTATACACAGTCACTCTCACTCTCTAAAAACTTTTACACCATCGACCAATTAAAAATTAGGGTATGGGTGACTTTTAAGATAGGTGAGATAAAATCAAATATTTTTCATGACATGTCATTTCGTGACTGACTGACTGACGTTGTAAAAAACCTTGTATATCGACAATGTATATAAATTTAACCCTTATATTTTTGGTAGAGAATTATCTCGATTGTGCAATTATGGTTATTGGTTTTTAGTTTAGCAAACTAGGTTCTCCAAGTATTGCAATTGTGTGGGTTAGGTCTCTTGCATTCCAATTACCTTATCATTTTTACTTGGGAGAAAATTTAGGCGTAGTTCCAATGGTGCTATTGGTGGTGTTTTCCTATTACAACATGAGACATAGAATATATATTCATATTATCAACGGCATTTCTATTAAGTTTTTTAAAAAATAATCTATATCTATGTGTCATGATGTGATTGAAAAGCAACACCAGCAGCCTGTGATGGAGCTTAATAATTTATTTGAGGGGGCATATTTAAAAATATTCTTCAAAAATATTCTTCAAAAATATTTCAAAGTCAAGTCTCTCCCCTAGTATATATAGGATAACTAGGGTTTTTAGGTTAACTCATATGTGTGAGTGGGTCTCTATATATAGTTGATTGATGAGCCTAGTAATAGGCCTCATGTTTGGCCCAATCGATCGATCCTTCTGTCCGACTGAGTGCACAATCATTCAAGCGTCGAACTTGTAAGGTGAAATAGCTATATGCTTTAGTCCATCACCTTGTTGATTCCTTCCACGTCGCTTGAGACCATTGAGTATCGAGCTAATAAGATGAAAACGTTCCATCCACTAGATTAGTCGACCCGATACAATTCGTAATCATTCAAGCATAGATCATGCAAAATAAAAACATTTGGTAACATTGAAAGGGGTTATCTCCACCATATAGTATAGTGGACATTTTTTACCCAATGAGGCGGATAACACTTGGAAAGATATAAAATAGGAAATTCTTTAAACAAAAATATAGTGGTTTCATTACACCATGACTTTAAACTGGAAAAATAGAAAGTGTAATAGCAATAGGAGAATGCAAACATCATAAAAGAATACAAAATACGAAAGGAAGAAAAGAAGAACAGAAATTGTGAATAAAAATAAAATTATTACATTGTCTCAGACGATTGAAAGAGACAAGGCTCTATGCTTGAAGAATTGTGTATTGTGTGCGGTGAAGAGACCTAATGGATGGAGTGCTTTTGCCTTACAAGCTTAGCACTCAAAAGACTATGTATCGTGTCGGACAGATCAAATGGGGGCTGAAGGACTCAATATATGATTGAACACTATATTCAGGGTAACTGTCGGGAGTTAAGCATACAATCGATTGAATGGTGGAGATAACCGGCCTGTAGATGTTTATAACTGCTTTCGTTTTGCATGCTTTGTACCTGAATGATTATGTATTATGTTTGGTCGTGTAACCTATTGGATGAAGCGCTTTTTCTTTACTTCCTCGATGCTCAAAAGGACTCAAGCGATGTGGAATAAATCAGCAGGATGTAGGACTCAAGTGTAGAGCACTTTCGCCTTACAAGCTCGACACTCGAAAGAATATGTACTGGGCCAAACTAGAGGGATCTATTGATCGATTAGACCAAATATGAGGCCTATTATCAGGCCCATTTGTCAACTATATAGAGATATTCTCACACATATGAGGTAGCCTAAAAACTCTAATTATACTATATACTAGGGGAGGCTTGACTTTTGCATCAAAGTGACTTTAGAGGTGCACCTATCGACCACACAACTTGAAATCTACGACTGACAAATTCACCTCCATCAACGTTCGTCCGAGGTACCCTTCATATTTCAACTGTGAACAAAAACTAAAATGTTTTTAATACTTTCAGCATTTGGGAATCACATTGAACCCTAGTTAATTTGTACCAAAAGATAATGCATATTTAGCCTTTTCATCAAGAAAATGTGAATGCACGTTATTACCCATAACCTACGAAATGTTTTTCCTTGTGAATGCATATTCATTGTGTTTTTTTGTTTGGGAATCGATCATCAGGGAAGTTTGGGCTTATTGTGGGTGATTTGCTGGTTGTGGTGGTTGGAGGGCATTAGGGTAGGGGTTCTCTAAGTTTTTGGCGGGAACTTCCCTCTAACTTTGTATCTATCTATCTCTTTTAGCACATTCTCTCTCATCTTATTTTCCACCATTTTTTTCTTTTCTCCCTCATCAAAAAATCCAAAAGTTAGCAAAAGTTAGAAGATGCAAAGTTAGTGTATCCATTTCCTGAGCATCGATGAGATAGTGGGGAAACTAGAGAGAGTAATGCCAACCCTTTAAACCAAAAAGAACACAACTTAGCTGAGCTTAGAAAGCTATGCTCCAAGAGGGACGTAGACAACCAATCTTAGAGAATAAAGATGGGTTTTGTGAACCTTAGATTAATTTGGGAATTAATGAGTTTAAAAGAAAAAAAAAAATAATGACATAATGTTAGACACATAACCACTTTTTAAAAGAAAAGTCAACGGAATGATCATAAAAAAAACATTGGTATTTACAGGGAGTTATTTAAAATTAAATAATAACTCTCCAGATTAAAATAAAAAAACCTTATATTTAGGGAAGTTTGGGCTTATTGTGGGTGATTTGCTGGTTGTGGTGGTTGGAGGGCATTAGGGTAGGGGTTCTCTAAGTTTTTGGTGGGAACTTCCCTCTAACTTTGTATCTATCTATCTCTTTTAGCACATTCTCTCTCATCTTATTTTCCACCATTTTTTTCTTTTCTCCCTCATCAAAAAACCCAAAAGTTAGCAAAAGTTAGAAGATGCAAAGTTAGTGTATCCATTTCCTGACACTACAAAAAAACTGGTCATTAGCGACGGACATTTCCCTCGCAAAATGACCAAAATCCGTCGCTAATGGTCATTTGCGAGGGAATTAGCGAGGGACCAGTTCTGTCACTAAACCCCTCCTCGCTAATGGGATTAGCGAGGGAATTTGAATCCCTCGCTAATTAGCGAGGGAATTTTCCCTCGCTAATTCCCTCGCTAATGACTTTTACTTTTCAGGTGATGAGACTCAGTTGCAGGGGTTGGTAAATGCGCAGGAATTAGCGAGGGATATTTCCCTAGCTAATTCCCTCGCTAATGACTGCATTTTTCAAAAAAATGACACGTGTCCAGTGCTGAATGACTTGTTTTTTTATATATTTATTATTAATTAATGAATATTATATTATATTATTAATTTTGTGGTGATGTGTGGTGGTGGTGGTGGTGGCGTGGTGGTGGTGTGGTGGTGGTGGTGGCGTTGTGGTGGTGGTGGCGTGGTGGTGGTGGTGATGGGTGGTTTAGAGTAGAGAGAGAAGGAGAAAAGTAAGGGAGAAAGAGAGAGAGAGAGAGAGAGAGAGAGAGAGAGAGAGAGAGAGAGAGGAGTGAGAGTGGTGGTGGTGGTGAAGAGTAAGAGAGAGAGAGTGAGAGTGGTAGGAGGTATGTGGTGGTGGTGGTGTTGGAAGAGTGAAGAGAGAGGAGAGTGTGAGAGGAGGTGGTGATGATGGTGGTGGTGGTGGTGGTGGTTGTGTGGTGGTGGAGAGTAGAGGAAGAGGAAGGGAAGAGGAAGGGTGAAGAGGAAGGGTGAAGAGTGAGTGAGTGAGTGAGTGAGTGAGAGTGGTAGGAGGTATGTGGTGGTGGTGGTGTTGGAAGAGTGAAGAGAGAGGAGAGTGTGAGAGGAGGTGGTGATGATGGTGGTGGTGGTGGTGGTTGTGTGGTGGTGGAGAGTAGAGGAAGAGGAAGGGTGAAGAGGAAGGGAAGAGGAAGGGTGAAGAGTGAGTGAGTGAGTGAGAAAGAAGAGTGTAAACGGATTTAAGGAAAAAAAGAAAAAAAAATTGCGAGGGAATTAGCGAGGGAACTGTCCCATCATCTGAAAAGTTAAATTTAGCGAGGGAATTAGCGAGGGAACTGTCCCTCGCTAATTCCTGTGCACTTACCAACCCCTGCAACTGAGTCCCATCATCTGAAAAGTAAAAAAATTAGCGACGGAACTGACATTCCCTCGCAAATATTTTTACTTTTGCCATTAGCGATGGAATAGAGATGGGTTTTGCTAATGTCTAAAATTTCGTCGCTAATTCTCAAAAATACGACAGCCCCTATTCCCTCGCAAATTCTGTCGCTAATCCCAATTTTTGCGAGGGACCATTAGTCCCTCGCTAATTTCCATCGCTAATGGCTTCTTTTCTTGTAGTGTGAGCATCGATGAGATAGTGGGGAAACTAGAGAGAGTAATGCCAACCCTTTAAACCAAAAAGAACACAACTTAGCTGAGCTTAGAAAGCTATGCTCCAAGAGGCACATAGACAACCAATCTTAGAGAATAGAGATGGGTTTTGTGAACCTTAGATTAATTTGGGAATTAATGAGTTTAAAAGAAAAAAAAATAAAAAATAATGACATAATTTTAAAATAATGACATAATGTTAGACACATAACCACTTTTTAAAAGAAAAATCAACGGAATGATCATAAAAAAAAAACATTAGTATTTACAGGGAGTTATTTAAAATTAAATAATAACTCTCCAGATTAAAATAAAAAAACCTTATATTTAGAGACTAAAAACATATTTAAACCTTTTCGTATTATAAAAATGACCTTTTATGAAAATGTGAGTACATCGGTGGTTGAGATTCTAGTTGATTGATTAAATAAAATAATATATACTACTATTTGATTGTATTAAAATATTTGATGGTGGAAATTGCCTTCACCCATAACATATGAATTGATTTATCGTCATCATTTGCTTTTTTGATAGGCAATGATAGTGGGGCCGGGGAAATGTTAGTTTTCGGGATTGAACTCGGGACTTCCTTCTTGCACTCTTTTTGGTGCACTCTTTCGGTATCCTTTAGCTCGCCAATTGAACTACCTATTTGGGATCATACCAACCGACCAATGTCATCATTTGTTAGTTTAGTCCATTATTGAATCATACCAACACCAATTTAAATAAAGTGGAGTATTTAATCTCAAAAAAAAAGTGGAGTATAGTTTTAGTACTCCCGTGTTTTCAAGAAAGCTTTAGAATTTTCACTGAAATGAGCCCTTTGACAATTTTTTAGGGGTCAAATGGTGCTATGGGAAATTTTAGAATTTTTGATAATGTCTTGATTCATATTAAAATTTATTGATATCACATGAAATTTGAGGCATGAAATTTGAGGGACCGTGGTTAAACTCAAGATAGTCAACAGTAAAATGACTGGACTAATTTCTAGAGCTTCTTGAGGGGATAGAAAAGTAAAAAGGGTGCTAGAAGCGATTTCCGAATTGAAAAGAACAAAACACATGATGCCATGCTCATGTTTAAATCCAATTATGGATCATATGACATAACTAATCTGGTGTGACATTGACAAAAAAAATATTAAAACTGGCACAACACATAGAGTTTTAAGATATAATTCTATTATTGTTTTCGATTAGGTCATTTATTTTTCGTTGTAACGAATAGGTCCCTTATGTTTTAAAACTAAAGTACCATTGCCATTTTTATCGCTTTTTGGTAACTCCGTTAAGAAGATGCCTAAGTGGCTGTTAGAGTGCTCATGTGGCTTTTTTTAATGCTTATGTGGCAATTTTATTTGCTGACTCATTATTTTATAACTATTTTTAATTAAAAATTAAAGGCAAAATGTGATTTTAGTTAAAAATTATTTATTTATTCAAAATAAAAAAAATCTAAGCTTCATCTTCTTCAATCCATTACAAGGTGAACCGTGAACAAATATGCAAAGATGAAGGTGAATCGACGAGTTTAAAATAATGTTAAACTCGAACGAACAATCAAACGAATCAGGGATTTTAGGTGATCATCCGATCGAATTCGAGGTGTGAAACGATTGAACAAGACACAGAAATCACACCCAGAGAGGCGAGAACATCGCGAATCCTTAAATCAATTTGTACCAGGAGTTTTCGCAAAATAAAACAAAGCAAAAAATTAAAAGACAAACTCAAGGAACCCACAGAATTCAACCACAAGGAGACAGAACGTCACGAGTTCCCCAAGTCCAGAGATGAAAACAGACTTTAAATCATTAAAAAGATAAAAGAGACAAGAGTGTTGCACTCGATTGTCGAAAACGTAATTGCATTGAATTGAAAAGGGTTTGGCTCGGACATACATTGTTCACCACTGTGCTAGAGATTCTGTGTGATCGGATGTGTTAGGCATAATGAGTTACTAAATGGTATGTGTAACGCCCGTATTAGATTTATTAATCTTGAGTGTTAATTGATTAAATAAATGATTGTGATTGTTTGATTTAAGATGTTAAGTGAATTATTGTTGAAATCACCGTGCATTGTTGAATGATTGATGAATTCCATGATTGTTAGGATTTTAGAGGGAGAAAGTGAATGTTTAAGTGAGGGTTAGTTCTAGTGAGTTAGGAGAGGGGTATTTTTGGAACTTCATTTTCTTTTAAACCACTCTCATTAAAAACAAACCCATTCTCCCCGTTCGAGAGGGAGAGGAAAAGAGAAAAGGGAGGGTTTCACATTTTCTCAACTCCAAAATCAGTAACCATGAAGCCAACACTTCACTCCAACACTTGAAGATCTTCATTCCCTTCACCTCATCTTTCTCTATTTCGAAAACACAGCAACAACAACTATCCCCAAATCTGTCCAAACACCAACAACCCATGAAAATGTTGAGTTTTTACCTTGTATGTTCAGCATTTGGCCACTAGGGGTTGTTAGCAGCTATGAAGCACGGACTCCGACACGAACACCGGACACGACACGGACACGGAGACGCCGACACTGCTAATGTCAAAAATACAAGACACCGACACCGCTGTATATATTAAATTATAATTAAATTAAAAAGATATAAGCATCATTTATAAAATTTCTGATCATGAAAGCAAATGTATTCATTACAAAAAAAAAGTTCCAAAACAACATATACTTGTAATTCACCCAAATCCATCCATCTACTACCAAAAAGTACCAAAAGATTTGAACAATTTAAGATCTTTAACCATCTAATTAATCATCATCATTGAAAAAGACACCCTCTAAATCTGGTTCATCTAAAGACAAATTAGCAACTTCTAAAATCCCTGAATCATCTAGTGATCCAAAATCATCTCCGGCAATATCCCACATTTTTGTTTCCTCTTGATGATATTGTGGGCTATTCCTTGATAAAAGTCGAAGGTTGCTATGAACAAACACTAAATCTTCCGCTCTTTGTGGTGTCATTTTGTTTCTCCTCAAAGAATGAATAAAAGAATATGTATTCCAATTCCTCTCACTACATGAAGATGAACAAGGTTGTCCAAGTAGCTTAAGAGCAACCTTTTGAAGTGTTGGAGCATGAACACCATGAACTAGCCACCAAGATTTGGGATCCATCTTACCTCTATCATTCAAAGAATCAGTGTCAACAAAACCTTCTCTTCCATCCGAGAAGTTGGCAAACTCTATATTCACATTCCTCCTTTCATCCGCATCAATAAAGAGTTTCTTGAAGCAGTTTCCTCTTTCATTAGTGAGTTCCATGTCTTGATGTGGACAAACTCGATTAGGATCTTCACTTAGCCATTCGGGACTATAATACCTACAATTTATAAAGAAACATATACATGACTATAAGTCTATGTAATTCTAAAATAAATATAAATAAAAAAGTATTGAGTTTAACATTTAATAATCTTGGATTTAGAGAATGAGCTAAGCAATGAAGAGGTGTGCTAAGCAATGACTATAAGTCTATGCAACTTCAATGAATTGAATGAATTGAAAATGGATAGTCTCATTGAGTGACACATGACAAAGTTCTTTATAAACATTGCATCTTCTGAAATTTGAGTGATCCAAGAACATTCTTTGTAAGCAAACTTATTTTTATCTGTGTTCTTAGGTGCACACATGTTCTTCAAAGCAAGGTTTAATGTATGAACTACACATGGAGTCCAGAAGAGGTAATAAAAAAATATTATAAAGGTTGCATCTTGCAACTTTAAAACACATAAAGGCTAACCTCAAATGCAAACAAAAAGCGCAGCAAAAGAAAACCAAAGAACAGAGGAAGCTAAGTAGCTAACCTCAAAGGCTCAAACAGACAAACAGAACGACACCAGCAAAGTGACGAAGCTCAAAACTCAAATGGCGAAGCTCAAACAACAAACGCAGCAAACACAGAAGCTGATGGAGCAGCAGTAGCATTAAGGAAGAACAAGTTTAAAGGATGAAGATGAAACACCAAAAAAGAGGATGGAGCATAAGGAAGAAGATGAAACACCCTTGTACTTTTGAGGTTTGCTTACTGAGAAAGTTTAAAACTAAAACTATAATTTTATTTATTTATTTTTTAAAATTTTTTATTCTGAAATTCTGCATCCTGCCTCTTCTCTTCCCGTGTCCCGTATCAGCCAGCGGTGTCCTGCACCGTGTCATGCCGTGTCGCACTAAGGAAAAAAAAATAGGACACCTTCCACAAGTGTCTGACACGTGTCGTACGCGTGTCGGACACCGACACGTGTCAGACACCTGGACACGCCAGCCAAAGGCAGTGTCCGTGCTTCATGGGTTAGCAGACTTCTATTTCAATCCCTTTGGAATTTTGGAGCCTACATTGTGATTTGGGAGCTGGGGTTTCGATTTGAGGAACTAGGAGGTGGTTTGGGTGTTTGCCTTTCTCACATTGTTGATTCATCTTGTTAATTTCTGAAACAAGTGAGTTCTTTTGCCTTTTCTTTAACTTTGGTGATTGCATGTTGATTATTGTTGTATTAAGGCCTCTATGTTTTCAATGCATGTGTTATGAAGTGGTTTTTGCTGAAATTGGTGTTTCTAAACAAATGGATTTACATGTATTTGATTCATGAAAAGTTTGTATGATTGGTTTGATGTTGTAAGTGTTGATGTGCACGTATTTGGCCTGAAATTTAAGTGTAGTATTGTTATTTTGTGAGTTGGAATTTAGTTTGTCACCCCCTCCCAAAACATCATATTTTCCCTTCCTTTTGGTACCAATGCTTGCCCACTCTTAATCCCAACCTAAGATAATGCAAGTGACGTGTATTTGAGTAATTGTAATGTGATTGGAATGACAGTATGGTATCGAATTGATTTTCGTTTACGAAATGCGAGTGAGGAACACTACTCAGTACCTATGTAAGTACCCCACAAACAAACTAATGAATGGATGATGTACTTGGGGCGGTGTCATGAACTGTCTCAAGGCCCAAGAGGTTATAGACTAAGGTTTTACTCAGTTATACATTGAGTGTGGGTTCCCCATAGTGTACGTCATAGCTTTTATATTATGTAAGTGTAAGGCGTTAGGGGGATACATCATGGGTAAAATAATAAAAGATATTCGAAGAGTATTAGTAAGGGGTCTCGAAAGGACTCACTGAGATTATGTAATCTCATCCCTCATATTTGTTGTTTTTCAGATAAACAGGTGAAGGTAAGCTCAGTGAAGAAATCCGATTAGGAGCGGATTTGCAAGTCTCAGAGATAGCCTAGGTTTTGGTTTAGCTCCAGTAGTAGGATCCTTGTGGTTGTCTATGTTAAGACAATTTCTTGGTTGTATTAAGTTTATAAGTACTTGTGTATTTATGTTGGATTAAGTTGTGTATTAGCTCCGATAGGTGATTTTGAACGAACAGTTTAGCAAGTATTTGAACCAAGTTTCTATTTTGATGAAAAACCCTATCATTATGAGCCCTTTAAGTTAGTTCATTGATCCAATTCTAAATGCGTACGCTGAATGATCTAAAAAGTAATGTCTCGGATTTTTATTGTCGGCTAAAAATCTAGGATGTTACATTATGAAGTCACCCTGAGTACATCGATTGAATTACTATTTATAGGCTACAATGCGAACTGCTACGTTGCATGCCTTGCACACATGTCCTTATTGAAAGCAGATAAAATATAAACTAACTAATGATTGGAGATGATGGATGCCATGTGTCTTCTGGCGTCTTGGATTCTCACTACAAAAAAACAGCGCATTAGCGACAGATTTTTCCCTCGCTAATGCCTGTTTTTCCCTCGCTAATTACTGTTAGCGACGGAATTAGCGACGGACCAATTCCGTCGCTAAAAAGCTGGTCGCTAATTGGGTAGCGAGGGAATACAATCCGTCGCTAATTTTAGCGACGGAAAATCCGTCGCTAAAATCCGTCGCTAAACACTGTGCACACTGACCGTTGCAGCTGATTTGACAGTGACACTGACCAATTTTAGCGACGGAAATCCGTCGCTAAAATCCGTCGCTAATCTCTTTTTTTTTAAAAAAAAAATGCTAATCTCAGATAAAAAGAGGGAGAGATAAGGGGTTGGGGAGGAAAATGGAGAAGGAAAATAAATGAAAGAGGATGGTGTGGTGGTGGTGGTGTTGTGTTGAAGGGAGAAGATGAAGATGATGGTGGTGGTGGTAAGAAAAAATGAAAGAGGAAGAGGAAAATGGAGAAGGAAAAGAAATTAAAGAGGAAGAGGAGGAAATGAAAGAGGATGGTGTGGTGGTGGTGGTGGTGGTGTGGTGTGGTGTGGTGTTGAAGGGAGAAGATGATGGTGGTGGTGGTAAGAAAAAATGAAAGAGGAAGAGGAAGAAATGAAAGAGGAAGAGGAAAATGGAGAAGGAAAAGAAATTAAAGAGGAAGAAGAGGAAATGAAAGAGGATGGTGTGGTGTGGTGTTGAAGGGAGAAGATGATGGTGGTGGTGGTAAGAAGAAATGAAAGAGGAAGAGGAAGAAATGAAAGAGAGGAAAAAACGGAGAAGAGGAAGAAATGAAAGAGGAAGAGGAAGAAATGAAAGAGGAAGATGAAGGATTCGGGTTTATAAAAAAAAAATTACCCGTTAGCGACGGATTTAGCGACGGATTTCCCTCGCTAATGTCTGTCACGTGTCAAATCAACTGCAACGGTCAGTGGCACAATTTTCCAAACATTAGCGACGGATTTCCGTCGCTAATTCAAATTTTTTTTTCAATTTTCGCGCCATGTTAAATCCGTCGCTAATTTAACCAATTTCCGTCGCTAAATACCTTGTTTTCAATCCGTCACTAATTTTGTGTAAAATCCGTCGCTAATTTTGATTTTAGCGACGGACCACATATCCGTCGCTAAAATCCGTCGCTAAACACTGTTTTTTTTGTAGTGTCTTTACACTTGCCCTTGTGCTTCGAGCCTATTCGAGGCAACTGCCTTAATTGCCTTGCGTCCTTTCGTATAGCAGTTGAAACTTCGAATCTTGCCTTTGCGAACTTCCATATATCTTTCGGGAAAATAACCTTCGAGCATGTATCTTCATCCGGCTTTTGAGATTGGCCTCTGAAGTCCTTTCAATAGTAGATATGAACTTTCAAGCCACTTTCTTTTTGAGCATAACTTCTTTTAACAATTTTAGAATTTCTCTTTAAATGCTATGCTGGCGTGTTATTACAGCTGATTTCGAATCCAAAATTTGGCAACAGTGGTACACTTTGACACTCAAGGTAGACTTTGTTAATGAAATCCTAATTTATAAAAAAAAATGAGCTATCCTAAAGAGCTTATAGAAATGAGGAAAGAAAGAGAAGTTGAAAGCTATAAGCTATTTTACAATGATGTTATGATCGGTTTCCGACGAGGGAAAGGGACCACAATGATAATATGAACAAATGATAAACAAATAACTTGTTTAATATTCCTCGAAGTATTATACAGCGGAAGTTAGATAGATAAATTTCTCAACCTATCATTTGTTTCCAAATTTAGACTCTCTCTTTGTCGTTTCATCTCTGTTTCTCCCCCCCCCCCTCAATTCCTATATTCGAACAACCATATACGGTTTTATTCAACAGCCAAACCAAAAACAAAAAACAAAACTCTGCGCATTTAATTTCCCTAACCTTATCTTTTTCAAGAATTTATTAGCACCCTTTCATTCAAGAAACAAGTAAAATTGTAGAAACAAAAAGCATATATAAATCAAAGTGGCAGTGGTAGAAGAAATCACATAGATAGATAATATATGTCATGGGTAGAAGAATTCCTATTGATAACATCTCATTGATAGGTCCATTTCTATATTTCTCATTCTCATTTCTAGGATTTGCCACAAGCATTGCTATAATCACAGCTTTATGTAGTTTTCGATTTCGAAGAAAATCACCACCACCGGCACCGCCACCGCAACCTTGTACGTTGTCCAATGATCCGTTTGTGTTTACAAAATCAATGAATCCACCAACCCCATCAATATCAACAACCATGCAACAAGCCACAACAATATTTACATCACCAGAACATAATCCTCGTACCTCGGAGGAAACAAACTTAGAAAACACAACAGAGTTAGAGAATAACGAGGTGTTGGTGAAGGAATTGCCTCTTCCACCAGCAATGCAACAACAACTACCTAACAACAAGCAATCAGAAATGGTGAAAAGAGCGACTTCTGAACGTCGACTATCGTTTAGTCTAAGCATGAAAATGATAAGGAGTTTGTCTATGGCAACGAGAAATCGCGATACGAAAGAGGATAATGGTATAGGAAAGAAAGAGAAATTGAAAGCTGATGAATCTGTTTGGATGAAAACAATCATACTAGGTGGGAAATGTGTTGTTGATGATGATGAGGATGTTGTCATCTATGAGGGAAAAGGGAAGAAAATTGAAGCATATCATCCTAGAAAGTCTCCCTCTTTTATGTCACTTTCTAGACAATGGTCTTCTATTTCTGTTGATGTAACTCAATCCCACGATGAAAGAATAATCAATAACATTTGAGTTTTGGGAACACAAAGTCTAGAAATGATAGAGTTATTTCTTCATGTTAATTTGTCTTTGATATATAGTTAGTTCATATGCATGCATGTGACTAATTGTGAGAGAATGGGGTGAAAATTGTAATAGAGTAGGACAGGTGGCAGTAGGCGATTGGAGGAGAGGAATTAGAGGTATTATATGAAGTGGTGTAAAAGAATGAAAGGAAATCAGGAAATTAGTGGGAAAAGGTTTGGGCAAGCTTTACACTTGAGGGAGGAGTTCATCTCCTATTTTCTGATTTAAAGTTTCTGCAGTTTTTATCTATCTTATTCTTACTATCTTTTAGAATTCTGTTTTTGTGATTGTTTTTTTTTATAGGCAAATGCTAGTATTTAGTAATTAGTTAGGAGCGGAGGAAATGTTAGTTTCCAGGATTTGAACCCTACACTTACTTCTTGCAACTCTTTCATGTCCCTTAACTCGCCAACTGAGTTATCTTCTTGAGACTCCATTTTTGTGATCGTAAGGAGTATAACTCCATAGTTTCCTATAATTTCCAATATCAATTTCTGGGTTTCTATTAGTCACTACTAGGATTTCAGCTAGACCACACCATGTTGGACCAGCTACTCTCTCATCTTCAACTCCAAATTCTGATTTTCAATATGATGAGAGTTCAGCTTCATCTTCAATGTGCACGTCTACAACACCAATATCTGGTAATGCTGCATTGGCTTATGATGGAACAACAGATGATAGTAGTACTAGTAATCATTACAATAGAACTCAAAGGCAGCAATCTATGTCCACACTGTTGGTTGCATTGACAATTTCAGTGATATGGGAACATCAGCTCCGGGATTCAAACCCGAGTTTGACCGTATGATAGCGTGTGTAATATTTATATACCATTTCGTCTAAGCTGACAAAAAAAAAGACAGCAATCTATGGATGAGTTCCAATTTCTCAAAAGGATAGTTGTTCTCTCTAGTGGGGACTCAAAAAGCAATGCTGGTTCTCAGCGCAGTAAATGTGTTTGGAATAGTATATTTTGCTTTGCTTGTAATCATATGTTCATGAGAGTTTAATTCATTCACTGCATCAATAGTACAATCTAGGTGGTTTACAAGGCCACTACTATGTTCTTTTTATTACTCTAAGCTTAACACCATGCTTAAAATTGAGAACTATACCATATTCTAATTCTGCAGGTTTTTCCATGTTAAGCGAAGGTCGAAATACATATTTTCGATACAAATGAATAAGAGTAAGCTTGATTTCCTGTAGGGAAAATTTCTGACCAATACATGCCCTTGGACCAATTCCAAATGGTATGAATGCATAAGGATGCCTTCTTTTCATTTCTTCACATTTGGGATCAAATCTCTCTGGTTTGAATTTTTCTGGCTCTGAAAAGTTCCTTGGATCTTTGGCTAAAACTCCAAGTGCTAACCATACCCATGTTCCCTACACATATAGAAAATTCACGTTATCTCTCCAAATATTAGCATCACCCTTCAACTTGAACCATTGACACAAACATCAGACACGACACTGATACAAACACATACAGACCAGTTTTAATTTGAAAAATGAAAGTAATTGAAGTGTCTGTCAGTTTCGGAAACGACACGTGTCAGATACTGGACACGTCTTCAATCTGAAGTGTCAGTGCTACCTAGCCCTTCAAAGACTCTTGTGCCACTAGACTATGTATTTATACCTTTGGAAGAAGGTAACCTCCTATCTCTACTTCATTTAATGTTTCTCTTGCAACCAATGGGGAGACGGTGTAAAATCTCATTGCCTCTTTAATCACCTGCATAAATGAAATAGAGCATATAATATCTATATGTTGGCGGGTTTTATAGTGGACCACTTTCACAGGTGGTCCATGGTGAACTTGTACTTGAAAATCATTTAAAGCTTTAAGACGATCGACGCTACTTTCCAAAAGTAGAAGCTCATGACCCTCCTCGTCCTCACGACGACCTGATCGGTGTGAGTTCAACTAAACAAGGGAAAACAAATATGATTTGCGCTCCGGTAGACTCGTATTTGTTTTCCTATGTTTTTATTGAACCAACACCGATCTGGTCACCGTTTCAACCGTGAGGACGAGGAAGACCATGATGTTCTACTTCTGAGAGGCAAAGTCGGTCTTCGTTGGAACTTTGGACAAGTTTCAAGTACTGGTTCACCATACCTATCAAAGTGGTTCACAATAAAATTTTCCCTATACGCGAACCACTTTGCTAAAACAACAAAATTCATAACTTGATTATAGAGAGTTTCCTTCACCAAACCTGATCAAGATAAGGAAAACAATCATGTAAATCTTGAGCACTAGGTATGCTATCAAGTGGACCAAACCCATCAATCTCTTGAAGCAACTTATTCTCAACATCAAGGTGCTCAGAAACCAAATAAACAATAGATGACAATGTAAATGAAGTTGTAGCTGAGCCAGCAAGTAAATGCTCATAAGTAACAGCACTAATATAATCAGCTGAAAAAACATTCTCTGAGACAACCTTGGATTCTCTTGCATTCAATATAAGTGACAAGAAATTCTTTGAAGTTCGATTCTTATCTTCCATTCTTCTCTTAACAATCTCATCAATACGACCACTTAGTTTTTTATTACTACACTCCATTTTCCAATCCATTGTACCTGGAATCCTCTTCAGAATTTGTCTAAATGGTTCTTGAAGTATAGGAACAAGTAAACCTAATATGATTGAGAATGAACCAGATAAATCCATCTTAAGTTGTGTTGTTGAGTAAATATGTTGATTAATGAAATCTGATACTTCATCATTTGAATTTCCTTTATTGTTAGCAATTTTTATTGATTCATGAGTTGAATGAGGTTTAGAGAGACCAAAGTTGACACCAAATGCTGCTTCACCAATGACATCAGTTGCTAGTTTTAAGGAAAGATTGGAGAAGTTAATGTCTTGTTTTGGGGGTGTCAAGATTTTGTGTTGCGGATTCTATAAATGATTGCATTGTTGGCACTAAGCTAGATAAGTGTGATGTTTGGTATACAGATAATATTGTATTTCTCATTGTAGACCATCTTGAACCCCTGCAACATTAAATTTTATTGCATGATTATTTTTTTTTGCCATGAAAATTTGTATAGCATATTGGATATTTCAAGTGTAAGATAGTATATAAGAGATTAGGGGACGACTTAGAGGAGAATACTTTGTTATTATGAGAAATGAAAACATTTAATTTTAATCGTTGGATCTCCTATAATTTTTAAGTAAAAAAGAAACAATCATGCGAGATCTGGATCTTGTGCAGTCAGTAAAGTTGTGCAGTCATGCATTCAACAGATCTGGACCATTAAATCTTGATCGAACGGTCTAGATTTTTAACATTAAAAACCGATATAAAACATAAAGTATAATCTAAACTGTCTGATCATGATTAGAGAGATAAGATCTATTGAATGCGCGACAGCACAGAATCCACTTCCAAAGTTTTAGATACAAATATATTCTAAATTTCTTATTGCAGCTGAAGTGGTTGGAGCTTGCTGAGACATGGGTGGGTTGGGTTGGTTCTCACAATGATCCAATCTCCCTCTCTTATACAAAAGTTCTAAGCATGTTTCATAACGGAATGAGTTTGTGGTTCTAAAGTGGTCACAAAAAGGTAATGGCATTCAACTTAGTGGCTAGGCTACCCCATCCACGAGAAAAATGCAATGTTGACTTTGGAGGAAAGTTGTACTCAAAGTACATTTTTCTTTAGTGTTAAAAAGAGCAAATAATTATTGATGTTACAACAATATTAATCATAACAAGAATTACTATTTGGAAAACACTAATAAAAAATTGAAATAGCAACTGAAATTAAAGATTGAAAAATTATACTGGTCTTCAAAATTAGTGTCGCTAATACTTAGAGATAGAATTAGTGACAAATTTTGCTATTTTCCAACTCTAAATTCCGTCGCTAATTTACCTTTTTCTAGTAGTAAAATATCATTCTAAAATAATTTATTCTAAAACGCTTAGTTGATCAATTTGCATACCTGGTGAAGAATAAACCTTTTTGGTGAAGAAGAGAAGCAGAAATAGGTGAGGGAATGCTTCTATTTGGAATGTCTTTGAATTTTTTGATACCTACTTCTTTACAAAGCTCTGCATCTGCTACAATTATAAGAGGTTGTCTTCCCATATGAAATCTACTCCATTAAACAAATAGGGACAATACCGTCAACAATAACGGTGAAAATCAAGGAAGAAATAAACAAAGTGTGAAATATAAAATACCAGAAAATAGATGTTATTGGTTAAATGCTTAAAAATAAGAGAGAATATTCATTTAATAGAGAATAAACAAATATTATAGTTAAAGTCATGAGGATTAAAATTAAAGAAGAATTGAAACGTTATAAGCTATGAGCTCAAAAACTTCTTCAAATAGAGTTAAACGCTATAACCTAATAAAATATCATACACTTGCTAAGCTTATCTGCTATAAGCTAGCAATTTAACATTTGAAAACAAAGTTTAAGTATATGAGCATGCTGATGCTTATGCTAGGCCCCTATATTTAACCATTGAAAACAATCGTATTTTATAATTAGTAAAGCATGTAGATTTCGTAACAATATAGTTTTTTCTACTTATATTGCGCATTTTAACTTTCAGTAATGATATTTGGTACGAATCGAATATCATTGCATGAATTGAAAACTACTTTATAAAAGTGGGCCCTATAACACTACACCTCCACCTCTGCGGTTGAAACTGAAATATATACTGTATTGTACCTTTCTTATCGTACTATCCAATTTTATCCTTTGACTTTTTATGTTCAAGTTTTCCAAAATCAAGTTTATTTTACTTTAATGTTACTATTTTAACTAAAAGCCCTATAATTAATTTTCATTTCAAATTAAGATTTGACATTAAATTTGATACCAAACTTATTTAAAAAAAATATATATTATGTGCAGTTTCATGTATGTTTCTAGTTTTTCAATCGCATTTTAACACATGAATCATGTGTCGAAGAGTATAATTTTTTATGCTTAACTTTTAACTAAAATTCCAATCTATGTGACATGGTATAATTAGAAAACAACTAAATTTTATACTATAGATATGTTTAATGAATGCCGACATCCAAATATATATATATATATATATATAGTTCTTCTAAAAAAAGATGCACTTGAAAACACTGACCCACCACAAAAGCACGCCATTCACAAGTCAAAGATAGCCACCATCATGACTTTGGAGAAGATCATCTTCCCCAAAAGAAGTTTCAGGGTTTTGCATATCATATCATACCAACATTAACAGTTTTTTTCCTTCTCAATTAAAAAACTTAACAAATCAAGTGCATGCATGACTACGATATATGCATGTATGCAAGTACAAACCTGTAGATTGGGCCATATTGCTTGGCAAGGATAGAGAAGACATCAGGGCCATATTTAGCTAGCAAAGGAAGGTGTCCTACAAGTGGAAGAGATGGTGGACCTGGAACTTTCCTTAACCTCCAACATGGACCATATAGATAATAACCCAACAATCCTCCAATTAGAAGACAAATAGTGAATATTGTTGAAGACAATGGGACAATTGGAACATGATACAACCATTCGAAGTTCATAAACATCATTTTTTGTTTGTTTTAGAATGTGTGAAGAGAAGAGGGAAGGTTTTTGTTTCTGAATTAGAAGAAGGGCTATTGTCTCATTTCATGAATTGGTGGTGCTTATATAAAGGGGGGATTGGGGGGAGGTGTTGTTTTCTCAGTGTATCAACTATCAATGATGATATAGACGAATTATTTTGACTATTTTAATATATACTTTCTAGAGACGTAATAAGATTTCTTTTATATAAAAAATACCACTAAGGTGTTGGTCGAGAACCTATGGAACGAACCCGAGTTCAAATCTTTGTGGAGTGGCCTTTACTCAGACACCTGGGAACCAATTGTAAAATACATACCATTCTAGGGTTTAAAATGTGGGATACTTTGGGAGACGTATTTAGATACTTTTTCGTTAAAGACTCTTGGGGGCTAACCCACTTCTATGTCTGAAATCTCTCTCACTCTAACTTTTTGTATTGCTTTGGAGTAGCCCTACAGTACTCCACTGTAATACATTTTTGCTTATTAAAAAAAAACTCAAAAAACTTATTGTGCCAGAGACAAATAATTTTATAGTTGTTAAGGGTTTGATAGCTTGGGCCATAATCTCAGTTATGTTGGCGTAGCATCCACACTGTGTTGGGGAAAAACAACATAGAGAAATAAAATGAACACAATCGAGACACAAGAATTTAACGTGGAAAACTCCAAAACCAGAGAAAAACCACGAACCTTTGTCTATTGACAACCAGAGAATACCACTATGTGAAAATTGTTACAACACATAGACTTCTCTAAAAAAAACCCATGGCCCCAGTACACCCACACCCTCCAAAGAAAATATTTAACTACATCTGACAACACTCTAAAACAAGAGTATAAGAGAAAAAAACAAAGTCAAATACAACTTAAGGTATTTTTGACTGGTGCATCTTGTATTTAAGAACTTGAGCCCATTATATAGCATTGGTCTCCCTCTTCCTTCACAAAACTAAGCGATGCGAGACTTTTTCAAGATGCCAATTTCAATCAACTCCAACAATCTCCACCTTGATTGCAATTGATCAACGAGACGTCTTCTGCTTTCATTGTCTTCACCGACAATCATAGTTCAAAAGAACTATCATACTCCACCATAGAGAGTATACTTCACTTGAAGCTAAACCACTCCAAGAATTTTATCCATGCCGAAAGCCATCGACATAACTTCTTCAAGATGCTAAATTTCTATCAATTCCAACACACTTCACGGGTATGTTATCTTTTGGAGCGAGGTGGAAAATTGGTAGTGGGTCAGGTGTTCGTATTTGGAAGGATTTGTGACTTAAGGGGGCAGGTAGTGCATATATTCGTTCACCGGTGGTCTTAGGTACCGAGGAATGGACGGTCTCGAATTTATTTGATCCGGTGGATAGGGTTTGGAATCAAGATTTGGTGGACTCTCTTTTCAACGAGCAAGAGACAAGAAGGTTTCTCAATATGGCCCTCCTACCTAATCATGGCGATGATGAACTAGTGTAGGATAGGAGTAGCAACGGTATTTATTCGGTGAATGGAGCTATGAATGACCTTATCGACAACACAAAGTTGCGAGTGTCTGGTGATTGGCAGGCTTTGTGGCGTCTCAAAATTCTACATAAGGTCAAGATTATGCTTTAGAGAACGACTAGAGGGTGTCTTCCTTGCAGGTGTAATTTAAGACGGAAACAGGTACCATGTCCTGCTACAATATTTCCTTAAGAAAACCACACCTGCATGGTGCACCTCGATAATTTTTTTATAAGCAAAAGATTTATTTATTGAAAGGAGTACAAGGAGTACTCCAACCTTAAAAAGTACATGGGCCTGATTGAAAATTTGTGCGGGGTTTTATTCATTTCTTATCCTTGCAAAGTGTTATATGTATGTATGCACTATCAGATGATTCAAACTCACATAACACTTATAGGCATTATTAGAATCAAATTTGTTGAATTCTAAAGAAAATATTTGTTGAATTCTTTTACCTTTAAATGAGGAAGCTTTAGGTTTCGAGTGAGTAAGTACGACTCCGGGCTATTTTTTGCCCATGATCGCAATTAGATATTAGCCAAATCTGAATCTTTAAATTATATCGTGCGTTAGATATATATAAGATTGTTGGCCGGAGCCCAACATTGCCACAGGGCCGGCCGCAAGCGGCCCAATTGGCAAAGCAGAGAAGCTTGACCTAGATCCGCAGGATCAACGGCTCAGATCAAGCCGTACGCGATCCGCCGGTCACCCGCAGAGCCTCTAGCACTATATATAGAGGTATGACCTCAGCTGACAGGTACGTTTTTACACACACTACTCGAATATTACCCCACTGACTTGGGCTTCGGAGTGTCATCGCAGGTACACCCCGCTGGAGCTCTGAACGCGACCAGCAACTATTCAGCCCGACTTCACCATCACCTTCCTTCAAGCAGCAAGCGACCTCAACGAGCCAGTAACGTGATCAGGCACACCAAATCAGATTGATCGCCCACATTGGGGCTCGGATCAAAGATTATTTATTGTTGTGTCATAGAGTTAGTTTTTTTGGGCTAAATTGCTTATGGATCCGTTAACTTAATTTTAGGTAACGATTTCGTCTTCTATCTTTTTTCTTAAATAAGTCTTTTATGTTTTAAATTTTTAGCCTAAAATTATGTTATGAGACTCCATGAGCAATTTAGTTTTTTGTTACCGTGTTATTGCTGCGTATAGTCTACTGACTTTGTAATCTACACGGGAACCTTGCTGCACGAGTACCCAGCTTTAGCAATCCGTTCTCACAATTATGTAGTCTATCTAAATTATTTTTTTTACAATACCTTATATAAAATTAGGGTATTTGTAAAATCGACAAAAATAGTGGAGGATGATGCGTCATTCTTTTTCATTGATTTGAAAAGATCACGCGTGCATGCGGAGAAATAATAGGTGCACATTCGCAGAATTGGGACGCATATATATATAAGAACACAACGCACTATGGCGCATTGGTCCATACTTTCTCATATATGATTTTTGTTTTTTAATGAATGAAAATTTATGTGATTTGCGTCTAGGAGTTTAATGTACTTGTAAAATACTATGATAAAAAAATTGAATCAATTTTAGTTTTTAACATAGTAAAATGAAACTAAATTGTGTATATGCATATATGTAATAAGAATTATATATATATTGTGTGTGATTTTGTATTTATAAGTTAGTTCAATTGTTAATTTTATAAAACACTTTAAATTCAATCCGTTATAAGGTAGCTTATATGCTATCCACTATCTTTTTAACCAAATAGAGCCTAAGTCTCCACTAGTCTCTTTTTTTGATTAACAAGAAAGATAAAAAAACAAGGAAAACAGCCAAGGTCTTAATAACAATCCCTATAACATAAGCTTGAAGAGAAGTAGATATAGTCGGAGGGCAAAGCCGCCAATGATGAACATCAAAGTCCATAGATGAACCATATTTAGCAACTCAGTCTAGTCTGCACACGAGTTTCCCTCACGAAGGGAATGGGTGAAGGATGCACCAAGAAGGAGTGAATATAATCAACAATAGGAGCATAAGGATGGACAAAGGAAGACCATCATTGATAAAGCCCAACGTTGTTTTGGAGTCAGACTCACAGACAAGGTTCTGATAACCATTTTGAGAAGCAAAGATGTGGTCTTAAAATCTACCATTGTGATTTACTACCGCTTTAAGTCCATTAATAAATTTTATTTAGTTGTACTGTAATGTCAAAACTAAATATCATTGGATTGGAGGTTACTCTAACAATTTTCCTCTCCAAATGGGACTACAACCTCTTTCTCGCTTGGAGCTTCTCTGCAAACTTGCTTATAATGTACAATGGCCAGCCAATAATTTGTTGCACTAGTATTATTTTATTTCCTTGCTTTTTTGTTCACTTACACGAGTCAATGACTTAGGAAATGACATGAACGGGGGCAATTCCTCTCCATACATACAAAAAATGCATTGACAATGATTCTGCAGCTAGCTTTTGTGCTTTAGGTTGGTGGAAGACATTAATTATTAGTATTATTTTTAGTTGAACAAAAGTTTGGCTCCCGTCCATTGTTTTGTTAAAGAGGTTTGATTTATAGAATCTTGTTGTAAGACAAGAAAATTGGGACCGTTCATGGCCAGGAAACAGGCATTTGAACTTATAAAACAAATACAAAAAATTATTTGAAATTTTGATTTTTAATATTCATTATTGTTAATTTAATACGTACCCCATTGCATCATACCTCTAGACTCATCACCGAGAACACCCAATTTTGTCCCCTCTAGTTTTATTATTATTTTCTTTCTTTCCTTATTATAACAAAGTAGTATTGGGATGTGAAGATTCATGTTCGCGAAGTTTTGGGCTTGTAATACTTCATGACTCTTGTTGTCAAAAGAAAAAATACTTCATCTCTCTTGTTTTGGTATTCAGCCCCTTTAGAGTTGAGTTCTCTTTTGTTTGCAGGATTTTTTTTACCCCTATCATATCACCATATACCCCCATCATAATTGATAAACCGAAAATACCCCTGCCAAACTAAAACTCGCTCGGATTTACCCCTACTCAAGGTAAATCCGCTTTGTTATTTTTCAAAGCGGATTTATCTACCCAATAGGTAAATCCGACTTTTAAATAACAAAGCGGAATTACCTTATGTGGGGGTACACCCGCTTTTAAAATTAACAAAAACGGATTTACCTTATGTGGGGGTAAATCCGATTTTGAAATTAAAATTAAAATTAATTTTTTTTAGAAATATAAAATAGATATAAATATCGGTCGTCTTTTGGTTCTGTTTAGTGTATTGTTCGTACGTTAACATGTGACGATGTTGTACGTCGGGTGAATAATTTAGGCTAAAAAATCGGTTTTCGAGCAACCTACTCATATTGTAATGAAACCACAGCCATTAAATCCGAAAAAAATCAGGGATCAAGACTTCTCAAGAAGTGACTATTTTCATAATAGGGGAGCTCAAAATCTCAAATTCCATCGTTTAATATTTTTTATTAATTTTTTAAAATTTTTCATAATCTCCATAAAATCTGAAAAAATTTGCATAACCTTATTTTGGTTTTATTAGATTTATAGTGGTGTTTTTGTAATTTTTAGATTAGTTTTGACTCTTTAACGGATTTTTAGTAGTATTTTTATAACATTTATAAAAAAAAATTAAATAAAAAATAGGTATTTTTAATACAGAAAGCGGATTTAACCCCTACCTAAGGTAAATCCGCTTTTAAAATTAACAAAAGCGGATTACCTTAGGTGGGGGTAAATCCGATTTTCTTTTTTTTAAGGGAAATTGGATTTACCTACTAAAAGATAAATCCGATTTTGGGAAAAACCAAAATCGGATTTATCTTTTAGTAGGTAAATCCGAGCGAATTTTTTAAGTGAGGGGTATTTTCGGGTTTCACTTTTATGTGGGGTATATGGTGATATGATTGGGGTATAAAAAAAAAGACCATTTGTTTGCTGATGCTATAAAGACTCTTTTTGTGAGGCCTTAGTCTTGTTTCTTTTTGTTTGTAACCAAAAAAAGTATATTTTGCCTTTTAATTAAAAAAAGTAATTAAGTAGTTAGTTCGGAAAAAAAAAACAAAGTGAGTATATAATATTAAGATTTCGGCTATCTTAATTACGGCTTTGACTTATGTTACTAAGTCTTTTCCTTAGTAACTCTTACTAAACAAATAATAACCAATGGATTCTCAAACTTTTAATGAAATTTAATCTAATGGTTTGTATTGAATAAGGGCATTGTTGTAATTACAGTTATTATTTGTTTTAATTAAATTAAATTAACCATTAAATCAGGCCCTATTTTTAGGGCCAGTTACAAAACTAAATCTGAATTTGTTTCCACGTTCTTCTCTTTCACGTTTCCTCTTTTTTCACGTTCTTTTTCTCTTTTTCTTTCACGTTCTTATTCACGTTCTTCTTCTTCTTCTCTTTTCCACGTTCTTCATCATCTTTACGTTCTTCTTCTTTTTCGCGTTTTTTTCCCGATTTGCAATTCCTCATCATCTTCTTCTTTTTGTTTCAAATCGTGTTCTGCAGGTTGGTTTCTTCTTCTTCTTCTTTTCAGGCTGGTTTTGCTGCAATTAACCATTGTTATGCAAAATTGTGGTTAGTGGCATCTAACCACAATTATGCATATCTGTGGTTAGTGGCCACTAACCATTGCTATGCATATCTGTGGTTAGTGGCCACTAACCATTGCTATGCGCATTTGTGGTTAGTGACATCTAACCACAGTTATGCATATCTGTGGATAGTGACCACTAATCATATATTGACATCTAACCACAGTTATGCATATCTGTGGTTAGTGGCCACTAACCACTGCTATGCACATTTGTGGTTAGTGACCACTAACCATTGCTATGCACATTTGTGGTTAATGAACGAAGTTTCTTTTGTGTGAAAAAAAAATCTCCCAGATTTTTTTTTATAATTTTTTTAGGTAAATGACCGTTTTTGCGGTGAGTGATTTTGCCGTTGAAAGAGGAGTGAGTTGTTGCGGTGAGTGATTTTGCCGTTTCCTTATTTCGTGGGTTTTTGTTTCAGGCGATTTTTTTGGAAGAATGAAAACACAAATAAAACGGCTCCATGATTTAGGGAATGGTTCCACAATTTTTGGGTTTAATTAAGATTTTTCCTGATTTGGTTTTAGATTTTTCCATGGTTTAGTATTATAAGTCATACTAACCATAAATTACGTATTTACGGTATATGTTTCTAAAACCCATGTTGTAAATATGCAATTTACGGTATGTGTTTTTTCACATTACATACCATAAATTACATATTTGCGACATGTCGTTTTTATATACATCTACCTTGAATGTGTAATTTGTAGTATATATATAGTTTTTAAAAACACATACAATAAATTGCATATTTACAATATTTGTTTTTTTTAAAATGTATATTATAAATTACGTATTTATAGTATATGCATACTTTTTTTTTCAATTTATTTTTCTATTTCTATATGTTTGTTTTAATATTATTTTTCTCATTACATTTACTAAAGGTGTTTATTTTGTTTGTTTTAATATAGTAATATTGATTGAAAATGGAAGAGTTTAACATCCTATACACAAGGAAAATATTGAGAGAGAGAGAGAGAGATCATTCTCCTTAGAGTTAGCGTTGTTCTTGTGAGCGTTAGTGTGCGTGTACGTCACTCTTGTGAGATTGGCGTTGTTCAGGTGGGATTGGCATCGCGGGTACCTAATCAAGGTTTGGTCAGTAATAGTAGCTTCGTGTGGTTCCAGCCCTCTAGGTGGTGTTCGGTTTTCTCTACACTAGCAGGATACCCGTGCATACGCACGGGTCCTGCGGTGTATTTAGTGTGAAAATTTTAGTGTGAAAATTTTTTTGTATAATTAACAGAAAATGCATGTATTTAGTGTGAAAAATTATTTCGTGAAAGTTTTATTTTGCTTAAAATTGAAATGATTGTTATAGATGCAAAGTAGAAGGCGCGGTAAAAGTTTGATTCAATGAAATTTAAATCAGAGTTAGAAATAATATATTCCATATGATGTTATAATGAAACGGTATAAGTGAACATACTTCTATGAAACTGGTAGCCACGAATAAGTGAATCATCAAAAGCAAAATATATAGTCGTCTATAATGAAACAACATTAGAGATTGGAATATATAGTCAAAACAGTAAGCTGGAAAAGACATTTGGTTAACATAATGTAAGTTTGTCCATAAAGCTAACCACAAAATAGAAGATTAGATATTAAAAAGTTGAATTTGAAACCCAAAATATCCAGCCTTGTCCAAATAAGTATGGTATTGGTATTGGAATTGGTTGAATTGTTTTCTTTTCTTTGGATCCTTGAAGCTGTCATATTAAAAAATCATATGATAGTTAGGAAAAATGTTGTAAGGTAAATCGTTTATATATTCCAGCGAAATAACCAATTTGTTTTTACATACCATGGTTAGAGATTCTGAAAAACTTCCTTGAAAACCACATTAGTAGTTGAGTTGAGTGGTTTTTTGTTTCCATCATGAATAAGTACTTTTAATCCTTGCTTGCTTTGGACTCTTGAAACCACAACATATAATTGGCCATGACTAAATACTGATCTAGGCAAGTATAATCCAACACTTGCTAATGATTGGCCTTGTGATTTGTTTATAGTCATAGCATATGACACAATTATTGAAAATTGCCTTCTATTTAACTTGAATGGCCAAGGTGATTGAGAAGGAGACATTGTCATTCTTGGAATATATATAATGTTTCCAATGTTGTTCCCTGTCATGATCTTAGCCTCAATGACATGGTTAGCAAGTCTTGTAACCATCAGTCTTGTACCATTGCATAACCCCTCAGATTGATCAATATTTCTCAAAAGCATTATAGGAGTACCAACTTTAAGCTTAATTCTATGATTTGGAAGACCAGAAGTTCTTAAAGTATTTAAAAATTCTGGTGTCAACACATGCGATGCTTCAGCTTCATAAATATCTGATTTGTCAACAGAATCAGAACTTAAGTATTCTCTCTCCTCACCTATACATGCAAAATATATATGATGTAACTATTTTTTTTCAAAAAAAAAGAAGAAAGAATGAATGAATCATACGAACAATAAGCATAATTAAAGTATTGGAATTGGTATCCATACCTGGAATGCACTTCAAAACATATTCATTAATTTCATCGACAATCTCAATTGTGGAAGCTAGAATTGCCCTTGTCTTCAAGAAGTTCTCATTCTTGTATTGATCCTTCATATTTGGATATGTCGCTGTCACTATAGCCTCAATGGGATCAGAATAATTTGTAATCAAAAGTTCTTCTGGTATATCTATATCTGCATAACCATCATTTGGTTCACTAATTTTTCCATCACCTATATCTAATATCCATTTGCTAAATTTCTAACTTCTTCACCATTGTCATTAAGTGATCCACTTTGTAACCTCATGTTCTTTGTTAGTGTCAGAACTTGGCAATGATCCCAAATGTATGATGCATTTATAGTAGCATGTACAATGTCAGATCGAGTTCCTTGAGGGATAACAGGAAAAATTTGTCTAAAATCTCCTCCAAATATCATTGTTTTCCCACCAAATATCAATGATTCGCTGTGTTGATCACCCATGATGTCCCTTAGAGTTTTATCAAGTGCTTCAAAACAATATTTGCTTGTCATTGGTGCTTCGTCCCAAATGATTACCTTGGTTTGTTTCAATAGCTCTGCAAGCTCACTTCCTTGATGTATGTTACATGTTGAGTTCTCGAATGCAGGCACTGGGATTTTAAATCTAGAGTGAGCCGTTTTTCCCCCAGGCAACAATAAAGATGCAATGCCACTTGATGCAACCAACAATACAATATGACCAGCCGAACGCAATGCAGTTGAAATAGTGTTCCACATGAAAGTTTTCCCTGTTCCACCATATCCATAAAGAAAGAATACTCCACCAATGTTTCTGTTTACTGCATTCATGATTTTTTCAAAAATTTGTGTTTGTTCATCTGTTAATAGAATAAGATAATATAAATAGTTAAAAAACAATAACAAAATAGGGTACATAAAGAGATACAGTAATTAAAGGGATTAAACATCAAATAACAATAGTTGTATTGATATAATATAAGTTGGCTAACCTGTTAGTTGAGCAAAGAGTTTTTCAAATTGCATTTTTAATGCTTGTCTATCATAGCTAAGTTCATCAAGTATCAGTCTATTGCCTGTTTGAGCTAAGACAAATCCTTTTGGATATGGGATAGATGGATATTCCCTTAAACTTCTTCTATTAGCTTGCAACAGTTTCTCAATCTCTATTAGGGTGAAGTTATAAATTTCTTCGTGATTAAGCTGCAACCCTAATTTGAAAAGTTAAGGAAATTGTATTTAAATGTTAGTAATATTTATAAAAAACAGATGACAAAATTTTGATATGTAATATTTATATTTTAGCATACCTCTGTTATTGGATAATATTCGTTGCCCATAAAGATTTCCATCTGATAAATATTGTCTTGTCTCCTTCCAAACATCGCTTGGTCGATTGAGACTACTTGACAACAACATTGTGACAAATAGTTTTCTCAGAAAATGTCCGGATCCCCAATGAAATGCTTCTTTGATAGCTTCTATGTATTCTTTGTCATCTTCTAGCAATCCCAAAGCAAGGCAGGCTTCATTATAGGTGTCATGAGTGTGTGTCCCAACGGTTCTTATAGCCTCATAGCTAGTTGGACCCTTTACAACAGTTAGCAACAATCTCAAATAAAATAGCTCTCCAGTGCTTGGAGGAACCCACATAAGGCGACCAATTGTGTAACCACTACATCTTGGTTTCCAACACCTACTCCTTCTAACATAAACAAATTTAGAGACAAATTGTTGATAAGTTAAAGTCTTGCCTTCTGGGTATTTCTTATTTGCTTCCATCCAAGATGTAAACATGGACTCTGTTACACTTTGTTTCATAAGAACATCATCAATGGTATCTTCGTCATTGTAGAAGACGTTGTGTTCTCCTTCTAAATGAAAAAAAAGTCTCTCAACTGCTGGCTTCCTCCCATGTATAGGAAAAGATAAAATTCTCCAAACAGCTTCACATGGTGAAATATATCTGCAATCTAGATATTGTTTGATTTCATCTATTTCTTGTTGTGGAGCAGAGTCATCATTTTGTGTTGGAACAATAGCAGCAGTAATCCTATCATACCCTTTGTTTATGTACTTGAATAAGTACTTTATTGAACTACTTTGATTGCACCACTCAATATTGATATGAGCATGGTACTTCAATAACAACACAGGATTGTAAGGCACCACATGACGACTATCTAGATGAACACCATTTTTGATAACTGTGTGACCATTATCCCTTCTTCTATAAACATGATATCTTTCTTGATCAACAATTGTAGAATTTTGGTAACACTTTGGGAAAAATTTGGAACATTTATCAGTACCTTTCATGCATGGTGAAGATGGAAAAGCACAGGGACCATGTATCATGTGTGTTTTAACCAAGTTGTAGAGCTCTTTATGATGATGTGGACTTGGGACCTCAGCTGAAATGATCTTGTCAATATCACCAGGCTTAGGATACTTGCTAGATGGATGTAAAAAGATAAGAATATGTGCATGTGGTAGTCCTCTTTTTTGAAATTCAATTGTGTACATGTCTGCAAGCAATGAAAATACAAAGGTTACTCAAATATTTTTTAATAGAAATATTTGACTTGACTCAATTGAAGTAATTACAAAATAGAATAATTGAATGTTATACTTACATGCAAGTACTCTTCCTAGAAGATGTCTTTTTGTCAAATCAGCCATTAATTCATCCAATTTAATTTTGAAAACCCTTGATATGATGTCTAGTCGATCATGTGGCTTCAAGTTCATTGGTTGAACTAACCTTTCACTAGTGCAAAATCAAGAAAAGAATTAGACATTTAAAGTCAGGCGCTTAGATGCCTGACTTTATATGTTGAGGCGGTGGCAAACTTGTAATTAAGAGGCAAAACTCGCGAGTTTTAAAGTCAAGCGAATACACGCCTGACTTCTAAAGTGAAAAATAGGAAAAAAAAATTAGACTTTTAAAGTCATGCTATCAGACGCGTGACTACATAAGTAGACACGGTGACAAAGTTGTAATTAAGAAGTAAAGTTTTAAAGTCAAGCGAATACACGCCTGACTTCTAAAGTACTAAAATATCTTAATTCTTCTCTTCTATTCACGTTTTCTCTCTCACGCTCACCCTTTCCTCTCCCTCACGCTCACTCCCTCACCGTCCCTTTTCCTCACGCTCACTCCCTCACCATCATCCCTGACACTGTTTCCTCTTTCTCTCTCTGGTTTTCCTCAAGTAAGAACCCACCACCATTCTTCTTCAATCTCCGCCACAACACCAACACCTACCGCCGGAGCACGTCACAAAATCGGCGTCGCAGTTGACCTATCCGACGAAAGCGCCTATGTCGTGAAATGGGCTGTCCAACAGTACATCCGTTCTATGCGCTAGGGTTTCATTTATAATAAAGCAGTTAGGGTTTTAACGCAGAAGTAGTCGACACATACACAAACCGAGGGAGGGAGAGAGAGAGAGAGGGTTCAAAGCTTCTCGTAAACATGGGTATGATTCATCTTCCATCGTTCTTCTTAGATCTGTCACTATAATCAGCTCCCAGTAGCAGCTATGATTGTTCAGTTGTTCGTGCTCTCATGGTTTTTGTTCTTGTTCTTCTACAGGTATTTCTAGGGATTCCATGCACAAGAGGTGTGCCACTGGTGGCAAGAAGAAGGCATGGAGAAAGAAGAGAAAGTAATGTCTTCTTCATCATTTTATAAATTCGATTTTGATATTGTTATCTATTTTTTTTAATTTAATCGCTGCTCAAATTTGTTTATACTATTATGTGAATCAGATGCTTTATTGTATTTTGATTTGATTTGATTTGTTTGTGTATTTGCGTAATATTTTGCTACTTGTTAGTCAGAATGAGAGTGGTTTCATTTCAACTGTAAAGACTGGCTGTTGTATTTTTCAGTGTTTGGTGTTTTGATGGATGGCTACATTTTTGCAAGTTCATTTGTTAGAAATTCAGATCTAGAGTTGGGCATTTTTGAATTTTACACTGCACTTTGGTTATCTTTTTTGTTAGAAAAAAATTGCTTACCAATATCTGATTTAAAATCAGTTTAAATGTTTCATTTCTGTTTATTGTTGTCTCACACATTTGGCATTATACTCTCTGGATGACTAGTTGAATTGATCTTTCTTATTTACTACTCTAACATTTCTAAGTTTCATTGTGAGATTATAGAAAACCCATTTCTAAGTCCAATAGACGTGGTTTGATGCTGAAGTAGGAAGCTAGTGAAGCTGTGTTCTTTTTTTGATTGTGGATTTTTCTTTCTTGGTGCTGAACAGGTTAGCGAAGAAGTGGAACGCGCTTTAGCAAAATTGGCCCCTGCCAAGCTTACTGGGAGGTAATTTTTTTACCACCTCAGCCTTAAGATAGTTTCTTATATAGGTAGGTGTACATAGCGTGTTTTTTTGTCAATGCATAATTGGATGATAATCTAGCCGACAATGGATCAAAATTAAACCCATCAAGTCATCATACAAATATGTTCTTCAAATCAGTCACTTTTTATGCTTTGCTTTCATGGCATGATCTATCTTGCAAACAATTTATTTTGTTTTGCTAGAAATTGGAGACAGACGGCTACAGCTGTCAATTTGGGCCTGGCCCATTGGGCCGGCCCAATGGCCCGATTTTTTTGGTTGGGCCTGGGCTCTAAAATTAGTAGCTCAAAATCAACGGTATCTTTTTTGGCCCGGCCCGATGGGCCCAATGATAGTATTGGGCCGGGCCGGGTCGGCCCGATGGACTTCGGGTCGGCCCGTTACTTTTTTGTTTTAGTTTTAAAATTTTAAAATATGGTCCAATAAAAAATGGAGCAATTGTTTTAAGTAAAAAAAAATAAAAAAGCAAATAAATTTTGTGTAAATCTCTAATATTCATCTGTTTGTGTAAATCTCTAATAAAAAAGTAAATAAAATAGAGCAATTTTTTTAAGAAAATGAAGCAATTTTGTGTAAATCTCTAATATTTCTCTGTTTGTATTGTACCCGTCATGTCCAATGAAATAAAGGAAAAAAGTTAATTAAAGTTAGCAAACACTAAAGTACTGCAAAATTGTAAACTACACCGTGGAAGTCATAAATTGTATCAGCTCTATATTTTAACGAGACATTAAAACTATTTTTGTCAAAATTCTAAAAAGTCAATGATTTGTGGCCCGTTGGGTTGGCCCATTGGGCTGGACCGTTGGCCCATGGGCTGGTGGTGAGCGGGCCCGGGCCGTAAATTTTGCAGCCCATCAAAATATCGGGCCGACCCGACCCGACCCATATACACTATTTGGCCCGATGGGCCAGGACGGGCTAGCCCGAACCCGACCCATTAACAGCTCTACAGACGGCCTTAGCTAAGATTGATCTTGTTTTAACTTCAAATTCAAATTAATGACTCATATTTTTCGTGTGTTATGTGTGTAGATTTATCTTAATGTATTTGTATCTATAATTTGTTTTTTCTAATACACAAAATAAAATACAGGTCTTCTGACTCTTCTCCCAAACACATAGAAGGCCCTGATGGAAGCAACACACAATTACAATTCAGGAACAAGTTATCCCTTCCACTCATCCCTTCCACTCTTTACTGGTGGGAAAGTGGAGGGGGAGCAGGGCCCTGCCATACATATTGTTTTGATCGATGCAATTCATACAATTCATACTTTGTAAAGGTAATAAATAGATCCGGGAAACCTACGTTTCCACAAATTGCCATTCCATCAAAGTAGAGTTGGTCCATGTACCTCCGACTTCCGACAAAACTTGAAGGCAATACCACCCTTTTTCCTTGATTAGAACCTTGGCCATTTTGATGCTGTGATTTATTCAAACTTTTATATTTATCAACTCTGAGTTTGGATTGATTTCTCCTGATATATTTTAACCTCTCCGACTCAAGCATACTGTAACCATCCACCAGAAATTGTTGGAACAGTCTCCTAGACCTCAAAATAGTTTGTGCTTCTTGAACTCTGTTTTGTATTCTAAATGAAAACCACTCTCTTATAGTAAGTCTGTTTCTCTTTGCAGTATAATTACCTCTTATATTTCTGTGAGACACATCATCCCTATATCCATCTTCACCATAAGGGAATAGTAGAGGATATTGATATCCTAAAAAACTTGTGTGTAATTCATCTATTCTTTGAAGGTAACCATTTTGTGTAACGCCCAAATAATTTAATTATTTATTTAATTAAATTATTTAGGTATTTTATTAGTATGGTAATATTAAATTAATAAAATGATGTTTTATTTAAATTAAGGAGTGGTGTTAGTAATCAAGCGGAGTAGTAGACGGGGGCCCGTGATTCAAGAGCCCAAGGGCCTAGGCGCATAGGTGAAGGCAATTAGCTAGGGTTTTGGAGTGTTAGCGCATTTTTGGAGAAAAGAAAATAAAGTTGCGAAGAGGAGAAGAGAGAAAGGAAGGGGACGGCGCACAAGGAGAAAGAGGAGAGGAGCTCTGTTGCTGTGGTTCTTTGGAGTCTTCGTGCAAGAGGATCACGTGTTCGGCAAATCTAAGGTAAGGGTGGGTTCTACTTTATAATAGGGTGTATGATGGGGGTTATGTGGGAGATAGGACCTATGATGCCTTTTTGATCTTGTTGATGTTGATTTAGTGATGTTTGATTGTACTCATGTTGATTGATCATGGTGAAAATTTGGTGTTTGGTGTTTGGTGCGATTTGGCGTTGTTGTTGTGGTTGCTGATTTTGGCTCCCTAGGCGCCCTGCCATGGTGTTCTGTTTGTTGTTGCTGAATGTGGCGCCTTAGGCGCCCAGTCATGATGTCTTGTTGTTGTTGTTGCTGGAAGTGGCGCCCTAGGCGCCCAGTGATGCTGTCTTGGTTGCTGGAGTTGGCGCCCTAGGCACCCAGTGTGTTTCTGAGTTGCAAGAAATGGCGCCCTAGGCGCCCAGTGGTGATTGGTGCGTGTCTGTGTTGCTGTGAAGGGCGCCCTAGGCGCCCAGTATTTTCTGTGCATGTTGCTGATTTAGGCGCCCTGCTCCTGGGCGCCAGTTTCTGTGTTGCTGCTAGGCGCCTTGTTGCTGGGCGCCAAGTCTGATTCTGTTGCTGTGGTGTTAGGCGCCCTGTTGCTGGGCGCCAAGTCTGGTGTTGCCTCTGTTGTGCCAGGCGCCCTGCCCCTTGGGGCCAAGTCTGTTGTTGCCATTGTTGCGCCAGGCGCCCTGTCCCTGGGCGCCATGTCTGATGTTGTTGTTGCTGTGCTAGGCGCCCTATCCCTGGGCGCCATGTCTGGTTGTGTCACTGTCTCACTTGGCGCCCTGTTGCTGGGGGCCAGTTTCTGTTCTGTTGCTGATGCTCTTGGCGCCCTGTTGCTGGGCGCCAGTTTCTGTTGTCGTTGTTGCCTGCTAGGCGCCCTGCTGCTGGGCGCCAGTTTCTTGTTGTGTTGCTGTCTCACTTGGCGCCCTGTTGCTAGGCGCCAGTTTCTGTCTTGTTGATGTTGCTGTTTTTCACAAATAATGTTGCTGTCACAGTGAACAAAATGTTGCTGTTTTTCACAAATAATGTTGCTGTCACAGTGAACAAAATGTTGCTATTTTTCACAAATAATGTTGTTGTCACAGTGAACAAAATGTTGCTGTTTTTCCTAAAAATTGATGTTGCTGTCACCATTTTCATGTTGCTGTTTTTATGAAAAATCATTGTTGCTGTCACCATTTTCATGTTGCTGTTTTTATGGAAAATCACTGTTGCTGTCACCATTTTAAGTTGCTGTTTTTAAAAGCTATTGTCGCTGTTGCTGTAAATTGGTATTGTTCCTGGTGTTGTCAATTGTCGATGTTTCGGTGTTGTAAAATTGTCGTTGTCATTGATGTTGTAAATTTATGGGTGTACTCCTGGGTGTCGGTGGTCGTTGGTCAAGTTGTTAGACTATCCTATAGGTGTAAGTGTATTGGTGATGATTGGTGCTATTGGTGATGGTATAACAGGTGATGTGCCTATTTTATGGGCTAAGGTGAACAGGTGATGGGTCTATGACCATTTATTGGTGTTGGTGCTGATTGTGTCACATAGATGACTGTTGTTGTTGATTGACTTTGGTGTGTTGTTCATGGTGTCGCATACATTTCATATGCATTATATCTTTGGTGATGAAGGCTTCGGCCTTGGAGCTATAGGTGATGATGGTGATGCTCATACAGGTGATGATGCCCTTATTGGCTATGTTATTGGTGATGATTGGTACCACATGCATATACCCGTTGGTGTGGGTTGCATCTCATACACTTACTCATGATGTTGGTGATAATTCTTAATGACTTGTAATTTGATGTTGTTGTGAAGCGGTTGATATAATTGTCATAATTCTAGCATATTTCCTATCATATATGCTATTATAATGTAGATATCTCACCCCTTCTATTTGAATGTTACCCCTATGTTGGTAACGTGTAGGTGATTGCGAGTGAAGGCATGTCTACCTTCGCTAGTCGAGTCGGTGTCGTCGCTCTGATACGTAGCACTCGGGGGTATGAACGCTAGGCTTTATTAGTGTCTCTATTATTCAAATTTTTGAAGTTTTATGGTGATGTTAAGATTATTGTTGAACCCTATATTTTATTCCGCTCCATGGTGATGGAGTTACTATTATATGTCGTACTACTTAATTGGTAAATTTTATTATTGGTGTGTGATGTTTAACGGTGTAAGTGTAGCATCCCTTGTGGGTGTATTGAAGAACGTTTTTGAAAACTCTGATTTTGTCAAAAATTTTCTGGGTAGAAAAGGGGTGTTACATTTTGAGTCTCCAGGATGATATCCCTTGGAGTGGCAGTATCAACATCACCCACAATTAATGCTGCTACTTCCGATACACTTGGCATACTATAGATTCGCCCATCAGTATTTCTGGTTGATATCAGCTTCAATTTTAGATGCTGAACATTTCCTTCTCTCAATCTGTCTCTTGCCATCCGAAATGACTTTGCATGAGAATTATGTCTGTCCAGCATGGTTATGAGGTTTCTGACTATGTCCGCATCAACATTGCTATTGTTGTTACTAAAAAAAGTGAGAGAATAAAAGAGTGTTGTGAAAGATGTGTCACTAATGCTGAACAAAGATATATGATTAAAGATAACTTAAAGAAAAAATTATTAGTGGTTACCTAAAACCTTCCATTCTGTGAGCAACTTCATTTTCAGTGTCATATATATACAATTGTGCAAACTTTGGTATATAACCAGGTTTTGGTAACAAAGTGCCAATTCTATGACATGTTTCACCTTGAATTCTAATGGTCGGTGGTCCTCTACCATTATTGATAGAGTTATCAAGTTTTGCTCCAGGTGAGGTGAAAGCAAACATCATATTATATAGTCTAATGTTTTGTTGGTAGTTTTTGCTTGCCTCCGAATCAGATTGAAATAAAAGATGTTGCAAGTATTCAGGTGGAGGTTTTATGAGGGGTATTTGCACTTTTCCATTTCCACAACATAGCTGGTAACTTGGCATTGCAGAATGTCTGTACTTATCAACTCTTTCTTGGTACCACATCAAGGCCGAACACCACTGACACTCTATAACTGGATCACCAATATCAGAGTACTCTGCAATGATTGGGAAAGAGCTTATTTTTTATTTGTTGTATATCACAATGATATATCTTTAGAATATGAACAGAATCGAAGTTAAGACATATGATGTTACCTTGATTAAGATTTGGTTCTTGAATTGATGCTGAGTTTGTATCAATAACATCTTCATCAGAATTGAGCTCTAGTAATGGTGTGATTAATTATACATGTTTCAAAAGAAATAGTTGATAAATAGACATGGATTAGTATATATTTGAAAATAAATAGTTGATAAATAGAAATAGATTAGTATATATATATATATATATATATATATATATATAGAGAGAGAGAGAGAGAGAGAGAGAGAGAGAGAGAGAGAGTGAGAGTGAGAGTGAGGGGGAAGTATAAGATTGATCAGTTTGGTTACCTTGATATGGAACATTATCAGCATCATCATCATCATCATCTTCTTCTTCAAGATGATAATATTCATAACTCTGATTTGAAGCCGAGGCATTTGGAGGATGTGTTGAAGAAGATGGTATATCTCTGTTGGGATGGATGTAAGGTTGATTTTCCACATCAAACTTGGAAATTAAATTGATACCTAATGTTGCAATATTCGTTGCTTTTCTTCTTGTGTCCAAATGTTGTGTTGGGTGAGTGTAGATTTGTGAATTTAAATATTGTCTTGAATTTGAAGAAGAAGTGTTTATGGAATACTGATTTAGCACGGTATTGGAAATATCATTCAATGGTGTGTGAATTGGAGTAGATTGCCTCTTAGAAGTGTTTAGTTGAGTTGAGAATGCTAAGTTTTCTCCCATGCAGTTTTGTGGAGTAGACACATTGTTTGTGTTGAAGAATTTCCTTTTTCTCTTTGGAGCCATTGCTGTTGTATCTGTCCAAACAGTGTGATCGGTACTGAATCATAATTTATAAGGAACAAAATAGCATAATGTCATTAACGTAGACAAAAGTCATTAAGAGAGAAAGCAATTTGGTGAGTGTTTATGAAAGTCATTCAAATAATGGGGTATGAAATAGAGTTGGAATTCCATCTATTTGGAATGTATTGTGTCCAATGCATTAAAGGCATATGCATTAAAGGCACTTGGTTTGTAACTTTAGATTTATGAGAAAATCAATTTCTATAAGAATGTAAGACCCAGCAGCATACAGATTGATTTTTCAGAGTTTGCAGCATCTGAAATTTTAAATTTTGGTAATGGCCGGCATGCTAACTTAATCAAGTGTTAATAAGGTATTATATGAAGATTTAAATAGGGTATGAAGTATGAACTACATGTAATCGTAAAGTTGAAGAATTTAACCATAACAGGACTGCAGGACCTTAATAGGACCTTAAATTCGTCAATTCGTTTAAGCGATAAGGCAGGACTGCAGATCTTGTGTTACAAATTCATTTCAAAGGGCAGCTTAGAATGGATTATATTCGTATATCTCATTGGTTTGTTTTTAGAAAAGCTGATAATGTCACATTCATTTGCACTAATGTTTTATTACAAAAAAATTCGACTGTAAAAGCTTCTTCACATTTGTCTGTTTCTTCACATTCAATCTAAGAGCAGCTTCTCATTTGTTTACATACCAAACAAAAACTACATGTAATAATTTACACTAAAAGCCAAGTTTGAGATTAGTTAAATTACCTTGTTTAACTTCGTAGCTGGCTGGAGAATAAATGAAGCAAATAACTGATAAGAAGACAGTGTTGGTGCTGGAAAGTCTACTGAAAATGAACTAAATGGGTTGTTTTGATGGTGAAGAAGCTGGGAGTTTTTGCCATAGTTTGTACTGTTAGCGCCTTTTTCCTTGAAAATGAGAAAAGTAAGGCAATTGTAATTCTGCCAAATTTTATTGGGTAATGTAATAGGTGTATATTTTGGACAATTTATTGGGTAATAGCTGTTTGAATGAGGCTGCAGAGGGCTGATATGCAGTGTTTGCATTTAATGCAGCAGTAACTTTTTCTCAAAGTGTCTTGTCTCAACCAACTACAATTGAGAATTCTGTTTGGTTGAATGGCAACTAAATCAGAAATAGTTATCCTATTTAAGGTATTCTTTTCAACCAAGTTTGTCAAGGAAAAAGGATTTGACTATGGCCAAAATTGAGAAATAATTATCCTAAACAGGACATCATTTGACTATGGCCAAAATTGTAAGCATTTTTGGATACAGTTAGCTTTTTGTTTTAATAATCTATTTACGTTCAACTTCATGTATTTCTAATACATGCATTAGCAAAATGAGTCAAGTATTGATATTCTCTGTTTTTGGCCTTTTGTGAATAGATATAGCCAGAATAAGGTTTGTTTTGATATGTGAAATACTAAAACAAACCTTTTGAGGTGAAAGTGTGATTTTTTGTGAGTAAAGCATTCATGACAAATAGGTATTCATTAAATTTAGTTGAGTCAAAAGACAACAACATTGGTGTAGTTCCTGATATAATAACCAAAACGTATTCTGTTCAACATTACAAATTTAGTTCAACCAAGTTGCAAAATGCAGGACTACATAGGGGGGACATAAAGAAGTTCTTAAGACTTCTGCCTAACTTGATCTACTACTAAAGAACAATAACTGTAAAACTACTCCTTCATAATTTTGTTAGTCTTGGTTGATGACATTTGTGGAGTTCCCAAGCGTTGGCTCTGACCTTCCTCCAATTTCAGAGTTGGAAAGCTTCTTTTTGCAGGAGTAATTTGGTCCTTAAGATCAGGGTCATGTTCCGCCATATCAGATAAGGATGGCTAAAAATTAAATAAAGATAATGAGTATTATCAAATAATTACGCCATTTAGTGTGATTGAGGAAATAATATATTGACACATAAGATTGCATAAGCTTACAGTGGTGGAGCTAATGTCTTCATCAACTTCCTTAATGGCGCCCTTTATCATTGATGTAGTCTAAATACATTGTAAAATCTGTTAAGGAAGAGTAGAAGTGAAATGATATTACTTAAGTTAGGCTATTCTAAAATTGTCAATACCTCTTCAGATTGAATCAAGGGTAGAATAGCTTGGATGTATTCTGGATCTTCTGAAACTGCCAATATTGCAACCTTGTTTCCTGGTTTTTCTCTAAGTCTGAATGCCAATTGTCTACCCAACAGTTCATCAAGTAGTTCTGGATATGCTTTAGGGTCATCTTCTCCATCCTAAAAAGGTTATCAAAAAGTCCGTCAGATTGTAAATAATTGAGTGCAACATTCAATTACAAATTTAATGGCAAGGTCAATGCCTCAAGCATCTGTTGTTTCAGGTCAGCTGCGGTTACTCCAAGAAGATCAACAACATGTGGATTCCAGAACATAAGACTTGTCTCGTCTTGCTTGTCCAGCACTTTGATTTCCACTTTGTACCTAAAATAGAATGAAAGTGCATGAGTGTGTAATTGAGTTTGAGTTAAATTTTCTATATTGAAGGATGTAAATGACTGTGTATTTGATACCTAGGCACCGTGCTGTCAGAGATTATACCACATTTACATTTATACTTGCCATCATTCTGTAAAGTGCTGCTATAGCAACAAGTTAACTTTGGGCATCCAGGGTAACTCCAGCCATATGGATTAACTAAAATCATCCCAGTTGTCCCGACAGTTACACAGATTGTTTCCTAGTTATTATTGTTAAAAATGGATTATTATTTTTATAATAGTATTTCATAGTTAATAAGATATGAAGGTAGAAAGATATACTACCTGAGTCAATTGATTAATTTGATAGATACTCATTGGCAGAGCATTCCACAAAAATTTCCCAAGCTGGGAGTATTGTGTGTATTGAGAGCCTCCACTTGTTTGAGACATATTTTGAGTAGAGGGTTGAGACAGAGCCTGAATTGGAAACCAGGAATATAGCAAAAGGGGAGAATATATGAGCAGTTGAGATATAAATTTATATTTGATTTAGAATGAGGATAATGGTAAGACAAACCTGTTGATATAATCTTGAATTTCAGGCATGTTTTCATTTATAAAAATCTTAGTTCCATTCCATGCATTTGAGACAGACACTGGTTGGTTGTATTTTTCTAGTAGATGATAATTAGAAATGGTTAATGTGACTAACAAATAAGCTCTTCATTGAGAGCTCCTTTTGAATGAAGATGAGATTGTTTAAAGTTTACCTTGAGGTTTTTTGATTTTTGCTAGATTTAGGAGCATTATGGTAGGTTCAGAAGTGGGATTCTGGTCCTGATAGTTGATGAAATGTTGGGCATAATCATCCCAAAGAGTGCATTGAAGGCAGTTGCCACTGTGAATAAGAAAGAGTAAAAATGAGAAAGTTGTGAAAAATATTGTTGCATAAGTTTGTATGTGATTAAAGAAAGGAGTTTGAAGAATTGCTAACCCTATATCTTTCAAGGTCAAAGCGACCTTTTTCGGGGTACTGTTTCTTTTGATATCATTAACATGTTGAACAGCACCAATCAAATCTGTTGCAATTTGTTTTGTTGATATTGTTACCATGTATATAGAGGTGAAAGATTAAAAGGCATTGAGCTACAAAACACAGATATGAAAGGTTGACATACCCACTAAGAAATCCTCCCGATAATTGCCATTTAGAATTTGAGAAAAGTCTTTAAATGTAAATGTTCCCAAAGGAATGTCAGGTAGGTTAATGAGTCGAAGGCTTGTTCCACCATTGACAACCAACTTGAAAGCATGGTCACATGCCTTAAAGGGTAAATCATTAGGTTGGACAGTGAAATTTTGCATGATGTAGGTGCTGCCCTCTTTGACTTGAGTGCTCCATGTGTGAAATTCCTTGTTAGGTGTAATAACTTGAATCTTGTCGGCCTATGCAACAATGTATTTTAAAAGTAAGGTTAATTGGGGTATTTGTACAATTGGCATAATTGAAATGTAGGTATAAAGGGATACCTGTGCATCCATAATCACCATCTCAAGGTGTGGTTGTTTTGACTGACTCAGAACGGTCCAGAGATTTGTCACACGAACCGCTAACTTCCAAAGCTACTTATCCATGTTGATGTTTTCTATTGTATCACACTTTCGTGCCATGTTATCCTGCATAACATAAAGACAGAAAAGATGAAATTGCTTCTAAGTTAGCAACCCTTTTGTTCTTGTACGAAAGATCTCTTCATGAAGGTGGTTATGATGAAGTTAGTAAGGCACATGTAATTGCACAATTAGTGGTTTGAAACTCTATAACAGAATAATTAATGAACATGATAACAACATATTGTTTTGAAACTGTAAAACAGAATAAAGAATGAAGATGATAACAGAGATGATACATTTTGAAAGGGTAAAACAAAATTATGAAGAATCCGTATAACAAAGATGCGATTTTGAAAACTTAAAACAGAGAGCATATTGTTTCCAGATTATTAGATATGAATTGTGTTTCCAGATTATACTCCTAGAAACCATAAACAGAGAGCCGATTGTTTCCAGATAGAAACGATAAACAGAGAAGTTGCTATTGAAAAACAAAAGCGATAAAAAAATGAAACCCAGAAACTTTGCTACTGAAATCGTAAGTGACACAGACCAGCGCTTAAACCCTAAGTCATAGACACACTCGCGCTGAAAAAACAACACCGTATATGCGATTTGTAACCGTAGAAGAGAAATGGAAAGCCAAAATACAGATTAAGTCGAAATAGGTATGAGATTGAGGGGAAATGGAAGTTGATGTGGGGTTAATAGAGAGAAAACCCGATTTTGGTAGTGTTGACGTCGTTTGTTCTTCTTCCTTTGTCGTCGTTAGCGGCGGTTCGATGACCAGCACCGCCGATCTGTGTCTCTGTTAGCGGTGGTTCTTTCTTCTTCGGCGTTCCTTTTTTTTCTCTGTCTTTGGTTTCTTCTTTGCCCAGATCTGATGTTGAATGTTTATTTGTTGAGTTTTTAGATTTTCTGTATTTGTTATCCTTTGGTCAGAGAGAAAGCTATTATCCATTGTGTTAATGAGATGTTTGGAGAATATGGTAATGTTACAGAAATTTATCAACTAGCAGTGCTCACTCAATTCCTTCTATATTTCATTTTTCTTGGTTAAAATTTATCAACTAGCTGGGAGGTCACAGTGAGACATGAAGAATCCCTCTATTCATATAATTTTTGAATCTGTTGGTGATAAATTTGTTTCCATTATCATCCTATTATGAAAATGTTTGTTACACGGTTCATCGATTTTCTGATTGTTGGTGAAGGTTTCGCGAGTGGTGATTTAAAGACTTGATTTAAAGACATTTTAGTTTTGCAATTTGTCTTGAGTGGTCTTGGCAGTAAGTAGAGGGTAACAGTGTTAAAGGAAGATCCAATTTGTTTTGAAAATGGTAGTTACTTTGATCCTTTTTTTCTTCCATGACTCCATTTTCAATAGGATCTGTTTTCAAGTGAAGAGGTCAAACATTTCAATAGGCACTACTGCTAGAACAAGAGGAATCAAACACAATTGGATGACAAAGGGTCCAGGAGAGGTCAGTTGTGAATTTTATTTTATTTTCAACTTTTTTTTCATTGTCCTGAGGTGCGCCTTTAAGGTTATTTATTGATGAATTTTCTGCTGAGTTATAAAGAATTTGTTTTTATTTGTTTCCTAGTCTTTGTGTCAGATTTATTGAATCATTTGTGTAAATATTATTCTGATAATTGTGTTTGTTGTTATTTTTGAGTCAGAACGTTTTTATTCACCTTCTATATTGTTTCATTTTTTCAGTCATTGGACTTCAAATATGGATACTACTGGGTACTTATCTGGTACTTATGCTGCTGCAATGCTACTTACATGCTTACCTACTCTGTTATGGTGCTTAGATAATATGAAGTAATAATACCTTATAAAGGGGAAATGGTGATATGAAAGAATATTATTGTATTTTACATGCTTACATGCTTACCTACTCTGTTCATGCATTTGTTTTTGCTTAGTTACTTGAGTTAAATGTTAGGATTATTGTGAGCTATACTTTAATATTGTCGATCTGTTGTTTGCTTATGAATGCTCAATCTTAAATTCTGAACATTACTCAGTTGTTGTGTAATTTACTTATCGTGTTGCTATTTAGATGAACTAAGCTCATTTGGACTATCTTGAGGGGGAGGGATAGTAGTGTGTGGTAAGATGTGAAAAAATAGACATTTAGCATCGGTTGTATTAAACAACCGATGCTAAATGTCTATTTTTTTTTAAAACAACCGATGCTAAATGTCATTTTTCAGGACATTTAGCATCGGTTGTTTTAAATACCCGATGCTAAAAGTCATTTTTCAGACAACAAAAACAGTGATGAAATGGACATTTAGCATTAGTTATTTGAGCACCCGATGTTAAAAGTGACTTTTAGCGTCGGTTATTTAACCGATGCTAAATGTCCCACTTTTAGCATCGGGAGATTTAGCATCGTCGGATAACCGATGCTAAATGTCCAAAACAACCGATGCTAAATGTCTTTTCTGTAACACCCCGATAAATTCTAACATGTGGAATTACCGAAATGCACTAAATGGCATACATCAGAGTAACTTCATGTTAATGAAATATTGAACACAACTAAAACTTTTTGATAGTACATATCAAATGGTTCTCTGAACCTCATAAACTTCCTGAAAATGCTTAAGTTTCAAAACTTAAGACTTGTGCATAATCCTGGTGTTCAATACTCAAAACATAAAGTAGCGGAAACGATTTATAACTTATACATGATAGTTATACAACCGATAACAAAAGTACTACAGAAGGGCAAGGGCCTAAGACATGAAACATAGACTTCCGGACTCCTCGAGTCACACCAGCTAACCGTGCTTTGTCGCCTTTGCCTTCCCCTGTTTCTCTGTAAAAACCACAAATATGAAGGGTGAGATAAACATTATCTCAGTGAGTCCTATCGAGACCCCTGACCAACTCTAACGGTTTATTATACTTGAATCTGAACTCGTGGCCCTAATAAGCGACCACGTGAATACATGATGTTTCCTCGTAACTTGTAGCCCTAATAAGCGACTACGGATCATATTTTATCCTGAACTTAGCACAACCCGAGATATAATGCTAGACAATCTTGATTGCCCAATATCTACGGAAACCCCAATCCGAAATTCTATCCGAATAATGCTAGGGTCCTAGCTTTGGATTCATGACTCCCCTCAACTAGGTATGCTAATAACTGGAGGATCGTCATCCTCGATATACACAAGGTATACCATCTACCTTTCCCCGAGGGAAAGTAACTTGAATCTTGTTTACATGAATTGAGAGTTTTTATGTCTTTATAGACTTACAATCAATTAGCTTACATGACATGATGAACTCTAGGTTCGCTATCTTAACATGATTGGACTTCAAGGTCCGTCAACATTTCTTGACTTAAGTTCTCTCGTGTTCTCTAGGTACGGTTTTCCATTTCTTTAATAAAACACAAGTTTTCTATCGAACATGTTCAATCTCATGCCATCGGTATCTTTACATTGTTGGGGGACCTTGGGAAATGGATTAGAAGAGGATTGGAATAATTTGGAATGAATAAAAAGGTACTTGAATTTGAAGATCAGAAGGTCTCACACTGTCATACCCTAATTTTGTCCGGCTAATTTAAAACTAGAAAATCCAAAATATTGTTTTTGTCGTTTATGTGTGTCGGTCCCAGTCGTGTATATGCGTGTTACTTCTCATTGTGCGCGCGTGCGATTTTTAATAGTGTACACATTTTTGTCCTCGTTGCGAACGCGTGTTCGCGTCTCGTTGTGTACGGTTGTTTTTTTTTAGTACGCGAATTCACGTATTCTCATTTTGGACGCGCATTCGCGTCTTGTCACGTACGTATGTTTTTCGTCGTTGTTATCGGTTTAATTTTGTTATAAAAATCAAATAAAAATCAGATTGCAAATAAATGTTTTTTTTAATCAATGTTTTTACAAAGTCAACTTTGTTACAAAAAAACAAAATACAAAATAGTACAAAAATTAATTAAAAGTAAAAGTACAAAAAATAATAATCAAAATAAAATAAAGGGACTAGCAGCCAGCCACTGTTTTGATGTTTTGAGAAGGAAAACAAGTATTCTTTCTTGCTGTTCTCCCATTTTCCCTTTTTTGCTCCAACAAGACAGCTTTGCAGGCATTGCTGCTGCTGCTCCACTACCTCTGATTTCTCTGCAAAATCATAACAACAAAATTTGTCCCATTAGTTTACTACTCTATAAAAAAAACAGAAGCAGAAACAGTAAAGGGGGACTGATACACACAGTAATAAAAAACCCAGAAAATCAAACAACAAGGACACTATCCTCCTCACCTTCGGTCTCTCCCTCCCTCACCACCGTAAAAGTCCCAAACAGCCACCACCAACAATCACCACCGCGGCCAACCCCTCAACCACCGCCGCCACCCACGTTTTCTTCAAACACCACCTCACGGACCACCATCGTACCAACAACCACTATATTCTTCCCCTCGCACCACTACTACCGGCGTTCTGCCACTGTCACCACCATCCCCTCTCCTTCTCGTTTTTTAACCTCCATAGCCACACACCAAACCAACAACAATATCCCAGCACCAATAAAAATAAATATTTCCAAAAGCAGAGTCCAAATCAAGAGAAGAAAGTCTGAGAAGGGAAAGAACAAACCTGAAACACGAGGACCATCACGCTGTCGTCCCCTCGCCGTAGCCACCAAGCGCGGCGACGTCAGCCCATGGAAAATCCCATCACCGCCGCGTCCCCTTTTTGTTCGTATCGGTCAACCACCATCGCAACATCGCTGTCATCACCGTCGCATACCGTCCGTCCTCCTTCTCCCTTTTCTCACCGTACGTCGCAAACTCTCTCTCACTGTCGTTCTCCCTCCTCTCTCCAACGCCGGCGCCGTTACCACGGTCCTCCCTCCGACGCGTTCCTCCCTCACCGTCGTCTTTACTCCTTCCTCCGTCACTCGCTTCCGCACCCCTCCGATCTTCTTTTCCCCTCTCTGTAAACATTTCTTTTTTTCTATGGAACGTTTACTCTCTCATCACTCAAAGCGGCGCTCTCTCACTCTCTCCCCCTTTTGTTTCTGATCGTTTGTGATTTAGGGATTAGATTTGCTTTATTCCCCTTTCATTTAATTGTTTTTGTTTTATCATTTGTTTTATTATATTTATACATATTACCATCTGTACCGTATATGTACACTGTGCACACAACCCACTCCCATTTCCTTTATTTTATGTTAACCACTCTCATTTAGTTATTTTTGTTATTTTCTTTAGACAAGCTATATAAGTAACTATGTTTATTAAAGCCCTTTTGTTTTTTACAACATACGTCATCTTAAATAATCAAAATCTTGTTCACTTTCCATTACCATATTTTAGAAGAAAAAAAAAACAAATTCGAAATAGGTTGCTAGTAATGGTCACTCGGAGTCTAACTCGTTTGATCATTGTAAACAACTTTTTCAAGCGGACTATTAGTGGTGACCACTCTGAGTTTTACTTGTTTGGTCATCACGGATGCCTATCCCAATTTCGAAACACCTAAAAAACCTCAACGCACAAACTTTTTCTACCCAAGAACTACGTGTGATTTGATTCTCTACCAGGAGATACGTAGGAGCAGAGGGCGGCCGACCTCTGTCAATTGCATTAATAAAAAACCTTTTTTTCTTTTTTCTTTTAATTCATTTCTCTCATTTTTTCTCAAACACTACAAAAATAACTAACCGTTTATCGAGTCTTTTTTTATTATTATAAGGGTAAAAACATTATTTTTGAATTAATAAACGCTTACACATTTAGTTTAAAAGGTAACCTTCCTTAGGAAGGATGTCGTAGGGTGCTAATACCTTCCCTACGCATAAACGACTCCCGAGCCTAAATCTGGTCCGCAAGACCCCTTTATCCACTCAATAGGGATTTTCCAATGTTTGCCCTTAAACTAAAACTTTGGTGGCGGCTTCATTCAAGAACTTCGAAGAATCCATTCCGTCCGGATTTTTCGGTCGCTACACATATGATTCCCACTTATGCCTAGTGCATCATGTTCTAAGTGGTGAAGATGGTCTCAGATGATTCAACCTCCCCCTTTCAAACCCTTTCAAAAACATTTTTTGTTAGAACTACGTCGCTTTGATTCCCATTTGGGATACGTAGGAGCGAGTCACATTCTCGTCAAGCGCAATCATAAAAAGTTTAGCATTTGCATAACAAAAAGAAAAGAATTATTTTCCTAACAAAAAGAATCACTTTCGCAAACCTTTTCCTTTCTAAAATCATTTTCAACCCATCGTCGCTAGTGGTTAATCAGAACCTTTGTTCGTCTAGCCATTGGTGGCGATGTCTTTTTCCCCAAAGAACAACAAGCGATGATCACTCATAACCTTTGTTAGTTTGATCATTCGTGCCAATCAATCTCTTTCGAAAACCCCTTTCAAAAGAACAAATAAAAACGAGTCGCTACTAATAGTCAATCAGAACCTTTGTTCGTCTGACTGGCGGTAGTGACTCTCATTTTCAAGAGTACTTAGCGGTGATTACCCATAACCTTGGTTAGTTTAATCGTTCACTAAATACTCGTCCTATTTCGAAAACTCACTAAAAAGATAAAAGACAAAAACCTTTTTCAGGACAAAGAAGAACTACGTAGCTTTGAATTCTCCATCGCACCGGGAGATACGTAGGAGCGGGTCACATCCCGTCAAGCATAACAAATAAAAATCATTTTCACAATAAGTTTTCAAACAATTATTTTCAAAAGAACCTAGAACTACGTTGCCTTTGATTCTCCACCCGGAGATACGTAGGAGCAGGGCCACGCCCCTGTCAAGCGCAAAAATAAACAATTTCTAAAATTAAAGAATATACAAACACATCTCTTTCATTTCAAAAGAAAAAATCTTATTTTCAAAGTAGGGGATTAAGTCGGTCGTACGGCCGGGTTAATCATCGTTTTAGGATAAGTGAACTGTGGTCCTTCAGAGCCCCAGCGCTCCTTCAGACCCCCAGCGGTCCTCCAACACAGATCACACAGTCCTAAAACCCCTACATTAAAAAACACCAATCCACAAACATTTTCTACACAGAAGAACTACGTAGCTTTGAGTTCTCCATCGCACCGGGAGATACGTAGGAGCGGGCCATGTCCCGTCAAGTGTTTTTTTTCTAAAAACCCATTTTTCCCCCTTTTTTTCATAATAAGTAAAGATTTTCATTAAGAATTTTTCAATAAGAAGTAGAGAGGCAAAATTAAGTATTTTCAAGTCAACACACTAAAACCACACATTTAGTTAAAGGTTCCCTCTCAGTAGAGAGGACGTGGGGTGCTAACACCTTCCCTGCGCGTAACTGACCCCCGAACCCTATTCTCTTGTTTTGCAAGACCAATCGCTTTCCAAAAAAGGTTTTCCTAATATTTTCTTTAATAAATATTGGTGGCGGCTTCATTCAAGAACTTCGAAGAATCCATTCCGTCCGGATTTTTCGGTCGCTACAGCTGGCGACTTCACTGGGGACATATTAAGAGAGTCAAGCCTAATTAACTAAATGTGTAAGTTTTATTAGCTTTATATTTTGTTTTTACCCTTATGCTTATTTTATTTATTAGCATTTTTTCATATTATTGAACCTTAGGGTAGACGACTCTTTTGTTATTATTGTTGTATATCTTGTTCAGCTTGGTTAGGATAGGTATTTTGCCCTCATCACACACTTCCCTTACACTTTTGCACACACCTCTGAGTGGGGCCCTATACCCGGGTCTGCAAATAACTTAGGACGAGTGGAGATTATTAGTGACAGTCATTCTGGACTTTATCTGTCTGACTCTCATGAAAGTCTCAGCCAGAGTACGCTCTTTCATGGTATCCCACACCAGGTAGCTCGCTATCGTTGTGGATCATATCAGGAAAAGGATTTTAGCTCTGGAGACCTTTGTGAGGAAGTGAATAGAGCCATCTGAGAGATTGATCACATAAGCGACCCTAGACCATGTTGAAAATCCCAATTTAGACATGACCCACCTAGGACACAGGGGCATTATACTTACCCTTTCTATTAATCTGGTTAGCGTTTCTCAAAAAATAAAATCACTCAAAAAAAAAAACATCTTCATGCTTCTTTCCTTCATTTGCTTGCTCATGAGACGACATCACTCCTTCCATCCATCATACAAAAGTCACCATGCATTCATATAGATAAAATCATTCTTATACTACCATACATCTCATCATATTTAAAACAACAAAAACGTCATTTTTTATTTGTCCATTTTATCCGAGTTGCATCATCTCTCATACTCATACATCGCATTGAAAAAATGTCGCTGCGAGTGTCATGCATTTTGTTTCCTCGCACTCAAAAAAAAAGACAATTTTTACCCACATAACGTCAGCATATCATTTGATCAAAAAAAACCAGCATCATATTTAACATGCACCGGCATTCATTCATAATCATTCAAAATCATGATCAAATAGCGTAGGCATCACATCATCTGTAAAGTCATGAATTACATTAAAAAAAAAACATATCGTTCATACATCATTTCCCTCATGTGGTCATCCTAGTTTAAATACAACAATTCCATATTCATGTGTCATTTCCCAAATAAAACAAAAAAAATCATTTTATTATAATTGTGTCATTTGTCATCCAATAAATCAAAATAAGAGTCTCTATGCATGTTGCACTGCTTCTTGAAAAAATAAAAATAATTGCATTAGGATCAAACATTTATGCATTCGCATTTTTCATACATATCTGTCATCATGGGCATTATATTTTGCTAGAAAATAAAAATCACCATAGAACGAGTAACTTGTTTTCATATACATCTCGTTCTCATGGTACTAACATGCATATCATCCTCCAAAAAATAAAGACGCTACATAGTCTTGCATACTCAAAAATATACTATATTCGTTACTCCTCTTCATGCATAGAAAAATAAAAATGCATTAGTCATCTGACATGAAAAATAAAAGAAAAATAATAAAATGATGCCACCTCCTTGCATTATTCATCATCATATTGCATTGCGTCCGAAAAATCATTTCGGATAGTCAATCTTTTCAAGCGATCATTCATTCACCTTCCTCGCATCTGCATCATGCGACGTTATTCGTTCATTCATACATAGCATTTTTTTTTATGAAAAAGAAAAATAAAAAAAACACGATCACAATTAAAAAAATTTGTGATTGAATATCTCATTTAGCATGCATTTCCATCCATTCATAATCATTCACAAAAATCATCATAGCAACATCACGAAATGCATGTAAAAAAAAAACATAGCATTCACGCACCTTTTCACTCGTCCTAATAAATAAAAGACTGCTGTTTCATCGATCATTCATACGTCATTTCATATACCGTTTCAACATGCATCATTTCAAAAATTATGTCATCATTTTCGCATCATTCATAGATACGTATTTAGCATTTCATTCTGATACATGAAAGAGGCTCTGCATCGGTCACGTGCCGCATTGCCTCCAAAAACCATTTAGAATAACTGACCTTTCCAAGTGATCATTCATGCACGCATTTCATGCATTCGCATCTGCATTTTCGTCATTTTTCACCATGTGTTCCTTCACGCATTAGGACACAAGGTGCGTTTAACTTGATTATTCTTGTTGCGCGAGCATAGTTAGTCTTTCAACTAGAAAATAAAAAATTTATCATGCACTCATAATAGAATACGGTCATCGTTTTCATTATCATGGTACCGACATGCATCTCATCATCTAGAAAATAACAAAATTTCATATTTTTTTTATTTTTCATCTTGCATAAGCCCCACGCCAAAAATGAGAAAATAATATCACCTTGATATTATAAAAAATTTACATTCATTCATTATTTCATTACTCCTTTTCATGCATCATGAAAAAAAAAACAAAAGTCATTCATTCTCATGCATCTCAAAAACAGCTCCCTCATGCGTCATAAAGAACAAAAACAAAAGTCATTTATTCCTTTCACATCCATCTCAAGGGCGTTAATCCTCTCACATCCATTAAAACAAAATTAGGATTCGCTTCATTTTCTTCTATGCTTGCATTATTCAACCAATAGTTTTTTTTGTTGTTGTTTTGTTAGCCTCTCACTCTAGTTGAACTTTAAAAAATAAAAAAATAAAAAATCACACTCTTGCTTAAGGTATCATTATGCATTCCATTCACCTGCATCATTGTCTGTGTACAACAACATCCACATGTTCATGCATTCTGCTTTATTCAAATAATTTTTCCCAAAAAATAAAAAAAATGAAGCTCATAAGTTTTTTGACATGCTGTTTGATGAGAGACGAAGCCTTCTTGAAAATGTATTTTGATTCCTCTTCCTTGGAAAATGTGGTCATACCCTAACTTGATTCACCAACAACAAGTTCTTAACTCTTCATCCCATATACATCCTACCCACACCTACCACATTTATGGAAACCATCCACCCACCTAACCCTTCAATGGAATTCACCAATAACTCGTTCACCACCTTGGTCACTACAATATTGACCATGTCATAGACTTGACCCTTAGTCACTGCGTGCCCCACCAAGGACACCAGCGAACATATATCTCACACCCGTGATAAGAAGCTTAAATGTCTATTTTGTTAACTTGCGTGGTTTTGACAATTAAAATTGTTCTAACTTAAGCGGTGTTAACTCTCCATGAAGCATTTGCAAAATAAACTAACATGACATGTGTGTTCACCCTTGTTTGAGTCAATTATACTATCCCCGTCTTTCCTTCATTTTCAAAACCAAATCCAACCATTCATAAAAGGCCCAGTCCCCACAAGAGTATTTCATTCGCTTTCCCCCAGCGATGAAATTTCACGAATAGCACTTTGTATGCTCCATACTGGGGAAGAGTAATGATTACTAAGATTTTCTGCTAGCATTCTAAATACTCGTGCAAGTCCTTTGAGTAAAAAAAAAACAAAAGAAATCCAAAAAAGAAAAGCCCGTTAGGTTGAAAACTCACAAGAGCAATCTAAGCAAAAATTAGGGCATAAAAAAATAATAATAAAGAAAAAGCAAACATATTAAAATGAAGTTTTGTCCTCTAGTTACAATTTCAAGAAAATAAGCAATCATGATTTGAAGTGGAGTTTAGCCATATCCAAAAACCAAAAAAAAAGAGAAATACCCTTTGCCACCCACTTCGAGCCAAAAAAAAAAAAATCAAAAATTTCAAACACCTTAGACAAGGATCAATCTCATATCTAACAGCTCGCTCAGCTAGAAAAAGAAAAAAAGATCACAAAAAAGAAAGTGAAATTCAAATCCTCAAAGAAAAGACCAAAGCGGTCGAAATTGTGAGCTGATACTTCACACCATCGAGCATATAAAAGATCATTGTGTGAAATAAACCCACAAACACTTCCTTCGGCCTAAGCGTCCTATCCTCCATAAACCCTCAGATGCGCTACAACCCCAAAACAGGTTCATTCTACCATAAAACGCATAAAAGATTCTTTGTCTCAACCAACCCCGAACACTCTCAGGAGCAAAGAAATCATTTCCTTCATGAATCATTAACCACTGGCCATATTACAATCCAAAGGCCTATTCTGATCAGTGATTGGTTGCTTCCATTTTTCTCAAAGCTTATACTATAGGACAAAATAATCAGAATAATTTATTTGCTCAAAAAAAAAACAAAGAGAAAAATATTATTACAAAAGAAAATAAGAAAAAACTTAAAAGGGCTTGCACGCTTGAAGTTCATCAATAGAAGATAACAGTGATCATCAACAAAGTGAATTTTCATCGAACCAAAAACTCTTGACTGTCTTAGCTTGTGGAATCCTTCCCAAGGAAAACCACAAATCCCTACTAAGGCAGTTACTCGACTTATCATATCAAAATGGGGCAATACCTCACCCCCCATTCCACTCAAACTCAGGGAGATTTTTTTTAGCATCCCCAAAATACCCTCATCTTTCATCCCGTTCATATACTACATTCTAACTTTACACCCTGTCACAATCCCACTCGGATGGGGCAATCTTCACCTTTCATGGATTGGGGCAACCTTGTCCTCTTGTAGACCGGGACTTCATATCCCTCGGCCCGAAAGAATCCTTCTGCCTCCCATTCCATTCATTCCTAGCCACGCGTCACCCCAATACCTGCATAGTTCCCAATCCCTCAACCAGTCTATATCCTTAGTTGTCATTGTCCTCCCTAGACAAAGGCAGACTGTTTCACTCCCCACTATTTGAAGTCAAAATTGGGGCAGTCAAACATTTTTACCTTGGGACAAGCTTATCTCGCATAAGTTTGAGCCGATAAACCTCATCCTCCACTCCACTCATGTATCACACTTGACTATACCCTACATTTCTTGAACCCTGGGTCAACTGGCACATTCATTTGCATTCGCACTGTTTTTCATATTTATTAAGCAAATGCTCCAAAGAGAGAGACACACAATAATGACAATCCCTCTAAGTTAGCATCTTAGACTTGAAAGCTTAGTCATCATGGGTCATCATAACCAAATGAGAACCCATCTGCAAATACACATCTCGATCTCTAGAAAGGGCACTAATACATTGCCGCAAGCCACGCTTTTCAAGGTGACAACCTTGAGCTTACCAGAGTTCAAGTCCAAGCCAACAAAATCTTTCTTCCAAGGAACGATCAATTCAAAAGGTTCAGCTTTCTGTTTCCAGCATCAAAAGTTTTGTTTCTCATCAAACATTTTGCATCCTTACAAAAAATGTTGTTACCAACAAATCATGCATTAGACATGTCCTCATTATTCTAGAATTAAACCCTGCATCTGATCATACGCATCACCACTCTCTCATGCAAGTATTGAACATGCATTCACGTTCGACTTGTTTTTGCCTACACATTTTCGCTTCTTTCGCATTACGCATTGCATATGCATACATGCATACCCGCACATAACATGTGTTGCTTTCAATAAAAATGCCAAATGCCGGTCGCATCATTACCAAAAGTCTGTCTACATCCCAATCAATCACATCATTGCACCATGTATTTAAATATCCCACAAACATCCAATCATTGCATCATACAACATCAAGTCATGCGGCTACCACAACCCTTCATCTAAGCATTACGTGTGCACATTCATTTATTCATTCATTCATTTATTCATGAAAAGAAAAAAAAAACCAAAAAGGCAAAAATCATCCACATTGCACCCGCCAAAGCATAGATCATTCCATCATGCAATCAACAGTATATTTGTATTCGCATGTTATCTGCATTCGCATACACAGCTTATCAATTTCTGTTTTCGATCAACTTCAGCATCCATCATTCACGGGCTTTTTGTATACCATTTACTTTTGCGTTGCACATTCATCACATTGCACACATATAACACTTCTTTGCTTCGATAGACGTGCCAAGTGCCGGTCTCATCGTTGCCAAAAAGCTTTCTACATCCCCAATCATATCATTTTCTATGCATTCATGTGTTTTCTTTATTCACCATAGCATTTGCATCAAAGTATTACATTCGCATCATATTCACATTCGCATTGCATGCATCAAGAAAAGAAGCAAAAATAAATAAGAAATAGCAAAAAGAAAAGTCCATTCATTGCATTTATCATCACATCAAAAATTAATCACTACAGTCACATCCACATTTCATACACCGTTGTCGACTTTCTCATTCCACCAGGTTCAACACCCATGGTACACCCATTTCATTCATCATCCCCCAGATACCAATCATTGCACGTTCATCACATCACACACATGACATTGTTTGCTTCGATAGACGTGTCAAGTGCCGGTCTCATCGTTGCCCCCCCAAAAAGAGTTTTTTTTTTTTTTTTTTTTTACATCACTAATCATATCTTTGTACCATGCATGGCATTCGCGTCAAGGCATTACATTTGCATATCATTCATACTTTGCATTTCATACACTCATATACCAAGAAAAAAGAGAAAAGCAAAAAAAGACAAAAACAGAAAAATTGCTCATTCCATTACGGTCATCATTCCACCAAAATCAATCAGCACGACCACATTCCTACTCTATCTGCATTCACACACGTTGTTCGTCAACCTCCATGTCCCATCAACTTCAACTCACAGCATCTGCCACACTTCATTCACCCCATCGAACACTTACCATTTCACATACCTATATTGCACGCATATATCATTCATCGCATTTTCAGATATGCCAGATATAGATAGCTTTTCCCTTCTCAGGTAAATGCATTCATTAGGTATGTCCTTGGCAAGTACGCCATGTGTCAATCCCAATAATTTGTTCCCTCAAAGTCAGTGCTCCAAGCATTGGTCTCATACCACAATTCAGAATCTCAATACTCCTTTAGACCCCCTAGTGGTCCCTCAGAGCCCAAGCGCTCCTTCAGACCATCAATGGTCCTTCAATCCAGATCGCACGTCGCGTTATCGAGCAACCGACGGATCATCCGGCCCCAGGCCCTTCAGACTAGCTGTGTCCGCCTAAAAACACAGTGCACGTCCTTCGAGGTGCGCAAATCAGGTCAACGACCTGACCTTGCCCCTGTGGCCGCTCGAAAAAGGCCGCACCCCCCAAGCAGACCGTTTTACTAGTACCATTGCTAGTTTGCGCTCCATCAGACCCATTGGTCCATCAGGCTTAGGCATGCCCTTCAGACCTCGTCGGTCCTTCAGTTTAACTCCAATCAATGCGCCAAGCATCGACTGCGAATTAGACCATCAGAGCCCAGCGCTCCTTCAGATCCCCGGTGATCCTTATTTACTTTTGTTCTATGTCAACCCTTTTTTTCAAGAATTTCTAAAAAAAAAATAAATAATAAAAGAAAATAAAAAATAGTCTTGACAAAATTAGTGTCTTTTTATCTTTATTTCTATTTTACTCGAGAAATTTGAAACGGTTCACATTTCCTAGTAAAATATAAATAAAGAGGGGCAGCTGTCATACCCTAATTTTGTCCGGCTAATTTAAAACTAGAAAATCCAAAATATTGTTTTTGTCGTTTATGTGTGTCGGTCCCAGTCGTGTATATGCGTGTTACTTCTCATTGTGCGCGCGTGCGATTTTTAATAGTGTACACATTTTTGTCCTCGTTGCGAACGCGTGTTCGCGTCTCGTTGTGTACGGTTGTTTTTTTTAGTACGCGAATTCACGTATTCTCATTTTGGACGCGCATTCGCGTCTTGTCACGTACGTATGTTTTTCGTCGTTGTTATCGGTTTAATTTTGTTATAAAAATCAAATAAAAATCAGATTGCAAATAAATGTTTTTTTTAATCAATGTTTTTACAAAGTCAACTTTGTTACAAAAAAACAAAATACAAAATAGTACAAAAATTAATTAAAAGTAAAAGTACAAAAAATAATAATCAAAATAAAATAAAGGGACTAGCAGCCAGCCACTGTTTTGATGTTTTGAGAAGGAAAACAAGTATTCTTTCTTGCTGTTCTCCCATTTTCCCTTTTTTGCTCCAACAAGACAGCTTTGCAGGCATTGCTGCTGCTGCTCCACTACCTCTGATTTCTCTGCAAAATCATAACAACAAAATTTGTCCCATTAGTTTACTACTCTATAAAAAAAACAGAAGCAGAAACAGTAAAGGGGGACTGATACACACAGTAATAAAAAACCCAGAAAATCAAACAACAAGGACACTATCTGTAACATCCCCTAATTGGCTAATTTCAATTATTAAAAATTAGCGAGAGGTTATATATATTTATTATAATACTCGGATAATTATGCTTGTTAAGTGAATAATTGTTTGAATAAGTGTTAGGAGTAATGAGTTAAGTTAAGCTTCATAGGTAATAAAATGTCCCAAGTAATAGAATTAGTAGCTAAGGGGTATTTGGGTAAATTCCCTAGTTTAAGTGACCATCTGACCCTAAGTCCTCCTTACCCACTTTAATTGTGGAAGTTCAGAAAGAAGAAAGAAAGAAACTGAAGTGAGGAGTAGAGAGAAAGAGGAGAGCTCGCGAGAGAGAGAGGGTTTGGAAGAGAGAAGAGTTCCATGGAAACTTGATGCATGTAAGATCTGAACCCACCATTGTTCACCATTCTTCTCCCTCGATACATTGATGCCCAGAAATCTTCCATCAACCCACTCTATCGCAAATCACCATTTGTGCACCTTTGAAGCTCCAAGCTCAAAAATGGAGTGTTGATGCTCCAAATAGTTGCATGTCCTTGTTATAGTCCTATATTCAGTACCACAGCTCACATCAAAGCAACAAACCTGTTTGAAGCTCATTTGAGTTGCTGAGTTCGAGTCTTAGTTCCTTGGGAAGTTCGGTTCAGTTTTGGAGCGGGTCGGAGGCGGTTCGTGAGGCTATTCGAACGAGTCGACTGCTAGATTTGTCGTTTTAGTGATTTACATCACTTCGGGTGAGTTCTATAACTCGCTTAGGGAAGGTGTTCGTGTTTTCGAGTCTTTACTTTTGAAAATTATTGTCACACGTTTCTAGTATCGAAAGAGTTTTATTGAAAACCGTTTTCCCAAAGCTCATGATTGAACTATGAATTTCTTGATTGATTATTGGGTGTGCTGGATTGGATTGCTATAATATTGTGTTTTAATGCGTGTTTGAGTTTGGGCCTCGATAGGAAGGGAAGTTGGAATCGGAATGGAATGGAATAACCCTTGAAAAATCTGTTTTCTGGAAACTGATGGAGCCACACGGATCGTGTGCCTCTGGGCACGGGTCGTGCGCCTCCATCTGATACGACATGAACTGTATTTTTAAAATACGCACGGATCGTGCGCCTAGTAGCACGGGTCGTGCGTAAGTCCCTGAAACTTTCTGTAAATCTGGTAGATAACGCACGGATCGTGCGCTCAGTCGCACGGGTCGTGCGTATCTTCCTGGAAATTTTCTGCAAATTGTCCAACTAAGCACGGGTCGTGCGCATATACGCACGGGTCGTGTGAGAACTTCTGACCTTCAATTTCAAAGTACCTTTTTATCCATTCCAAATGATCCCAATCCTCTTCTAATCCATTCCTCATGGTTCCCCAACAATGTAAAGGTATTGATATCATGGTATTGAACATGTTTTATAGAAAACTTGTGTGTTATGAACGTAACGGAAAACCATACTTAGAGAACGCGTGAGAACACAAGTCAAGAAATGTTAACGGACCTTGAGTCCAATCATGTTAAGATAACGAACTTCAAGTTCATCATGTCATGTAAGCTAATTGATTGTAAGTCTATAAAGACATAAAAACTCTCAATTCACGTAAACACAAATCAAGTTACTTTCCCTCGGGGAAAGGTAGATTGTATACCTTGTGTATATCGAGGATGACGATCCTCCAGTTATTAGCATACCTAGTGGAGGGGAGTCATGAATCCAAAGCTAGGACCCTAGCATTATTCGAATAGAATTTCGGATTGGGGTTTCCGTAGATATTGGGCAATCAAGATTGTCTAGCATTATATCTCGGGTTGTGCTAAGTTCATGTTAAAATATGATCCGTAGTCGCTTATTAGGGCTACATCAGGAAAAAGCAGAAATGTAACAAGTAGTCGCTTATTAGGGCTACGAGTTACGAGTAAACATTATGTATTCACGTGGTCGCTTATTAGGGCCACGAGTTCAGATTAAATTATAAGGAACTGTTAGAGTTGGTCAGGGGTCTCGTTAGGACTCACTGAGATAATGTTTATCTCACCCTTCATATTTGTGGTTTTTACAGAGAAACAGGGGAAGGCCAAGGCAACTAAGCACGGATAGCAGGTGTGACTCGAGGAGTCCGGAAGTTTACATTTCTTGCTTAGGCCCTTGTCCGTTTGTAGTACTTTTGTTATCGGTTGTATAACTATTAAGTATAAGTTATAAATCGTTTCCGCTACTTTATGTTTTGATTATTGAACACCAGGATTATGTACAAGTCTTAAGTTTGAACTTAAGCATTTTCAGGAAGTTATGAGGTTCAGAGAACCATTTGATATGTATTATCAAAAGTTTTAGATGTGTTCAATATTTCAATAACAGGAAGTTACTCTGATGTATGCCATTTAGTGCATTTCGGTAGTTCTATATATTAGAATTTATCGGGGTGTTACATTATGGTATCAGAGCAGTTCGACCTAGTCGGGCTTAGATCAGTTAGGGTGGTTTTGTCCCTTGAGTAACTCTGCCATTATGCTTCTTATGATGCTAAGAGACATTGAGACTGATCAACTTAATACTTGGTGTATCATTTGCAGAATTATGGCAGGAGGATCAAGGAACGCCCCACCAATCGATCCACATGCTGCTTGGATGCAGAGCATGATGGAAAGACAACAAAAGATGCTGGAAGATATGGTAGCATTGCAGCAGAATGCTCAAGTTCAACCTCAGCAGGCCCCAGAGCCGCAAGTAAACCCCAGGCAAGTTTATTCAGAATTCCTGAAGATGAAGCCATCAGAGTTCAAGGGAGGACCGGTTGTCATGGAAGCCCAGCATTGGCTGGATGATATAGAGAAGATTTTTTCTGACTATGCAAGTTACAGACGAGGACAAGTTAAGGTTGGCATCCCATATGCTGAAAGGAGAGGCTCACAACTGGTGGACTAATGTTAAGGCTATGATGGTGACTATGGGTACTCCCCAGACTTGGGAGCATTTCAGGCAAGTGTTTTTGGAGCAGTTCTTTCCAACGGCAATGAGGTTCAAAAAGGAGAATGAGTTTTTAACCCTCACTCAAGGAAGTCTAACGGTGGGTCAGTACTCCGCCAAGTTTGAAGAGTTGTATCAATTCTTCGGTTTAGCTGGTTATGCCCCTAATGACAAGTGGAAGACCGATAGGTACAAGTATGGGTTAAGGGAAGACGTTGCTCAGAGTCTAAGTTCCTTTGCATATACCAATTATGCTGCCATGGTTCAGCAAGCTCACATAGCCGAAAGTGATTTGAAGAGGTTGTATGCCAGTAGAAAAGTATTCAATCAGAGTAAGAAGAATATTGGATCATCCAACAATCAAATGGGTCCTAGGTACAACTCCAACAAAGGGAAACAGATTCAGTCGTCCAATTCGCCAAAGTTCAGTGCATGCTCAAACTGTGGAAGGTACCATCAGGGTAAGTGTCAAGTGGGATCGACTCAGTGCTACTACTGCAAGAAAGAGGGTCATTATGCTGCTAATTGCCCAAAGAAGAGAGGTCAAGAAGAAGGTACTACCACCACTCATGGGAGAGTTTACACCTTGGATGCCCAGAAGGTCACACCGTCAGATAATCTACTAAGGGGTATGGGTTCTCTTTTTAATAACTCCGTTAGTATTTTATATGATTCAGGTGCGACCCATTGTTTTATATCTCAAGTTTGTGTTGAACGGTTGGGGCTAGCTTTAACTCCTTTGCCTCAACCAATCTCCATTAAGACTGCTGCTGAAGGTAGTATTCAGACCCAAGCGATATGTGGAAATTGCCTTCTCTCCATTGGAGACAGGAATTTTGTGGTAGTGTTCATCGATGATATCTTGGTGTTCTCTAAGACGATTGAGGAGCATGTGCAACATCTCCGAATTGTTCTGAACGTACTCCGAGAGAAGAAGTTGTATGCTAAGCCGTCCAAATGTGATTTCTGGATGCCCGAAGTTAAGTTTCTGGGCCATGTAATATCTAGGACAGGTGTTGCAGTGGATCCCAGTAAGATCGAAGCTGTGGTAGACTGGGAACAGCCGTCTACGGTTACTGAGGTAAGAAGTTTCTTGGGATTAGCGGGGTATTATCGAAGATTCATTCAAGGATTTTCCCAGCTGGTTCTTCCACTCACTCGGTTAACTCGCAAGGGTCATCCGTTTGTTTGGGACTCAGACTGTGAAAATTGTTTCACGGAATTGAAGGGTCGTTTGACTTCTGCACCCATCCTGATTCTTCCAGATCCGTCCGTAGGATTCCAAATCTATTGCGACGCCTCTGGTAAGGGTTTGGGATGTGTCCTGATGCAGAATCAACAAGTAGTTGCCTATGTCTCCAGGCAGTTGAAGCCACATGAAGAGAATTACCCGACTCACGATCTAGAGTTGGCAGCAATTGTGTTTGCCCTAAAGATTTGGAGACATTACCTGTATGGGTCTCGTTTCGAAGTCTTTAGTGACCACAAGAGCCTTAAGTATTTGTTTGACCAAAAGGAACTGAACAACAGACAGAGGAGATGGGTAGAATTCTTGAAGGATTACGATTTCGAATTGAAGTACCATCCTGGTAAGGCTAATGTTGTGGCCGATGCTTTAAGCAGAAAATCTATTCATGCTGCAGAGTTGATGATGCACGAGATGTCCTTGTTGGAATCGTTCAGAGACCTTAACTTGAGAGTGAAGTCAAGAAGGGACAGGTTGGTGTTGAGTCACATTCGAATTTCAAGTCCCTTGAAAAATCTAATTCGATCAGCCCAAGAAGGGGATGTGGAGCTACAAGCGCAGAAGAGATTGCCGAGTTACACCGAAGACGGTGATGGCGTCATTTGTTTTGATGGTAGAATCTGTGTGCCGAATGATGAGAATGTAAAGAAGCAAGTTCTAGAAGAGGCTCATAAGAGTCAGTTCTCAATACATCCTGGGTCTACCAAGATGTATCGAGATCTGAAGCAATTGTACTGGTGGCCAGGCATGAAAGTTGATATTGCAGAGTTTGTGTCTCGATGCTTGACTTGTCAAAAGGTTAAGATAGAGCACCAGAAGCCAGGTGGCCAGTTACAGCCGTTGAATGTACCTGGATGGAAATGGGAAAGCATATCCATGGATTTTGTCATGGGATTGCCGCGGTCCCAAACCGGAAATGATTCTATTTGGGTAGTGGTGGATCGCCTGACCAAGTCCGCTCATTTTATTCCAGTACGTTCGACTCACAAGGTTGCTAGGTTAGCAGATGAGTATCTTAAGAATATTGTTAAGTTGCATGGAATCCCTACAAGTATCATCTGTGATCGAGATCCCAAGTTTACATCTCGATTTTGGAGAGCATTGAACATGGCGTTGGGAACGAAAGTGTGTGTTAGCACTGCTTACCATCCTCAGACAGACGGGCAGACTGAGAGGACAATCCAGACATTGGAGGATATGTTGAGAGCATGTGTACTCGATAGTGGAGGCAGATGGGAGGATCACCTTCCATTGGTGGAATTCTCATACAACAACAGTTATCATTCTAGTATCGGAATGGCTCCATATGAAGCATTGTATGGAAGGAAGTGCAGAACACCATTGTGTTGGTGGGATGTAGGTGAGCAGAGATTGTTGGGACCAGATTTAGTCCGGGAGACTACGGAGAAGATCCGTCAAATCAGAGAAAGGATGAAAGCCGCGCAGAGTCGGCAAAAGAGTTATGCGGATAAGAGGAGAAGGCCGCTAGAATTCGAAGAAGGAGATCATGTCTTTTTGAAACTTTCTCCAACCATTGGGACCGGTATTGCTTTGCGAGCGAAGAAGCTCAGTCCTCGGTATGTCGGACCCTTCCAGATTATCGAGCGAGTTGGGCCGGTAGCGTATCGCATTGCCTTACCTCCAGAGTTGTCCAGATTACATGATGTGTTTCATGTATCGCAGCTAAGGAAATATATTCATGATCCGAATCAACCATTAAGCCATGAAGCGATTGACATCAGAACGGATCTATCCTATCATCCTACCCCAATCAGGATCATCGAACGTGGCGAGAAAACGCTCCGGACGAGGTCAATTCCTATTGTCAAGGTGCTTTGGGACGGTGTGTCACCTGACGAAGTGACATGGGAAGTAGAGGAGAGCATGCGGGAGAAATATCCGTATTTGTTCGAGTAAGGTATGTTTTGTCAATTTTGAGGACAAAATTTTAGAAGTTGGGGTGATTGTAACATCCCCTAATTGGCTAATTTCAATTATTAAAAATTAGCGAGAGGTTATATATATTTATTATAATACTCGGATAATTATGCTTGTTAAGTGAATAATTGTTTGAATAAGTGTTAGGAGTAATGAGTTAAGTTAAGCTTCATAGGTAATAAAATGTCCCAAGTAATAGAATTAGTAGCTAAGGGGTATTTGGGTAAATTCCCTAGTTTAAGTGACCAGCTGACCCTAAGTCCTCCTTACCCACTTTAATTGTGGAAGTTCAGAAAGAAGAAAGAAAGAAACTGAAGTGAGGAGTAGAGAGAAAGAGGAGAGCTCGCGAGAGAGAGAGGGTTTGGAAGAGAGAAGAGTTCCATGGAAACTTGATGCATGTAAGATCTGAACCCACCATTGTTCACCATTCTTCTCCCTCGATACATTGATGCCCAGAAATCTTCCATCAACCCACTCTATCGCAAATCACCATTTGTGCACCTTTGAAGCTCCAAGCTCAAAAATGGAGTGTTGATGCTCCAAATAGTTGCATGTCCTTGTTATAGTCCTATATTCAGTACCACAGCTCACATCAAAGCAACAAACCTGTTTGAAGCTCATTTGAGTTGCTGAGTTCGAGTCTTAGTTCCTTGGGAAGTTCGGTTCAGTTTTGGAGCGGGTCGGAGGCGGTTCGTGAGGCTATTCGAACGAGTCGACTGCTAGATTTGTCGTTTTAGTGATTTACATCACTTCGGGTGAGTTCTATAACTCGCTTAGGGAAGGTGTTCGTGTTTTCGAGTCTTTACTTTTGAAAATTATTGTCACACGTTTCTAGTATCGAAAGAGTTTTATTGAAAACCGTTTTCCCAAAGCTCATGATTGAACTATGAATTTCTTGATTGATTATTGGGTGTGCTGGATTGGATTGCTATAATATTGTGTTTTAATGCGTGTTTGAGTTTGGGCCTCGATAGGAAGGGAAGTTGGAATCGGAATGGAATGGAATAACCCTTGAAAAATCTGTTTTCTGGAAACTGATGGAGCCACACGGATCGTGTGCCTCTGGGCACGGGTCGTGCGCCTCCATCTGATACGACATGAACTGTATTTTTAAAATACGCACGGATCGTGCGCCTAGTAGCACGGGTCGTGCGTAAGTCCCTGAAACTTTCTGTAAATCTGGTAGATAACGCACGGATCGTGCGCTCAGTCGCACGGGTCGTGCGTATCTTCCTGGAAATTTTCTGCAAATTGTCCAACTAAGCACGGGTCGTGCGCATATACGCACGGGTCGTGTGAGAACTTCTGACCTTCAATTTCAAAGTACCTTTTTATCCATTCCAAATGATCCCAATCCTCTTCTAATCCATTCCTCATGGTTCCCCAACAATGTAAAGGTATTGATATCATGGTATTGAACATGTTTTATAGAAAACTTGTGTGTTATGAACGTAACGGAAAACCATACTTAGAGAACGCGTGAGAACACAAGTCAAGAAATGTTAACGGACCTTGAGTCCAATCATGTTAAGATAACGAACTTCAAGTTCATCATGTCATGTAAGCTAATTGATTGTAAGTCTATAAAGACATAAAAACTCTCAATTCACGTAAACACAAATCAAGTTACTTTCCCTCGGGGAAAGGTAGATTGTATACCTTGTGTATATCGAGGATGACGATCCTCCAGTTATTAGCATACCTAGTGGAGGGGAGTCATGAATCCAAAGCTAGGACCCTAGCATTATTCGAATAGAATTTCGGATTGGGGTTTCCGTAGATATTGGGCAATCAAGATTGTCTAGCATTATATCTCGGGTTGTGCTAAGTTCATGTTAAAATATGATCCGTAGTCGCTTATTAGGGCTACATCAGGAAAAAGCAGAAATGTAACAAGTAGTCGCTTATTAGGGCTACGAGTTACGAGTAAACATTATGTATTCACGTGGTCGCTTATTAGGGCCACGAGTTCAGATTAAATTATAAGGAACTGTTAGAGTTGGTCAGGGGTCTCGTTAGGACTCACTGAGATAATGTTTATCTCACCCTTCATATTTGTGGTTTTTACAGAGAAACAGGGGAAGGCCAAGGCAACTAAGCACGGATAGCAGGTGTGACTCGAGGAGTCCGGAAGTTTACATTTCTTGCTTAGGCCCTTGTCCGTTTGTAGTACTTTTGTTATCGGTTGTATAACTATTAAGTATAAGTTATAAATCGTTTCCGCTACTTTATGTTTTGATTATTGAACACCAGGATTATGTACAAGTCTTAAGTTTGAACTTAAGCATTTTCAGGAAGTTATGAGGTTCAGAGAACCATTTGATATGTATTATCAAAAGTTTTAGATGTGTTCAATATTTCAATAACAGGAAGTTACTCTGATGTATGCCATTTAGTGCATTTCGGTAGTTCTATATATTAGAATTTATCGGGGTGTTACACTATCCTCCTCACCTTCGGTCTCTCCCTCCCTCACCACCGTAAAAGTCCCAAACAGCCACCACCAACAATCACCACCGCGGCCAACCCCTCAACCACCGCCGCCACCCACGTTTTCTTCAAACACCACCTCACGGACCACCATCGTACCAACAACCACTATATTCTTCCCCTCGCACCACTACTACCGGCGTTCTGCCACTGTCACCACCATCCCCTCTCCTTCTCGTTTTTTAACCTCCATAGCCACACACCAAACCAACAACAATATCCCAGCACCAATAAAAATAAATATTTCCAAAAGCAGAGTCCAAATCAAGAGAAGAAAGTCTGAGAAGGGAAAGAACAAACCTGAAACACGAGGACCATCACGCTGTCGTCCCCTCACCGTAGCCACCAAGCGCGGCGACGTCAGCCCATGGAAAATCCCATCACCGCCGCGTCCCCTTTTTGTTCGTATCGGTCAACCACCATCGCAACATCGCTGTCATCACCGTCGCATACCGTCCGTCCTCCTTCTCCCTTTTCTCACCGTACGTCGCAAACTCTCTCTCACTGTCGTTCTCCCTCCTCTCTCCAACGCCGGCGCCGTTACCACGGTCCTCCCTCCGACGCGTTCCTCCCTCACCGTCGTCTTTACTCCTTCCTCCGTCACTCGCTTCCGCACCCCTCCGATCTTCTTTTCCCCTCTCTGTAAACATTTCTTTTTTTCTATGGAACGTTTACTCTCTCATCACTCAAAGCGGCGCTCTCTCACTCTCTCCCTCTTTTGTTTCTGATCGTTTGTGATTTAGGGATTAGATTTGCTTTATTCCCCTTTCATTTAATTGTTTTTGTTTTATCATTTGTTTTATTATATTTATACATATTACCATCTGTACCGTATATGTACACTGTGCACACAACCCACTCCCATTTCCTTTATTTTATGTTAACCACTCTCATTTAGTTATTTTTGTTATTTTCTTTAGACAAGCTATATAAGTAACTATGTTTATTAAAGCCCTTTTGTTTTTTACAACATACGTCATCTTAAATAATCAAAATCTTGTTCACTTTCCATTACCATATTTTAGAAGAAAAAAAAAACAAATTCGAAATAGGTTGCTAGTAATGGTCACTCGGAGTCTAACTCGTTTGATCATTGTAAACAACTTTTTCAAGCGGACTATTAGTGGTGACCACTCTGAGTTTTACTTGTTTGGTCATCACGGATGCCTATCCCAATTTCGAAACACCTAAAAAACCTCAACGCACAAACTTTTTCTACCCAAGAACTACGTGTGATTTGATTCTCTACCAGGAGATACGTAGGAGCAGAGGGCGGCCGACCTCTGTCAATTGCATTAATAAAAAACCTTTTTTTCTTTTTTCTTTTAATTCATTTCTCTCCTTTTTTCTCAAACACTACAAAAATAACTAACCGTTTATCGAGTCTTTTTTTATTATTATAAGGGTAAAAACATTATTTTTGAATTAATAAACGCTTACACATTTAGTTTAAAAGGTAACCTTCCTTAGGAAGGATGTCGTAGGGTGCTAATACCTTCCCTACGCATAAACGACTCCCGAGCCTAAATCTGGTCCGCAAGACCCCTTTATCCACTCAATAGGGATTTTCCAATGTTTGCCCTTAAACTAAAACTTTGGTGGCGGCTTCATTCAAGAACTTCGAAGAATCCATTCCGTCCGGATTTTTCGGTCGCTACACATATGATTCCCACTTATGCCTAGTGCATCATGTTCTAAGTGGTGAAGATGGTCTCAGATGATTCAACCTCCCCCTTTCAAACCCTTTCAAAAACATTTTTTGTTAGAACTACGTCGCTTTGATTCCCATTTGGGATACGTAGGAGCGAGTCACATTCTCGTCAAGCGCAATCATAAAAAGTTTAGCATTTGCATAACAAAAAGAAAAGAATTATTTTCCTAACAAAAAGAATCACTTTCGCAAACCTTTTCCTTTCTAAAATCATTTTCAACCCATCGTCGCTAGTGGTTAATCAGAACCTTTGTTCGTCTAGCCATTGGTGGCGATGTCTTTTTCCCCAAAGAACAACAAGCGATGATCACTCATAACCTTTGTTAGTTTGATCATTCGTGCCAATCAATCTCTTTCGAAAACCCCTTTCAAAAGAACAAATAAAAACGAGTCGCTACTAATAGTCAATCAGAACCTTTGTTCGTCTGACTGGCGGTAGTGACTCTCATTTTCAAGAGTACTTAGCGGTGATTACCCATAACCTTGGTTAGTTTAATCGTTCACTAAATACTCGTCCTATTTCGAAAACTCACTAAAAAGATAAAAGACAAAAACCTTTTTCAGGACAAAGAAGAACTACGTAGCTTTGAATTCTCCATCGCACCGGGAGATACGTAGGAGCGGGTCACATCCCGTCAAGCATAACAAATAAAAATCATTTTCACAATAAGTTTTCAAACAATTATTTTCAAAAGAACCTAGAACTACGTTGCCTTTGATTCTCCACCCGGAGATACGTAGGAGCAGGGCCACGCCCCTGTCAAGCGCAAAAATAAACAATTTCTAAAATTAAAGAATATACAAACACATCTCTTTCATTTCAAAAGAAAAAATCTTATTTTCAAAGTAGGGGATTAAGTCGGTCGTACGGCCGGGTTAATCATCGTTTTAGGATAAGTGAACTGTGGTCCTTCAGAGCCCCAGCGCTCCTTCAGACCCCCAGCGGTCCTCCAACACAGATCACACAGTCCTAAAACCCCTACATTAAAAAACACCAATCCACAAACATTTTCTACACAGAAGAACTACGTAGCTTTGAGTTCTCCATCGCACCGGGAGATACGTAGGAGCGGGCCATGTCCCGTCAAGTGTTTTTTTTTCTAAAAACCCATTTTTCCCCCTTTTTTTCATAATAAGTAAAGATTTTCATTAAGAATTTTTCAATAAGAAGTAGAGAGGCAAAATTAAGTATTTTCAAGTCAACACACTAAAACCACACATTTAGTTAAAGGTTCCCTCTCAGTAGAGAGGACGTGGGGTGCTAACACCTTCCCTGCGCGTAACTGACCCCCGAACCCTATTCTCTTGTTTTGCAAGACCAATCGCTTTCCAAAAAAGGTTTTCCTAATATTTTCTTTAATAAATATTGGTGGCGGCTTCATTCAAGAACTTCGAAGAATCCATTCCGTCCGGATTTTTCGGTCGCTACACACACGACCCGTGCGTGTAGGCGCACGACCCGTGCGTTGTTGAACAAGTTGTAGAAGATTTCCAAAAAGATACGCACGACCCGTGCGACTAAGCGCACGATCCGGGCGCTATCCAATAAAATTGTAGGAAGTTCCAGAAACATACGCACGACCCGTGCGACTAGGCGCACAATCCGTGCGTGTTTAAAAATCCAGTTCTTGTAGTATCAGATGGGGGCGCACGACCCGTGCACAAAGGCACACGATCCGTGCGTCTCCCTCAGTTTTCCAGAAAACAGACTTTTCACGAAAAATTCCATTCCGTTCCGATTCCAAAATCTTTCCCGATCGAGACCCAAACTTAAACACGCATTATAGCAATATATCATGGCAATTTCAATCAGTCCAATCCAGTGCACCTAAACAATCAATCAAACAATTTATGATTTCAATCACAATCCTTTTGAGAAAACGGTTTTCGCATAGTTTCCTTTCGGTATCATGAACGCGTGACAATGGTTTTCGAAAAGAGAAGACTCAAACACAAACACTTTCCCTAAGCGAGTTATAGAACTCACCCGAAGTGATGAAAATCACTCAACGACGAATTTCACAGCTGACGCGTTCGAATAGCCTCACGAACCATCTCCGAACTCGCTCCAAAACTGAACCCGAACTTCCCAAGGATCTAAGACTTGAACTCAGCAACTCAATCCTTCTCTTAGCTGCTCTATTTCGTGGTACATGTGCTGAATTTGGTTTCACAGTTGTTCAAGCCAACATGCATGACTGAAACTCTCACTTCTACAAGGATGGAGCTCTAGCACTTAGAAATGGTGAAAAGGGATTGGGAGCTGTGATGGTGATGGTGTTTATATCAGGAGATAGAGGAGGAAAATCTGATTTGGGTGATGGAATTATATGGGACATGCACTCAGGAAATCTGGTTCCCCTCTCCTCTCCCTCTCTTCTTCCTCGCGCCCCTCTCCTTCTCTCTCTCTCTTGTTTCAGATTTCCAGAATTGGTTCAAGTGTTTCAGTTTTGGTTTTTCAGCTGGGAGCAAATATATATATATATATATATATATATATATATATATATATATATCGTATGGGGAAAAGACAGGTTTGCCCCTCACTTACCCTTCCTATCTCCTATGACTCCCATCAGCCTTAAGCATCCTACTAACCTCCCATTAATTACTATCTTAATACCTTATTTTGATTATGCATGACTACAATTATTTATTTCAACTTCATATAATTAAATAGCCTATGCAATTAACTAATTTCATGATGAAACTTTTGCGCTAAAAACTCGACTTAGCCGATGATTACCTTAACCTTTTCGCTAATTTAAGTAAATTAAGTTAGCTAGTTAGGGGATGTTACAATCACCCCAACTTTTAAAATTTTGTCCTCAAAATTGACAAAACGTACCTTACTCGAACAAATAAGGATATTTCACCTGCATGCTCTCCTCTACTTCCCATATCGCTTCGTCAGGTGACGCACCGTCCCAAAGCACCTTGACAATAGGAATTGATCTCGTTCGGAGCGTTTTCTCGCCACGTTTGATGATCCTGATTGGAGTAGGCTGATAAGACAAATCCGGTCTGATGTCAATCGATTCATAACTTAATGGTTGATTCGGATCATGAATATACTTCCTTAACTGCGATACATGAAACACATCATGTAATCTGGACAATTCTGGAGGTAATGCAATGCGATTCGCTACCGGCCCAACTCGCTCGATAATCTGGAAGGGTCCGACATACCGAGGACTGAGCTTCTTCGCTCGTAAGGCAATTCCGGTCCCGATGGTTGGAGAAAGTTTCAGAAAGACATGGTCTCCTTCTTTGAATTCTAACGGCCTTCTTCTCTTATCCGCATAACTCTTTTGTCGACTCTGCGCGGCTTTCATCCTTTCTCTTATCTGGCGGATCTTCTCCGTAGTCTCACGGACCAAATCCGGTCCCAACAATCTCTGATCACCTACGTCCCACCAACACAATGGCGTTCTACACTTCCTTCCATACAATGCTTCATATGGAGCCATTCCGATACTAGAATGGTAACTGTTGTTGTAGGAAAATTCTACCAGTGGAAGATGATCCTCCCATCTGCCTTCACTATCGAGTACACAAGCCCTCAACATATCCTCCAATGTCTGAATTATTCTCTCAGTCTGCCCGTCTGACTGAGGATGGTATGCGGTGCTAACACACACCGTTGTTCCCAACGCCATGTTCAATGCTCTCCAAAATCGAGATGTGAACTTGGGATCTCGATCACAGATGATACTTGTAGGGATTCCATGCAACTTCACAATATTCTTGAGATACTCATCTGCTAACTTAGCAACTTTGTGATTCGAACACACTGGAATAAAATGAGCGGACTTGGTCAGGCGATCCACCACTACCCAAATAGAATCATTTCCGGCTTGGAACCGTGGCAATCCCATGACAAAATCCATAGATATGCTTTCCCATTTCCATTCAGGTACATTCAATGGTTGTAACTGGCCACCTGGCTTCTGGTGCTCTATCTTAACCCTTTGACAAGTCAAGCATCGAGACACAAACTCTGCAATATCTACTTTCATACCCGGCCACCAGTACAATTGCTTCAAATCTCGATACATCTTGGTAGACCCAGGATGTACCGAGAACCGACTCTTGTGAGCCTCCTCTAAGACCTGCCTCTTCACATTCTCATCATTCGGCACACAAATTCTACCATCAAAGCAAATTACGCCATCACCGTCTTCGGTGTAATTCGACAATCTCTTCTGCGCTTGCAGCTCTACATCACCTTCTTGGGCTGAGCGAATTAGATTTCTCAAGGGACTTGAAATCCGAATGTGACTCAACACCAACCTGTTCCTTCTTGACTTCACTCTCAAATTAAGGTCTCTAAACGATTTCAACAAAGACATCTCATGCATCATCAACTCTGCAGTGTGGATAGACTTTCTGCTTAAAGCATCGGCTACCACATTAGCCTTACCAGGATGATACTTCAATTCAAAATCATAATCCTTCAGGAATTCTACCCATCTCCTCTGTCTGTTGTTCAGCTCCTTTTGGTCAAACAAATACTTAAGGCTCTTGTGGTCACTAAAGACTTCGAAACGAGACCCATACAGGTAATGTCTCCAAATCTTCAGGGCAAACACAATCGCCGCCAACTCTAAATCATGAGTTGGGTAATTCTCTTCATGCGGCTTCAACTGTCTGGAGGCATAAGCAACCACTTGTTGATTCTGCATTAGGACACATCCCAAACCCTTACCAGAGGCGTCGCAATAGATTTGGAATCCTACGGACGGATCTGGAAGAATCAGGACAGGTGCAGAAGTCAAACGATTCTTCAATTCTGCGAAACAATTATCACAATCCGAGTTCCAAACAAACGGCTGACCCTTGCGAGTTAACCTCGTGAGTGGAAGAACCAGCTGGGAAAATCCTTGAATGAACCTTTGATAATATCCAGCTAATCCCAAGAAACTTCTCACCTCAGTAACCGTAGACGGCTGTTCCCAGTCTACCACAGCTTCAATCTTACTGGGATCCACTGTAACACCTGCCTGAGATATCACATGACCCAGAAACTTAACTTCGGGCATCCAAAAATCACATTTGGATGGCTTAGCATACAACTTCTTTTCTCGGAGTACGTTCAGAACAATTCGGAGATGTTGAACATGCTCCTCAATCGTCTTAGAGAACACCAAGATATCATCAATGAACACTACCACAAACTGATCCAGATAGGGATTAAAAATCTGATTCATATAATCTATGAATACGGCTGGAGCATTGGTCAAACCGAAGGGCATCACTACGAATTCATAGTGTCCATACTTCATACGGAAGGCGGTCTTCGGGACGTCTAAAGCTCGCACCCTGATTTGGTGGTAGCCGGACCTCAAATCAATCTTCGAGAACACAACAGCTCCTCTCAATTGATCTAACAAATCATCAATCCTCGGCAAAGGATACTTATTCTTGATTGTTACCTTGTTCAACTGACGATAATCGATGCACAACCTCATGCTTCCATCTCTCTTCTTGACGAGCAACACCGGAGCACCCCACGGCGAGGTGATAACTCTATTTTATATAGAGTTATTCATACAATGAAGCTTGAGTTATTGCTTATTTTCAAGAACATTTATATATATATTTATAGCTTATTCATCAAGGAAACAGCATTCTAAATATTCAAATGGATAAAGGGCAATGATCTAGGCAAAATGCACACATCTTGTTAGGTTTGATGTTTTTGTTCAGTGCAGCTACTGCAGGAGTGGGAACACTGCCAACATCAGGAGTGGAAACACTAGGAGTGGAAACACTGCCAACACCTGCTAAAATTCTGCAGTTTATACCAAAACATCCAAAGACCATTTCAATGCTTCCACACTTGATTAGTGACGTCATGCCTAGTCACCTGGAGCTGAGCCACTTGCTGAAGTCGGCGATACACATAAAAATCAAGTTGCAAGACTCAAACTTATCTAAAAGACATGTGGCACTTCTCCAATGGACCTCATCTTTTGTTATGCATGCAAGCGACCAAACCTGTGCAGCTTGCTTGATTGGTTGTCAACAAATTAACCATGTTCGGTCTCCTCAGCTGATCTTTCACGCCAAAGGAAACCCCTTGCAAGAGGAAAGCTTTCAAGCCTATAAATAGATATCATATCTTCACAAGAAAAGAATCCTATCTTCTATCATCTTTCACATCTTTAAATCCTTTATCTTTTCGCTTAGTTTAGGTTTAGTTTATTTTCATTTCAAGTTTCTAAGGAGAGGAAGGTGAGGAAGTGCTTGACAACCATTCCCTTCACTTCTACTTTGAAGAAATTCGTGTAAGAAATCTTTATTGTACTTCAACTTGGGAACTTAATGCAAAAGATCTTCTATTCAAGTAATCTCTACTCTTTTAAGTTCTTTTGCTTTATTATTCATTTACTTATGTTCTTTGCACATTCTTTGCTTTATAACATGAGTAACATGAGCTAAATTCCCTTAAGTTGAGATGTTCTAACCTTGTAATGAACTTCTAAATATGTTATTATGGTTTATGTAGTGTAAACACTTTAAACTCTTGCATAACACTTCTTTCAACTTATTCTGGAATTGATCACTTTAGAATAGGTAAAACTTGTAGCAGCAGACATTGGCTACATTTATGAACTCAAGAGTTAATAGGGACAAGTATTTAATAAAGGAAACTTTGTTAAATACATGCTAAAACCTAGACATATGATAGCATAGTCCTTAGGATAATAAAATTACAAGAGTGAACCTATTTAGCAACTTGGATCATTGTTAGGAGGCAAGGGAGGAATTGACAAACCTTTCTTTACTGTAAAAAACAAAGATCATAAGAGCTTGTAATGAAACTCTGAAGAGAAGTGCTGAAAGGCACAAACTGATGCACCTACATCCAGTGTTCCCACACTACATACTCCATTAAAACACTTAGAAGTAAAGTACTTGGTGAAAACATCTCAACTACTTTTTCCAACTGATTTCTCACACATTTTATTGCTTATTATTATTTTTGGCGCCGTTGCCGGGGATTATAGTAAAATTTTGTTGTTTAGATTGTTAATTTAGTGTTTTATTAGTACTACTGGTATTCTATTTCTGTGCAGAAACACTTAGTGCAGAAACACTCAGTGTGGAAACACTAGTTTATGCCCAGAGATAGACCACCAGAATTTGATTGTGATCCAGAAATTGAGAGAAGATTTAGGAGATTGCTAAGACAACAAAGCCAAAGACAACAAGACTGCAGAACAATGTCTCACCACAGTGAAGATGCCTCAGTAAGAGGAGGACCTAATTCACATCAACAAACTGAAGGTGGACCAGATCACAGACAACAATTCATTCAAATGGGACCAATAGGTATGATTAATGATAGAGATAGACCTATGAGAGACTATGCTCAATATGACCAGCAGCACATACAAACTAGTATTGCTAGACCTCAAATTGATGCTGTTCATTTTGAATTTAAACCTATGATGTTTCAAATGTTGCAAACAATTGGTCAATTTGGTGGATCTCCACATGAAGATCCCCATGAACATTTAAAGCAATTCATAGAAGTTTGTAGTAACTTTATCATTCCTGGCATTAGTGAGGATGCATTTAGGCTTAAGTTATTTCCATACTCTTTGAAAGATAGGGCAAAATCATGGCTAAATTCTATGGAACCCAATTCTATTCATACATGGAATGAATTAGCTGAAAAATTCTTAAGCAAATATTTTCCTCCTATTAAAAATGCTAGGATGAGACATGATATTACATCTTTTAAGCAAAAAGAATTTGAATCATTGTTTGAAGCATGGGAAAGATGGAAAGAACTTTTAAGAAAATGTCCACATCATGTGTTCCCACACTACATCCAGTGTTCCCACACTACATACTCCATTAAAACACTTAGAAGTAAAGTACTTGGTGAAAACATCTCAACTACTTTTTCCAACTGATTTCTCACACATTTTATTGCTTATTATTATTTTACTTACTTTGAAAACTCCAAACCAAAAATACTGAATAGTGTAGACACACTAAGTGTACACTTTGAACTACAAAAATTTACAATACATAATCCCTGTGGGTTCGACCTTTCTTATCACTTTATTACTTGTGTGACTATGTATACTTGCATATAATAAACCACACCACGAGGAACTAGGCCGAATAAACCGCTTTGAAATTAAATCTTCCAACTGGGCCTTCAATTCCTTCAATTCCAATGGGGACATCCTATACAGAGCCATAGAAATTGGTCCAGTGCCCGGAGCCAACTCTATAGAGAACTCCACTTCACGATCCGGAGGTAATGAGGAAACTTCCTCAGGAAATACATCAAGAAACTCATTAACCACTTGTATAGAAGATAGATCCGAACCTGTTTCAGACGATGCAGACAACATCATGACATAAGCTTCAGCGCCTTGAAACAAACAATCACTAGCATCGGCGAATGAGATAACAGCTTCAGAATTGGTCGGTTGTGGCTCCACCGACTCGGAGGCGAAACCGATCGTTCGATGGAAGCAATCTATAGTTACATGGTTAGCGGTCATCCAATTCATACCTAGGACAATGTCCATACCCTTCATTGGCAAACAAATGAAATTCATGACAAAACTCCTGTCTCCGATGGATAGAAGAGAGTTCTCACATAAGGAATGGGTTTGAATACTACCCTCGGCGGCAGTCTTAATAGAAAGCGGTTGGGACAACGATGTCAAAGCTAATCCCAATCGGTCAATACAAACTTGAGATATAAAAGAATGAGTCGCACCCGAATCATATAAGATACTAACGGAGTTAGAGAAAAGAGACCCCGTACCCCTTAGTAGATTATCTGACGGTGTGACTTTCTGAGCATCCAAAGTGTAAACTCTGCCGTGCGTTGTAGTGGCACCTTCTTCCTGACCTCTCTTCTTTGGGCAATTAGCAGCATAATGTCCCTCCTTCTTGCAGTAGTAGCACTGAGTCGATCCCACTTGACACTTACCCTGATGGTACCATCCACAGTTGGAGCATGCACTGAACATTGGTGAATTGGACGACTGAATCTGTTTCCCTTTGTTGGAGTTGTACCTGGGACCCATTTGATTGTTGGATGATCCAACATTCTTCTTACTCTGATTGAATACTTTTCTACTTGTATACAACCTCTTCAAATCACTTTCGGCTATATGAGCTTGCTGAACCATGGCCGCATAATTGGTATATGCAAAGGAACTTAGACTCTGAGCAATGTCTTCCCTTAACCCATACTTGTACCTATCGGTCTTCCACTTGTCATTGGGGGCATAACCAGCCAACCCGAAGAATTGATACAACTCTTCAAACTTGGCGGAGTACTGACCCACCGTTAGACTTCCTTGAGTGAGAGTTAAAAACTCATTCTCCTTTTCGAACCTCATTGCCGTTGGAAAGAATTGCTCCAAAAACACTTGCCTGAAATGATCCCAAGTCTGGGGAGTACCCATAGTCTCCATCATAGCCTTAACATTAGTCCACCAGTTGTGAGCCTCCCCTTTCAGCATATGGGATGCCAACCTTAACTTATCCTCATCCGTAACTTGCATAGTCAGAAAAATCTTCTCTATATCATCCAGCCAATGATGGGCTTCCATGACAACCGGTCCTCCTTTGAACTCAGATGGCTTCATCTTCAGGAATTCTGAATAAACTTGCCTGGGGTTAACTTGCGGCTCTAGGGCCTGCTGAGGTTGAACTTGAGCATTCTGCTGCAATGCTACCATATCTTCCAGCATCTTTTGTTGTCTTTCCATCATGCCCTGCATCCAAGCAGCATGTGGATCGATTGGTGGGGTGTTCCTTGATCCTCCTGCCATAATTCTGCAAATAATACACCAAGTATTAAGTTGATCAGTCTCAATGTCTCTTAGCATCATAAGAAGCATAATGGCAGAGTTACTCAAGGGACAAAACCACCCTAACTAATCTAAGCCCGACTAGGTCGAACTGCTCTGATACCATAATGTAACACCCCGATAAATTCTAACATGTGGAATTACCGAAATGCACTAAATGGCATACATCAGAGTAACTTCATGTTAATGAAATTTTGAACACAACTAAAACTTTTTGATAGTACATATCAAATGGTTCTCTGAACCTCATAAACTTCCTGAAAATGCTTAAGTTTCAAAACTTAAGACTTGTGCATAATCCTGGTGTTCAATACTCAAAACATAAAGTAGCGGAAACGATTTATAACTTATACAAGATAGTTATACAACCGATAACAAAAGTACTACAGAAGGGCAAGGGCCTAAGACATGAAACATAGACTTCCGGACTCCTCGAGTCACACCAGCTAACTGTGCTTTGTCGCCTTTGCCTTCCTCTGTTTCTCTGTAAAAACCACAAATATGAAGGGTGAGATAAACATTATCTCAGTGAGTCCTATCGAGACCCCTGACCAACTCTAACGGTTTATTATACTTGAATCAGAACTCGTGGCCCTAATAAGCGACCACGTGAATACATGATGTTTCCTCGTAACTTGTAGCCCTAATAAGCGACTACGGATTATATTTTATCCTGAACTTAGCACAACCCGAGATATAATGCTAGACAATCTTGATTGCCCAATATCTACGGAAACCCCAATCCGAAATTCTATCCGAATAATGCTAGGGTCCTAGCTTTGGATTCATGACTCCCCTCAACTAGGTATGCTAATAACTGAAGGATCGTCATCCTCGATATACACAAGGTATACCATCTACCTTTCCCCGAGGGAAAGTAACTTGAATCTTGTTTACATGAATTGAGAGTTTTTATGTCTTTATAGACTTACAATCAATTAGCTTACATGACATGATGAACTCTAGGTTCGCTATCTTAACATGATTGGACTTCAAGGTCCGTCAACATTTCTTGACTTAAGTTCTCTCGCGTTCTCTAGGTACGGTTTTCCATTTCTTTAATAAAACACAAGTTTTCTATCGAACATGTTCAATCTCATGCCATCGGTATCTTTACATTGTTGGGGGACCTTGGGAAATGGATTAGAAGAGGATTGGAATAATTTGGAATGAATAAAAAGGTACTTGAATTTGAAGATCAGAAGGTCTCACACGACCCGTGCGTGTAGGCGCACGACCCGTGCGTTGTTGAACAAGTTGTAGAAGATTTCCAAAAAGATACGCACGACCCGTGCGACTAAGCGCACGATCCGGGCGCTATCCAATAAAATTGTAGGAAGTTCCAGAAACATACGCACGACCCGTGCGACTAGGCGCACGATCCGTGCGTGTTTAAAAATCCAATTCTTGTAGTATCAGATGGGGGTGCACGACCCGTGCACAGAGGCACACGATCCGTGCGTCTCCCTCAGTTTTCCAGAAAATAGACTTTTCACAAAAAATTCCATTCCGTTCCGATTCCAAAATCTTTCCCGATCGAGACCCAAACTTAAACACGCATTATAGCAATATATCATGGCAATTTCAATCAGTCCAATCTAGTGCACCCAAACAATCAATCAAACAATTTATGATTTAACTCACAATCCTTTTGAGAAAACGGTTTTCGCATAGTTTCCTTTCGGTATCATGAACGCGTGACAATGGTTTTCGAAAAGAGAAGACTCAGAAACACAAACACATTCCCTAAGCGAGTTATAGAACTCACCCGAAGTGATGAAAATCACTCAACGACGAATTTCACAGCTGACGCGTTCGAATAGCCTCACGAACCGTCTCCGAACTCGCTCCAAAACTGAACCCGAACTTCCCAAGGATCTAAGACTTGAACTCAGCAACTCAATCCTTCTCTTAGCTGCTCTATTTCGTGGTACAGGTGCTGAATTTGGTTTCACAGTTGTTCAAGCCAACATGCATGACTGAAACTCTCACTTCTACAAGGATGGAGCTCTAGCACTTAGAAATGGTGAAAAGGGATTGGGAGCTGTGATGGTGATGGTGTTTATATCAGGAGATAGAGGAGGAAAATCTGATTTGGGTGATGGAATTATATGGGACATGCACTCAGGAAATCTGGTACCCCTCTCCTCCCCCTCTCTTCTTCCTCGCGCCCCTCTCCTTCTCTCTCTCTCTCTTGTTTCAGATTTCCAGAATTGGTTCAAGTGTTTCAGTTTTGGTTTTTCAGCTGGGAGCAAATATATATATATATATATATATGGGGAAAAGACAGGTTTGCCCCTCACTTACCCTTCCTATCTCCTATGACTCCCATCAGCCTTAAGCATCCTACTAACCTCCCATTAATTACTATCTTAATATCTTATTTTGATTATGCATGACTACAATTATTTATTTCAACTTCATATAATTAAATAGCCTATGCAATTAACTAATTTCATGATGAAACTTTTGCGCTAAAAACTCGACTTAGCCGATGATTACCTTAACATTTTCGCTACTTTAAGTAAATTAAGTTAGCTAGTTAGGGGATGTTACATTTTCTGCACTGATGCTTGCTACAACCAAAGGGTTGATCCTTCAGGAAGCGTCCGACTTAAGAGGGGAAGATGGTCAATTGCGGTAATCTTGTAGGGTACCCCAATAGTAGGTTGTTAAATTGCACCTAATGTAATGCTGGTGGTCTTTGCCAATCATGAATAAAATATTTCACTATTGACCAATAAAAAGAAAAAAAACCCTCTATTATAATGAAGTGGACAACCTTACTAATCACGTGTTGGTACTTCACATTTTGATGTTCTTTAAGTAGATATGACTTTCTACTATCAACATGCTTCATACATGCATAGACAGTCATACACTCACACTCTTTAATATTATGTTTGTTTTAGGTGAAGTTACAGAGGAGGTAGGCTAAAGAGAGGTTGACGAGAAATGGATAATCTCTTCGATCGGTTGTGATGAGAAATATTGATGATGGGGATTATAAATCCTCTGGGACGCATGGATTTTGCAATCTTCCCTCTCGTGGGAAAAAAGTGCGGAGAAATAGTTTTTTTTTCTCATGTTTTCCTTAATTTCCCTTCACACAAGTCACATATCTGGATCCTCGGCAGCAAATTCTTCTACAACAGCTCCCACTGCATCCATTTTAACCGTTAGATTACATCTACGGCTGCAAAAATACTCTAAAAAACTGGGGGGAAACGATCCATCCCCAGTATTTATGTGATGTGGTCGATAAAGAATATCGCCATCGATAAATAGTGGAAAATAATGCTTGCAATTATTTGCCTATATACGCTTGTGCAGAGAACTGCCAAGCTAATGTAATCTCGATTTGGTTTTGAAACAGAAGAAAGGGATATTGGGAAAGAGGTATTGGTTTTTTAAGCAAAACCCTAAAAACTCTAACAGCTATTTTTCAAACCGAAATAGCCGTTGGAAATAATGAAAAAAGGTCTCTGTTTAACAGTTAGTCTACAACGAAAGTTAGTTACTAACTAACTGATAGTTTGTTAAACTGTTTAACAAACTGAGTTTGTTAGCTACAACAAACTCTAACTAACAGCTATGTTGACCAGAGAAAGCTATAAATACATATGTACATATATAGAGAATCACATCATAGAGAAATAATACACTTTTACAGTTTTATTCAAAGTCAAGTCTTCAAAGTCTTCTTTCTGCTTTCTGCTTTTTCATTATTCAAAGCTGTGTGAGATTGTTCAACAGGTGGTTGTAATCTCGCAAATAGAGAGAGAAAAAGTGAATTAGCATACAATCAAAGTGTGATTCAAACAGAAAAGAGAGATTGAAGAGAGTGAATACCTTCAAGGTGTGAACCTCTTCAAACAGTCACAGTACATACAGACAAGAAAACTAGTAGTGCAGAGGTTAGGATTTGTATGTACAGAAGTGAAAAAAACGTAAATCAGACAGAAGAATGAAGGAAAAGTGGTTTATACCTTTGTTCAGTGTTCTTGGCATCATTCGTTCATCCTTCAACCTGGAAATCAAAAAACCATCAAAGATTTATAAACTAGGGTTTCTGAATCACACAAACGGTAAAAGAAAACAAGAAAGAAAGATCAGAAGAGAGTTCTTATACCTGCGTAGTCTTTGAAGCTTGATTGATGGAATCAAGCGTTGATTATCTTCGAACAAGAACAGTTTTCTATTCGCAAGTGAGAAGTGCGAAATAGAAAAGATTTGTGTGCGAAACCAAAGGGCTTTTGGTGCACGGTTGCTGTAATCACCATTGTTGAGTGATTGAAGCACATTCAAAGCTTCAATCACTAGAAACTGGTGAACCCTAGCAGAGCTGGTTTGTGTAACATCCTCAAAATAATTAGGCGAATTATTTGGATGTTAACCCAATAAGAATAATTTAGTACTTAACTGGTAAATTTATTGAGTGCTAAAATCATTTAATGGATGTCATTAGATCGTTAACCAGATAATACGGATCAAGGAAGTTCTGGAATCGAATTAAGGGATTAGGATCAAAATGGTAATTGGACCACGCTACCACTTGTTTATTAATTAAATATGTGTGTGTGTGTTGAATAAGAAAATAAAAGAAAGAAGAGAAGGGAAAAGAGAGAAAGAAACGTGAGCAGAGAAGAAAGAAGAGAAAAGGAGAAAGGAAGAGAAAAGGAGAAAGGAAGAGAAAGAGAAGAAGAAGAAGAAGAGGAGCTCCACCCATCATCCCAAACTATCATCTTCATCATCATCTTTGCTTCCCCTCCCACCATTCCAAGCTAGGTAAGCTAAGGTTCCATTTTCCTCTCCCTTTTTGCATTTCGTTTTCTTAGGGTTTTGTGGGGGAATCCGAATTTGAGTTGATTTTGATGGTTGAATCATGTCTAGCAGCAAGCCCAACAACGATTGTAAGCGGATTGAAGCTAAATTCGAAGTTTGGAGCGGATTGGAGATCCTAGGGTTCGATTGGGGATTTTTGGGTGTCTCGGTGATTTCGGCTCGATATCGGTTCACGCTTCAAGGGTGAGTTTTACTCACGCTTAGGATATTTTTGTGTCTCGATAAATTTTATGTGATGTGATTCCGAGAGCTTTTGACTTGAAAACCGCTATTTGGAAAATATGTCGTTTTTGATAAAAACCGTTATTCGAAAAATAGCGTTTTGGATTAAAATCCGTTTTAATTACGTTTGGGATTGGATTGATTGATTGTGTGGTTTGTATTGGATTCATTATATTGGTTGTTGGATCTGTTTTCGGTCGGAACTAAAATCGGAATTGAGCGGAATCGCAGTTTTCGCGCGAAACCGCCAAAATCTGCCCTTGACAGACCCCCCTGCTGTCTGTTCGCGCGCCACTTGCGCGTGGCGCGCCACTCGCGCGCCATTTGGCCGAACCTGCTGTCTGTTCGCGCGCCACTTGCGCGCGGCGCGCCACTCGCGCGCCATTTGGCAGAATTTCAGCAACCAAACACTGTCTTTCGTTTCGCGATATCTTTTGATCCGGGAACCCGATTGAGGTGTTCTAAGATGCGTTGGAAAGCTTATTCAGAGGCCTAACTGAATATTCTATTTTTAAGGCAAAATGAACTGTTTTTGATATTGAAAATTGTGTCGAAAAGTGGTCAGCTAGAGTACGAGTGTGAACCTGGATTTTTAATTTAAGTGCGAATTAAATGTTAAAAGATACGGTCCACCGGGAGTAGCGTTCGCGCAGTCGGTGTGACGCTAAAAGTTAAAAGATACGGTCCACCGGGAGTAGCGTTCGCGCAGTCGGTGTGACGTTAAATGTTAAAGGATGCGATCCACCGGGAGTAGCGTTCGCGCAGTTGGTGTCACGTTAAAGGTTAAACGATACGATTCATCGGGAGTAGCGTTCGCGCAGTCGGTGTCGTATTAAAGGTTAGGTGACACGGTCTACCGGGAGTAGCGTTCGCGCAGCTGGTGTCGTGTTAACGGTTATGCGGTACGATTCACCGGGAGTAGCGTTCGCGCAGTCGGTGTCGTGCTAAGTTATAGAGACTTGATTTATAAATTAAACTACGATACGAGTCACCGGGAGTAGCGTTCGCGCAGCCGGTGTCGTACTGAATTATAGCAGGTTCGCCGGGAGTAGCGTTCGCGCAGTCGGTGGAATGCTATGTGTAAAATAATGCGGGTCATCGGGAGTAGCGTTCGCGCAGTCGGTGTCGTGTTAAGTTAAAGAGAATTTCATAATTGAACCGAGAGTGTTAGTAGGGGTCTCGGTAGAACTCACTGAGATTCATTGTTTATATGTTGATGTTTTACAGAGAAACAGGGAATGCGAAGATCGAATAGGCACGAGTAGACGATTACTCGGGAGGATACCGAAGATTTAGCTTTTATGTTTAAGCTTATGTTCTTTTTCCTTGTTGTCTATGTATTATGACACCATGACATTAGTGTTATGTTTATCTTTCATTCCGCTTTCTTGTATGACTCTGACTACCATAGTTGCTGACAGTTTATGGTCTGAGCACCGTATGGTCTTATTTGTATATAAGACGGTTATGTTATATTTCAGCAAAAATTTTATTGTGGTATTCAGTGTCTAAGCAGGAATTTTTATCTCTGATGTTTATTGTTGTGCACTCGGGTGTTTTTATCAAATAAATATACCGGGGTGTTACAGTTTGAGAGAGAAGAAGAGAGAATGGCGAGGATCCAAGAACAGAGAGAGAGAAATCAAGAAACAGTACCACGAAATTAGGGTTTCAGCCTTTATATCACTTGGTTCAACCCGTATTCTCAGCAAGGATCCGCATGCTGCTCCATTGGCACCGGGTCTGGGTGCCGCACAGACCCGTTTGGCAGCCAAGTTGGGCTGCTGCAATTTTTTGGTCAAAGCGCAGATTCTAGTGGACTGGGTTTTTTTGCTATTTGCACCTTTGCTGTTTCATTGTTGCAACTTGCAAGATTAAAATCAATGAAATGGTTAGAAAATTCAACATGGTATCAATGAGCTGGTAACAATCCAGGGAAAACACGAAATTTCTAACTCTATCTCTTTCTTTTAGTTTTCTTTAAGGTTCTTGTTAAGTGTCAAGAAAAAGTTCTGTGTAATACATAGCAAGTTGCTGTGTGTGTGAGTTGTTTTTAAAAGCTTCTTTAAATCTTTCCTATTTTAAAGCCTGCACAGTGTGAAACTGTGCAGCAACAGTGGCTAATTGTTTTTGTGTTTAAAAGTTTCAGTTTGTAAGATGACAAGTCAGGTTTAAACACACAAGTCCCTAAATTGGATGGGAAAAACTATGACAGATTGTGCATTCAGATGAAAACAGTTCTTGGCTGTCATGGGGTCTTGAGGATAGTCAAAGATGGCTTTGAGCCATTGGCTGAAAATCCTACTCCTGCCCAAACTAACACCTTCAATGAAAATGAGCAAAAGGATTTCAAAGCTATGTATCTCATTCATCAAGGATGTGTAGAGACCAACTTTGATAGGATAAGGAATCTAGAGACTTCTAAGACTGCCTGGGAAGCCTTAGAACAATACTACACAGGGGCTGCTCCTATCAAAGAAGAGAAGTTGCAGGCTCTAAGAGCTCAATATGAAACATTTAGGATGAAGGAAGGGGAGTGTATTTCTGATTTCTTTACAAGGTTAAAGAAAATCACTAATACTATGACAATGTATGGGGAAACTCTTACAAAAAAGGTGATTGGTAAGAAAGTCCTAAGGTCCTTGACTAAGAAGTTTGGATGGGTAGTCAACAGTATTGAAGACACAACCTTACCAGATGACTTTAATGTGGAAGAGCTCCAAGCAAAGCTTGAAGGAAGGGAGCTAAGGATAAATCTGCTAGAAGGTGAAGAAGAAGAAGACCAATCATTATTCACCAAAGCTAAGGGTAAGAAAGGAGCCAAAGACAGCAGCCAATTAGGTAAGCCTAATTGGTCTAAGGGTAAGTCAGGTAAATCTAACTCTAAATCTGATTTCAATAAGGGAAATAGCAATGCATCTAAAACCAAAGACAAGTCTAAAGTGCAATGCTATAGATGTAATAAATATGGGCATTATGCTACTGAATGCCCTACTAGAAAGGACTCTAAGTCCAAAGAAATTGAAACTGAAGCCAATGTGGCTAGAGAAGATTCTGATTCAGAATCTGATCACGTAGCTTTTAGTATGTTTACTGATGAACTAGAGGAGATAGAAACTAAGGAAATTTCTGCGATCACTAGTGAATTAGAAGAAACAGAAACTAAGGAAGTTTCTGTGGCTACAACTGAACCAGAAACAGAAACTAAGGTAGTTTCTGTGTGTTCTAAAGCTGAAACAGAAACTAAGGTAGTTTCTGTGAATTCTGAAACTGTGATTTCAGAAACTGTGAACTCTGAATCTGTGAATGCAGAATTTGTGAGTGTAGTATGTTCTGTGATTGAATGTGAAACAGGAACTAAGGGAGTTTCTGTGACTGAACCTAAAACAGTGGCTAAGGAAGTCTCTGTGAGGTCTAAGGCGAAATTAGAAACAGAAACTATGGAAGTTTCTGTGGCTGAACATAAAACAGAAGCTAGAGAAGTCTCTGTGACCTCTAAAACTGAATCTAGGATAGATAAAAACTGTAAATATGTTGCCTTTGTTATTGTAACTAATATTGACAGGTTTATTGAGGTAGTGTGGTACTTGGACTCTGGCTGTTCAAACCACATGACCAGCCATAAGGAATGGTTGATTGATTTTAATCCTAGGAGGAAAACTAGCATCAGATGTGCTAGCAACAAGCTTATTGCAGAAGAAGGTATGGGGAACATATTGTTCCAAAGGGAAGATGGACAGGTAATATCTATACAAAATGTATTCTATGTTCCAGGTATAAGCTGTAATTTGATTAGCTTAGGGCAATTAGTAGAAGTGGGCTTTTCTATTACAATGAATGACCTAATGCTAAAGTTGTTTGATGTTGGGGATAGGCTAATTTTAAGTACACCCCTTGCTAATAATAGAACTTTCAGAATCAGCAGTTGCACTTCAAAGGCAGAATGCCTACGTGCAGTGGCTGAATCTGAAAGTACAATTCAGCACAAAAGGTTAGGGTACTTAAACCTTAAAGGTTTAACTAACCTAAGCACTAAGGAAGTGGTAAAGGGTCTACCTAAAATTGAAAGACCTATTAGAACTAGCATTATTTGTGTGCTAGGAAAACAGCCTTTGGAAAGGCTGAAATCTGAAACTAATAACAGGTTGTATGCTGCATATTCATCTATTTGTAGGCCATTTAATGTGTTGATATTATGAGGTAATAGTTATGTTTTAACTTGTGTAGATGAGTACTCAAAACTTTGGATCTATCTAATCAAACCCAAAGGAGAAGCTTTGGTGTGCCTAAATCAATTTCAGGAAGTTACCAAGAGGCTTGGAAGCTGCCCTAAGGAGAGGAGCAATCCTAAAGACACTATGATGGAGGAATTTAACATTGAGAGAGACTTAGGGACTCTACTCTATGTCCTAGGGCTAGAGTTCTTAAGGATACCTCAAGGCATCACTCTACAACATTACAAATGTGCTCAAAAGGTCCTAACATGGCTGGACAGGGCAAAATGCATTTCTTGCAGCAACATAGCAGAATGCACTCTGGGTGTTGAAGCTGCCACTCAAGCAGCTTGGCTGGATTACTGCTCAACTAAGGAGCAGCAGGCTGATTTTTACAAAAGGCTTTAAAGGATGAGTTTATGTACTAAGTTTAGGAGACAGCTAGGGGTTATTATCTTCTAACCTCTTAAAGGTAATAACAAAATGAAAGCTAAATATCTGGGGGCTTGTCCCAGATCAATATTTTTTTATGGCCTAACAGGGAGTTGTCCTGGTGTAATATCTGTCTCTAAGCTTAAATCCTTCTAGGCTTAAGGAAGGGTTCTAGTTTTTAGGGCTTAGCTTAAGGAAGGGTATTGGTTTTTAAGCAAAACCCTAAAAACTCTAACATCTATTTTTCAAACAGAAATAGTCGTTGGAAATAATGAAAAAAGGTCCCTGTTTAACAGTTTGTTTACAGCGAAAGTTAGTTACTAACTAACTGATAGTTTGTTAAACTGTTTAACAAACTGAGTTTGTTAGCTACAACAAACTCTAACTAACAGCTATGTTGACCAGAGAAAGCTATAAATACACATCACAGAGAAATAATACATTTTTACAGTTCTATTCAAAGTCTTCTTTCTGCTTTTTGCTTTTTCATTATTCCAAGTTGTGTGAGATTGTTCAACAGGTGGTTGTACTATCGCAAACAGAGAGAAAAAGTGAATTAGCATACAATCAAAGTGTGATTCAAACAGAAAAGAGAGATTGAAGAGAGTGAAGATTTGTATACCTGTTTTTGTAATTATGTTTGAAGATCTTCAAGGTGTGAACCTCTTCAAACAGTCACAGTACATACAGACAAGAAAACCAGAAGTGCAGAGGTTAGGATTTGTATGTACAGAAGTGAAAAAAAATGTAAATCAGACAGAAGAACGAAGGAAAAGTGGTTTATACCTTCGTTCAGTGTTCTTGGCATCATTCGTTCATTCTTCAACCTGGAAATCAAAAAACCATCAAAGATTTTGAAACTAGGGTTTCTGAATCACACAAACAGTAAAAGAAAACAAGAAAGAAAGATCAGAAGAGAGTTCTTATACCTGCGTAGTCTTTGAAGCTTGATTGAAGGAATCAAGCGTTGATTATCTTCGAACAAGAACAGTTTTCTGTTCGCAAGTGAGAAGTGCGAAATAGAAAAGATTTGTGTGCGAAACCAAAGGGCTTTTGGTGCACGGTTGCTGTAATCACCATTGTTGAGTGATTGAAGCACATTCAATGTTTCAATCACTAGAAACTGGTGAACCCTAGCAGAGCTGGTTTGAGAGAGAAGAAGAGAGAACGGTGGGGATCCAAGAACAGAGAGAGAGAGAGAAATCAAGAAACAGTACCACGAAATTAGGGTTTCAGCCTTTATATCACTTGGTTCAACCCGTATTCTCAGCAAGGATCCGCGTGCTGCTCCATTGGCACCGAGTCTGGGTGCCGCACAGACCCGTTTGGCAGCCAAGTTGGGTTGCTGCAATTTTTTGGTCAAAGGGCTGATTCTAGTGGGCTGGGTTTTTGCTATTTGCACCCCTGCTGTTTCATTGTGCAACCTGCAAGATTAAAATCAATCAAATGGTTAGAAAATTCAACAAGAGGTAGAGGCTGTATGAAATGCAAATTATTTTTTCACCAATTTACCATTCCCATTTCGTTTTTTTCATCTCAGATTTTATGAGTTACAGTATAACGGATGATGTGAACCAGGTGTGGAAGTGTAGGAGTCCAGAAAATTCAAGTGCAGAAAATATTTGTTTTTTGTTTTATTTTTTATTATTTTTTCATCTATCAAAGCCCATTTGTTTCAACGGTTGAGATGACTGCAGTTGGAATTGCGGGTGATGTATTCACTCCGCAATTCACATAGTGCGCTATTATTTTTTTGTTATTAAACTTGGTTGTGCTAATGAGCTCGGATGAGTATGCTTAATTATTTACATATATCGACTTTAATTTATGGTTTTAAAAGAATTTATATCTATTATTATTTTTGGAGTTAAAAAGGGAAAGATATATCCATCTATTATATTTGAAGGTTTATGGTAAATAATTTAAAATAAAAATAATTATTTAAATTACTAAAAAAACTAATTTGAGTAATTTATTTAATTATTTACTTAATTTTTATGTTATGTACTTAAGATTAATTAATTAAAATTAACTCCATTAATTAATTAAGATACTTGTGTGCAGGTTTTCTTGGTTAGGGGTATTTTTTGTCTTTTCAAAAATAATTACTACTTTTTATTTACAGAAAAATAATTACTACTTTTCTCTTCTTTATTTCTCTTATTTTTTTATTATTTCAAACAATACCTCAAATCTATTCTATTTCTCACTTCTTTCTCTCTTCACAATTTCTCTTATATACCAAACACACCCTAAGAGCAATCACATAACATACTCTCATACATGTTATAACTTTTTTGGGCATTAGTACAAATGGCTGCTATGGGGGATGAGGAGAGAGAAACTGGAGCATTGTTGTTCGAACTTGAGTTCCCAATATTCACACAATACTTGTACTTTACCACTAGGTTGGGCTCTCGAGACATACATGGCATAACTTAAAACATAAAAAAATACTATGTTAAAAAAATTGTTAACAAAACTAAATTTATCTTTTAAAAATATATTAAAATAAAAATAAAAAACAATTTAGTATACTCTATTTAGTGATTTTACGGTATATATTATATAAATTAAACTTACTATATACGATAAGTATATACTATAAGCTTACTTTACAGTAAACATTTTCAAAAAAAAAATGTTTACCATAAATATTGAATTTACTATATATACACTATTTTTTTGACGGGTAATTTAGTCACTTCAGTTCTATGGGGTTCCCCCTAATGAAGTAAGGAGTGCCCTTAATAACGGCATAGCTAAAAAAGTAAGGTGTTTGCTTTTCCCACACCCCCTCCTACTCGAAACACACCCCATAAGGGTGTGAAATGACCAAAAGGCCAGGCCAAACCTCTTTTTTTTCACGAAATTTCACCTGTTCGAACACGGGCCTTCGAACAGGTTCGCACGAAGCCATTCGCGTGTGTTAAATATGGGGACACACCCTCTTGGGTGTTTTTCACCTGTTCGAATGGGGTCATGCGAACAGGTTCGAATGTGGTCATGCGAACATGTTCGCATGAGGCTATTCGAACCAGTGTTGCAGAGCGACAGATATTGGACGTCTCAGATTCCACCGACAGTTTTGATCAACGGCTTACAATCAGTCAAATGTGTGTCAGATAAAGGAGTGGATGTCAATCCCTTTGGAAAATGTGTCTGAACGGATAGAATTTAAACGGCTCAGATTTGTGATCTAAAAATGAAATCAACGGCTGACATTTCACCATGCCTATTATAAAAGGGGGTTCACATCCTCAGACCTTCTTCACCAAACCCTAATCTGCTTCTTCACCAAAACCTACTCTCCCTCTTGACAGCTACAACCAAGCTGAAATGGAATGGCAATTGTGCTCAACCCAGTACTCATCCACCAAATTCCTAACTGCCCTTCATCACCATGGGACTGTCACCACCGACGAACATGGTGTTGTGTTTCGTTGTCCTAACCATGTATTCTGCAGGATGAGTAAGGACATCACCTTCGCCCAACTGAAGGAAAAGGCTGAGAGGAAGATTCGTCCAGAGGGAGCGTGGCGTAAAGACGTGGCGCGTATACGTTACCGAAAGTACAACCGGCTTGATTACGGGACTGGCTATTTTACAGTTATGGAGATCCGCAACGATGACGACGTTGGGACCATGATGGAATATCATGCTACACTTCCGATGGGGCGACAAGTCTTAGAGTTGTACGTGGACACAATACGCACTCCAGAAGAGATCATTTATCTTCTGGAACAGGGACGACCGAAACACTAGTTTCTTAGTTAGTTGTTTGCTTATGTTGGTTTTATGTCTTTCGTATTTCATGTCTTTCGTATTTCATGTATGGTTATGGTTTGTAATAAAAAGGCAATAAATTTGCGCCAAATTAAGTAGATGACATCACAAAAATACTTAATAATATCAAAAGTAGTTAAATTATACAAAAGTTCCAAACAGTTAAATTATACAAATATCCCCCCTACTGGGTGTTGCGCCCCCTCCTCTGATACACATTGACGATCCTCCTCCTAAGCCTACGGAAGGGGTTGAGCAACCTCTTGATGCGCTGAAAGACGCTCCTGGTTGGCTCTGGGACATTATCATTGATGGTCCCATCCATCTCATCCACCATATCCAGGAGCTCTGGCAGCATCTGTCAAACAAATAACATAACATTATTTAAATAAGTAGATTTAAATAAGTAGAAGAAACTTATTACTGTAATTAACATAAAAAACACGTACCACACTGACATCCGGCTCATCCACAAGCTCTACATAATTTTCAGGGAAGGCAAAGGGATGTGAGACCCCAGAAAACCATGGAAAGTAGCCCGGCCTCATTCGAACGGTGTTCGCATGACCCCATTCGAACGGGTGTTCGCATGGCCTCATTCGAACGGTGTTCGCATGACCTCATTCGAACACCTTCGTTCCCAGAAACGTTCGGGGAAGGCCAACCGAACGCGTCGCATATGCAGAAAAAATAAAAACGATGAAATGGAAAGACAGGAAAGTGAGGGAGGGAGTACCTGGTGCGTAGAATGCGAGATTGAAGCTTCAAAAATGGTGGAGTTGAGATTGAGAGGGAGAGTGAGGGTGAGAAATCGAATTTGGGGTGGGGGAGGCGTTAGGGTTCGGTTGAGAGAGTGAAGGGGGTGTGAGAGTGTTTGGGAGGGAGAGTGAGAGATGAAATGTTTTTAATTGAAGGGTATTTTAGGGATTTAGGGGGTTTGGGGGTGTGTGGTGAGTAGGAGGGGGTGTGGGAAAAGTAAAATCCAAAAAGTAAAAGATTTCCAAGTGTTTCCAATTAGGCCCAATGCAATGGAAATAATATGAAGAACAAATACTCAAGGAATTGTTATTAACACCCTTACATTCCTTATGGCATCCCACATATGTCATTTTGGACAAAAATACTCCTTTTTTTAGAAGAAAATGGGTACCACAAACAATTTATCGTATGATAAAAAAAATTAGTAAACACATGTTAGCATTTTATCTCACAATTATGCAAAAATAAATGTTAGAAATTTTACAATAATGCTCACCAGATGCTAGAATCCTACACAAGTGAGATGCTAACCAAGTAGATTCTCATACAGTAGCAAGAGGCAATGGACATAAGGAAGTTGGAGAAGTGAATTCAATGTCAAACAAAATTAAATCACAATATCCAATGCAAGAATCATATACTAATGATGGCAACAATTGTTAATTTTATGCAACAACTGAAAAACGAGCCAGAAACCTTTGGAATCACACTAATGCTAATTCACCATTCTATTCCATCTTTTTTATGAAAATAAAACAAGTAGAGGAAATGTGGAGTTTAAAAATCTCTAATCATTCAATCTGCTATGATCAAAGAGTATGTCTAGTAACAATAGTTCAATTGTGGCAGTAGCTTGTGCTTAAATAATTACAGTATTCTATTTACTTAGGATCAATATATACTTTTAAATTAAGGTTCAGTAAGTATGAACACACACCTGCTGATATAATCTGAAATAGCATACATAAAAATATAATAAATATAAAAGTTTGATATATTTAAATAAATAAATTACACAGCTCATAATTATCCTCCACGTGATTTTATATTTTCAAATCGTTGATTAATGAGCTCAACATCAATATTAATGAATATATCCCTCTCAATATAAGGCACTAGACAGTCATTCATCCATGTATCCCCCGTTTGGTAACGCAACAAATCCTTCACAATCTTCATAACAGAAAAAGCTCTCTCTTCAGTTGTCGTTGCAACAGGCAAAATCATTGCCAACTTCAAAAGAAGATAAACCAATGGATAAACAACATGTTTTCCAGTTTCAACCATCTTCTCTTAAAGTTTGTCGAGTCCTTTCAAAGAAGCAAATTCAACATTGCTACGCATATCAATGATGTAAGTCTCTAGTTGTTTATCAAGCATTACTAAATCAACTGGAGAGAACTCATAGGGATAAATTCTTGCAAATTCAATCAACTTTGCCTTATCAAAAGTAGAGAACAAATTAGCCAGATCCAAAGAAGCCAAACAGAGGAGCAATTGAGTATTTATCTCACCAAAACGATCATTAAGATCCTGAAGTTGCGTGTCTAACAAGGTATTAAATAACTCAACACAATAGTGGTGCTCTTTTGTGGTGGCTTGAGTTTGGGCTTGACGTCGTGATTTCACCTTAACAAACATATCTTCCATATTAGGAACATCAGTGGAATTCTTATTGCAAAATAAAATTACTTCATGCAACAAAGACTCATCCATTATTCCTGATTGTTTGTAACCTCTGCTTTGTAATGTTAACCAAGTTCATAGCATTTATAATGTCTTTCCTTTGTAATGTTTGTGACAATTCATGTGAAATACCCAAGACATCTTTCATCAAATGCAAGGTGAATGCAAAATAAAAATCTAACTGATTTAGAAACCTATATGCCTTAGCTCTTTGATCTGACATTGTTCCCTCACTCTTCTTCTATAATTTCAAGAACCTCAACAATATCAGAGAACATCAATATCAAATTGCTCAAAGTTACATAATCAGAACTCCAATGAGTATCCGCAGCTCGATTAAGACTAGTTTCCTGATTAAGACCTTGCCCACTAGGAACTTCTCCTATTCCTAATGCCTCTCTAATATTTTCTATTTTTTTATCACGAATCATGTACATAAAAAGAGAGTAAATTTCTAAGTGTCCTTGGGCAGCAGCAACAAAAGTAGGTTGCAATTGATGAGCAAACCAATATACATAATATGCACATGGATTCTCCTTTAAAATCAAACTTTTAAGGCCATTAAATTGTTGTTGAATGTTGCCAGCACCATCATAACTTTGTCCACGGATTCTTGATATACTCAGTCCATTTTTGCATAACAGTTCATCAATTGCTAATTTCAATGATGAAGCAATGATATCCTTAACATCAACAATACCAAGAAAACGCTCAACAATACTCCCAGTTTTATTAACATAACGCAAAGCAACTGCCATTTGTGGTTCACTTTCTATATCAAGAGCTTCATCAACAAGAATAGCAAACAATTCATTTCCAATATCAGCAACTATAGCCGCAGTAGTTTCTAATGCAGCAGAGTGAACAATATCCCTTTGGATTGGAATAGTTAACTGATGGTTTTCAAAAGCTTTTTCCATGTCAATCATCTTTATCAATTCATTGTGAAATTCAATCAAGGAACTTAATTTGACTAGCAGAACTGGTAGACTCCTCCTCATCCTCACAAAAAGCCCATCCTTGCTTCAATATAAGGGAAATGCAGTCAACTGATGCTTTTAAACGTTTTCGGTACATATCACGATCTTGATCAGAATTCCTAGACATCGCAGTGCCAATTTGTTGATTTTGATTCATCAAATCTTGATATTTCTTCCAAGCAATGTAATGAGCACTATAAGAGTCATATGCTTATGTTAGTCAAGATATGTACATGCAGACAAATCCTAAAAGTTAAAACATGCATACAATAATATCACAGACAAATAATGAAGCCCCAATCTACTCTTGCATAAGTATGCATTGCAATTATATAACTAACAATTGGAATTAACAGTGTGTTAGGTGTACACCTACACAGCATACATAAAAGCATATAAAAGCATTGCATATGTGTGTGTGTTTTTGGATTCTAAACCCTATTCATTCTGTTGTGCTAACTAACTAACCCTAACAAACTAACAAACTCTAAATCAATTGAAAATGGTTTCTAACTGAAAACTATTTAACAGAAAGTGCAAACAACTAAGTCTAATACAAAGACATTAGAGTTCCTTGTTCTAATACAGTTTTTTTGTTCCAATATTTTAACAATAGGGTTTTGAAAAGAAAACATGAGTGAACCTGAATGACAGCAATGTGAGACGACGAGTTCAAGCTTGAGAGTGAACCGGTCCTTACCAAGAAGTATCGCAGATTTAGAAAAGCTCCTTCACAAGCGATGATTTTTTTGCAGTGGACAGTGATTTTCAGAGGAGGGCAAAAGAGAAAGGCAGAGAGTTTCTTCAATTAACATCCAATTTTGACATCTTAGAAACTTGACATTTGTCAAAAAAAAATGAGGGCAAACTTGTAAAAGTACAAAAAAAAAACAAGCTTTTTTCAGCTTTTTCAAGAGGGTAGCAGGTGCTGCTGACAAAAACAAAATGCCAGATATTGGTGGTGCTGACAAAAACAAAAAAACGGCTGACTAAAAAAAGTAAAAAGATGAACTTTATGCTGAGAAAGGAAAAAGATGTCAGTAAAAAAATATGAAAAAGGGAAGTTTATGCAATGAGAGAGAAATCAAAAGGAAAGGAAGAAAAATGAACTGGTACTTTAACTTCTGCAAAAAAAAATGCTAATATCTATCTACTCTATTATAATAAATCAATATACTAGCAAAATGTCCAATTTAGACATCTTAGAAGCATGACATTTGTCAAAAAATGAGGGAAAAATTGTAAAAGTACCAAACAAAACCAGCTTTTTTCAGCTTTTTCAAGAGGGTAGCAGGTGTTGACAAAAACAAAAAGCCAGATATTGTTGGTGCTGACAAAAACAAAAAAACGGCTAACAATAAAAAGTAAAAAGATGAACTTTATGCTGAGAAAGGAAAAAGATGTCAGCAAAAAAATATGAAAAAGGAAAGTTTATGCAATTAGAGAGAAATCGAAAGGAAAGGAAGAAAAATGAACTGGTCAAAAAAAAATGATAACATCTACTCTATTATATCTACTCTATTATAATAAATGTCCAATTTAGACATTTTAGAAACTTGACATTTGTCAAAAAATGAGGCCAAAATTGTAAAAGTACAAAAAAAAAACCAGCTTTTTTCAGCTTTTTCAAGAGGGTAGCAGGTGCTGACAAAAACAAAAAGCCAGATATTGTTGGTGCTGGCAAAAACAAAAAACGGCTGACAAAAAAATGTAAAAAGATGAACTTTATGCCGAGAAAGGAAAAAGATGTTAGCAAAAAAATATGAAAAAGGGAAGTTTATGCAATGAGAGAGAAATCAAAAGGAAAGGAAGAAAAATGAACTGGTACTTTAACTGAGCCTGCAAAAAAAAATGCTAATATTTTAATTAAACAAAACTTTCAATGTACGGATAATTTAACAATTTGCATCCCCCAATCTTGCATCCCCCAAATGATGCCAGTAGATGCACGGGTGCTTTAACTGAGTCTACAAAAAAAAATACTAAAACTTTCGATGTGTCAAAAATTGTCTATTAAAATACTAATTTGTTATAACTATCTATTAAAATTACTAAAATCAATCATTTTAACTACTAACAAAACTTTCAATGTGTCAAAAAAAAACTTTAGAAAAAAATTATTTTAATAATCTAATATTTTAATTTAAATAATTTAATAAATATTAATAGATCTAGAATTTACTATTTACTATAATCTATCAATTAAAACTACTAAAATCAATCAATTTAACCACTAACAATTATAAAAAAAAATGTAACCACTAACAAAAATTCCAAAGTATTTTTTAATAATTTAATTAAAATGATTAAATTAATATTAAATGATCTAAAATTTACTATTTACAATAATCTCTTGAAACTATTAAAACAAATCAATTTAACCACTAATGATTGTCAAAAAAGAATATAACCACTATCAAAAATTCAAAAATAACTTTTTTAAGTAATTTAATAAAATTGATTAAATTAATATTAAATGATCAAGCAACGAGAGACTGGCAATGGAATCGGCAACTAGACCGACAACGAGAGTGCCAACGGGAGTGGCAACGAGAGACTGATAATGAGATCGGTAACTAGACCGGCAACGAGAGTGGCAACGGGAGTGGCAACGATAGAGGTAACGAGAACGGCAACAAGAGTGCCAACGGGAGAAGGGCCAACAGGAGTGCGAACGGGAGTGCCAACGGGGATGCAAACGGGAGGGCCAACTAGGATGCATATTTTACCTAAAATCTCATTTTTCATTGTTACTTCATTATTAACATTATTAACGGGAGTGACAACGAGAGAGGTAACGAGAGCATCAACGGGAGGGCCAACGAGGATGCAAACGGGAGTGTCAACGGGGATGCGTATTTTACATCTAATGTCCAAATACATTATTATAAATCAATATAATTCTGATTGTTCTCCTTTAATTTCTTCGACTCAATACAATTCTCATTTGTATGTTATATGCATAATACATATCTCTTTCCACTTTGAATTTCAAATCATACATTTTTGGACATTGTTCACAACTTATGATTATCTTCCAAATTACTATTATGACTTCATGGCAATACACCGACCATACAGTATCACCCGTGCGTATGCACGGGTAAAATACTAGTTGGAGATAAAAGACCGAAAGACGTATTTAGCCGTTGAGTATAATCTTGGGCTGGGTCGGGGCCTATTTCCCAATTTTTATCATGGGATAAAATTCCATTTTAAAAGGGTTGGACTTCTTAGGACCCCCTCTACTCACCACACATCACCTAATCATCTACTCTATTATAATAAATCAATATACTAGCAAAATGTCCAATTTAGACATCTTAGAAACTTGACATTAATCTATTATAATAAATCAATATACTAGCAAAATGTCCAATTTAGACATTTTAGAAACTTGACATCTGTCCAAAAATAAGGGCAAAATTGTAAAAGTGCCAAAAAAACCAGCTTTTTTTCAGCTTTTTCAAGAGGGTAGCAGGTGCTGACAAAAACATAAAGGCAGATATTGTTGGTGCTGACAAAAACAAAAAAAAGTAAAAAGATGAACTTTATGCTGAGAAAGGAAAAAGATGTCAGCAAAAAAATATGAAAAAGGGAAGTTTATGCAACGAGAGAGAAATCAAAAGAAAAGGAAGAAAAAGGAACTGGTACTTTAACTGAGTCTGCAAAAAAAAATGCTAATATTTTAATTAAACAAAACTTTCAATGTACGGATAATTTACCAATTTGCATCCCCAGTTTTGCATCCCCCAAATGATGCCGGTAGATGCACGGGTGCTTTAACTGAGTCTACAAAAAAAAATACTAAAACTTTCGATGTGTCAAAAATTATCTATTAAAATACTAATTTGTTATAACTATCTATTAAAATTACTAAAATCAATAATTTTAACTACTAACAAAACTTTCAATGTGTCAAAAAAAACTTTAGAAAAAAATTATTTTAATAATCTAATATTTTAATTAAAATAATTTAATTAATATTAATAGATCTAGAATTTACTATTTACTATAATCTATCTATTAAAACTACTAAAATCAATCAATTTAACCACTAACAATTATAAAAAAATGTAACCACTAACAAAAATTCCAAATTATTTTTTAATAATTTAATTAAAATGATTAAATTAATATTAAATGATCTAAAATTTACTATTTACAATAATCTATTGAAACTATTAAAACAAATCAATTTAACCACTAACGATTGTCAAAAAAGAATATAACCGCTATCAAAAATTCAAAAATAACTTTTTTAAGTAATTTAATAAAATTGATTAAATTAATATTAAATGATATAGCAACGAGAGACTGGCAATGAAATCGGCAACCAGACCGGCAACGAGAGTGCCAACGGGAGTGGCAACGAGAGACTGATAATGGGATCGGCAACTAGACCGGCAACGAGAGTGGCAACGGAAGTGGCAACGATAGAGGTAACGAGAGCGCCAACGGGAGAAGGGCCAACAGGAGAGCGAACGGGAGTGCCAACGGGGATGCAAACGAGAGGGCCAACTAGGATGCATATTTTACCTAAAATCTCATTTTTCATTTTTACTTCATTATTAATATTATTAACGGGAGTGACAACGAGAGGTAACGAGAGCGCCAATGGGAGGGCCAACGAGAGACTCAATATAATTCTCATTTGTATGTTATATGCATAATACATATCTCTTTCCACTTTGAATTTCAAATCATACATTTTTGGACATTGTTCACAACTTATGATTATCTTCCAAATTACTATTACGACTTCATGGCAATACACCGACCATACAGTATCACCCGTGCGTATGCACGGGTAAAATACTAGTTGGAGATAAAAGACCGAAAGACGTATTTAGCCGTTGAGTATAATCTTGGGCTGGGTCGGGGCCTATTTCCCAATTTTTATCATGGGATAAAATTCCATTTTAAAAGGGTTGGACTTCTTACGACCCCCTCTACTCACCACACAACACCTAATCATCTACTCTATTATAATAAATCAATATACTAACAAAATGTCCAATTTAGACATCTTAGAAACTTGACTTACTCTATTATAATAAATCAATATACTAGCAAAATTTCTAATTTAGACATTTTAGAAACTTGACATTTGTCAAAAAATGAGGGCAAAATTGTAAAAGTACCAAAAAAACCAGCTTTTTTCAGCTTTTTCAAGAGGGTAGCAGGTGCTGACAAAAACAAAAAAGGCAGATATTGTTGGTGCTGACAAAAACAAAAAAAACGGCTAACAAAAAAAAGTAAAAAGATGAACTTTATGCTGAGAAAGGAAAAAGATGTCAGCAAAAAAATATGAAAAATGGAAGTTTCTACAATGAGAGAGAAATCAAAAGGAAAGGAAGAAAAAGGAACGGGTACTTTAACTGAGTCTGCAAAATAAATGCTAATATTTTAATTAAACAAAACTTTCAATGTACCGATAATTTAACAATTTGCATCCCCCAATTTTGCATCCCCCAAATGATGCGAGTAGATGCACGGGTGCTTTAACTGAGTCTACAAAAAAAATACTAAAACTTTCGATGTGTCAAAAATTATCTATTAAAATACTAATTTGTTATAACTATCTATTAAAATTACTAAAATCAATCATTTTAACTACTAACAAAACTTTGAATGTGTCAAAAAAAAACTTTAGAAAAAAATTATTTTAATAATATAATATTTTAATTAAAATAATTTTATTAATATTAATAGATCTAGAATTTACTATTTACTATAATCTATGTATTAAAACTACTAAAATCAATCAATTTAACCACTAACAATTATAAAAAAAAATGTAACCACTAACAAAAATTCCAAAGTATTTTTTAATAATTTAATTAAAATTATTAAATTAATATTAAATGATTTAAAATTTACTATTTACAATAATCTATTGAAACTATTAAAACAAATCAATTTAACCACTAACGATTGTCAAAAAAGAATATAACCACTATCAAAATTTCAAAAATAACTTTAAGTAATTTAATAAAATTGATTAAATTAATATTAAATGATATAGCAACGAGAGACTGGCAATGGAATCGGCAACTAGACCGGCAACGAGAGTGCCAACGGGAGTGGCAACGAGAGACTGATAATGGGATCAAAAACTAGACCGGCAACGAGAGTGGCAACAGGAGTGGCAACGATAGAGGTAACGAGAGCGCCAACAGAAGTGCCAACGGGAGAAGGGTCAACAGGAGTGCGAACGGGAGTGCCAACGGGGATGCAAACGGGAGGGCCAACTAGGATGCATATTTTACCTAAAATCTCATTTTTCATTTTTACTTCATTATTAACATTATTAACGTGAGTGACAACGAGAGAGGTAACGAGAGCGCCAACGAGGATGCAAACGGGAGTGTCAACGGGGATGCATATTTTACATTTAATTTCCAAATACATTATTATGGATCAATATAATTCTGATTGTTAATCTCATTTAATTTCTTCGACTCAATATAATTCTCATTTGTATGTTATATGACATAATACCTATCTCTTTCCAATTTGAATTTCAAATCATACATTTTGGACATTGTTCACAACTTATTATTATCTTCCAAATTACTATTATGACTTCATGACAATACACCGACCATACAGTATCACCCATGCGTATGCACGGGTAAAATACTAGTTGGAGATAAAAGACCGAAAGACGTATTTAGCCGTTGAGTATAATCTTGGACTGGGCCGGGGCCTATTTTCCAATTTTTATCATGGGATAAAATTCCATTTTAAAAGGGCTGGACTTCTTACGATCCCCTCTACTCACCACACATCACCTAATCATGTAAAAAGACCAAAAGGCCATTAATGAAATAAAAAGTTTTCGGTGCGTCTCTTTTTTTTGGGATTCGTCACGTAGGACAATATGGTATTGTACTCGTTCGGTTCCATAGTGACGTGTCGTATCACTTGCCAAACACCCTCATGTGCATGTATTTTTAACAGGTACAGTACTATAGTACCGAACTGGTTCGATACTATAGTACCGTACGGTATCAGGACAGTGATGTTTTCAAGGTACTTGAGCATTTTGTCCAATGCTATCCAATGCAGAAATATGATAAATTCGTGTAATTGTAAAGTTTAATACTCCAATCAACATGCTTTGAGAATTTCTTATCTCCATCTTGCCAATGCGTTAAATACTAAATTTTGTAAAGTGTCAGATTTCTATGAGGGAAAGGAATATCAGATTCTGAAAAATTGTTCATCATTCAACCATGTGGGTTCCAAATCATCAAAGGACTATCTTCATCCAACAACCTTTCCCTTCAAGAAGAACTTCAATAGGTGTATTATTTGGATAACCTCCAAGCGATGGACCTTTGGAGTGATGATGATCCCCAAATTGAACCCCTGCAATCAATGATTTAAGAGAGAAAGAAAGGAGATTAGGAGAAGAGTTCACATACCTTGTGATGATTGATGCAAAAAAAATGCAGGGAGGTTTGGATGGAGTTTACGCAGTGTACAAGGAAAGGGAAGTGGTTCGGTACCAATGAACCAATCTGGTACGGTACTTTGGTACTGAACCAGTTCGGTACTGAGGTAGCGTACTAGTCCAAAACGTAGTATGTAGGGTTTGGGAGCGTGTTTCACATGAAGGTATTTTTGAAATATTTAATGTTTGGGGATACATGGTGAGTAGAGGGGATTGTAAGAAGTCTAGGTCTTTTAAAAAATTAACAAAAGCTAAAAAGGATTACTATGCCCCTTTAAAAGCAAATTTGATTTTAGAGTAAGTGACAATGAAATATTTTCATGTCAATGCAACATAAAGTAACCTTAGGTACTTTAAAGTACTCGAATACCTTTTGAGTTAATAGTTAGTTTGACACTTCAAATTTTAAAAAATTTTAGTTTAATCTCTGACATTAACAATATTATTGATTAGTTCCTGACATTTTTATATGTTATTTTGTCTAGTCCATCAAATTCTCTATGTTTGGTTCCTGACTTATACAACTTAATATCAATTAAGTCTCTAGCTTTTACAACTTAGTATCAGTTTGGTCCCTGATATTTGAAAAAGTCAAGAACCTAATTGATATTAGATTGTAAAAGTCAGGGATCACACTGACATCGAGAATTTGAGAGACTAAATTGAATACATTTATGTTTGGATGGAGGGTCTAGGAGGAGAGGGGCGCTTGATTTTCAACTTCAAATTGAGGAGGCTATAAAATATTTCTAAACAAAAATGAAGTGTGATTAACAATGTTTTATCATTATCTATCATATTATTATTTTAATATTTTAAAATCTCAAATAGATATTAAAATATAGACCAAACCCTCCAAAGTCCTACCCTCAAAAACTCTCCCAAGCCCCCTTTACAAACATACTCTTAGAAATGTCAGGACTAGACTAAACTTTTCTGAAATTTGAGAGACTAAATTACCTATTAACTCAATATTTTTTTCCTAAGTACAATGGGACATTGAATATCGTATTTACTATTACAATTTTTTTAAGTTGCATTATTAAAAGTAAAGTGTATGTTTGGTTCTACTTCCAAATCCCGTAGACTCGAGTTTGTAAGAGAAAAACAAGTTGACTATGTAAAAAGTTTGTTTGGGTCTTCTTTTGTGAAATCGACTCTTATGCTCAAAATTGAGTCTGCTTGAAGCTACTATTTGTAACTTTTAAGGTGAGCTAGAATTGATTCCATCTATTATATATTTATTATTCCTCAATTACCCTGGTTATTTTTTAAAAATTTATTTTCACTACAAAACATGTAATGTTATGACGGTTTTGCTAATACTATACCTAAAAGTAATTTGGATCCATACTAACCAAACAACACGTATTGATAGAAACCACTTTTTCTTGAGTGTATCCAAACATAAATTACGTTATGTTCAACTCACTTTTAATCAAAATCAATTTTACAAAATCAGTTCTGTCAAAAATCAATTTTCGCCCCGCAGAACAAAACACACGCCAATTCTCTTAAGAGTTTGAATTGTTATAGAAAAACTCGTTAACAATTCTATTGCATCTAACATCGCACAGTAACCCTACCTTTCATAAGGGTGTGGTACTGAAGATTAGGAGCACATGAACAAATGGTTAAGCTTCGCCACTACCTATTCGATGCGACAAAAACACACATTTCAAGTGATGTATATATTTTTATTATATCATAGGCGCAAAGTATCTATTGATTTAATCGTAACTAATCAATCAATCAGACATCTAATTGAACATTTTTTTTAAATCTTTCCTCCTAAACACATTTTTTTCTATCCATAAACCTCAGCCGAAATATTGCTTTAAGAATCCAAATTAAATTCTACGCTTACATAGATGAAACTTCCACGGGAAGGGATGCCTTTTCATTTTTTGAATTTGATATGTTCTTCTACTATACAAAAAATGATGTAACGCATGTGATGAAAGTACTAATTGATAAAGATATGAGGAAAAATAAATCCAAGTTTGAAAACATTTATACAAGACCAAAACTTATGGGATACGTTAAATTTGGTCAAAGAATCCGATGCTACTATGTATCCCTTTAAAGTACAATAGAGACAAGTGGTAATATAATGCTCAACAAATTAAAATCCTCCTCCACTTCCATCCATTGTGTGACTATGATAGATAGACAGTAAACTCAACTAATTAAGACATGACCTTTTTTCATGGTAACCAATCCTTGGGTGGCGGTGGGATTACTTTTGATGTCCACTCAAAAGAAGAGAAAAAATATTTGTTGATTTATGGGTCCAATCGTGAATCATCCCATGAAAATAAACTACTACTATTTCAAAAAGAATGTGATGGTACTTGAATTCAATATTAATATGATTTCAATTGGACTGATGGATTCTGATTTTGGAGATACTCCTGAAACCTAGTTTCTCCAACGTTAGAGGGATGTGTTGTACATGTTTGGTAACTAGATTCCAAAATATGTTATTCATTTATATAGAAAAGCTAAAGCTCGATAGTTATTTTATAATTGTGTCAAAAAAACATAGTTATTTTATAATTGGAAGATACTTGTGTTGTTTTAAGAGAGAAAGATAATTATTTTATAATTGGGAGTGATGGTTTGAGGGAGAGAGAGAGATAGTCGAAGGGGGTGAGAGAGAGAGAGAGAGAGGTGACATGCGAATGGAGAAAGAAGGAGAGGTGTGATTTTGTGAGAGAGGGAGAGTGTGGAAGTAAGTGTTTTGGTGGAGGGAAGTTTTGGAATTTTAGGATTTAGGGGGTGTGTGATCAGCATGAGGAGTGGGAAAAGCATGAGCCTTATATGTTTAGTATATGTTGTATTTGTATCATTCTGTTATGTACAGTTAGGCTATGGATCTGTTGTAGCTATCATTCGGAGTCTCAAGATTTTTCTACGCCCTTGTTGGCCCATATACCCCCCTAATTACCTAAACTTCCAATTTTACCCTTTAATTTTAATTTTAAAACATACCTCCACAAATTTTTGTTCATTCCGGAATATGGTTTTAACATAAATCCGGAGTTTATTTTTTGACTTCCGAATTTATGTTTTTGAGATAAATCCGGAATTAAAAAAAAGGATACATACCAGATTTATGTCAAAAACATAAATCTGGAATGTAAGGCTCTGTTCGGGGTGGTTTTCTGTTTTGAAATTTTCAAAAACCAAAACCAGTTTCTGTTTTGAGTTTTAAAATTTTCAAAATCAAAACCAAATTTAGTTTTGAGTAAAGAAATTTTCAAAAATCAAAGTCAGTTTCAAACATAAACATAAAAATAAATATTCATCATAAATCTATCTCAATCAAAACAATATATAACATTAGGTTTGAAAAAGAATTAAAATATTACAAATGTATGATGTATTTATTTGGTAATAATTTTAATAATAGTGGTTGTAAGTAGTAATTGTCAACAAACACTTGACGGAGTGGTGGTCGGCGGTGTCCGAAGCGGTGGTCAGAATAGTGGTCGCCGATGGCTGAAGTGGTGGTCGACGGTGGCCGGAGTGGTGGTCACAATGGTTGAAGTAGTGGTTGGTGATAGGTAACAGTGGTCAGAGTGATAGTTGGTGGTGGTCAGATTGATGATCACAGGTGGTCATAGCGGTTGTCGGAGGTGGTCAGTGTGATAGTCGAAGTGGTGGTTGGTGGTGGTCGAAGTAGTGGCTAACGGTGGTCACAGTGGTGGTTGACCGTGGTTGGGGTGGTGGTTGGCGGTGGTCGGATGGTGATCGGCAGTGGTCGGAGGGGTGGTTGGCAGTGGCCAGAGTGGTCGTTGATGGTGGTTGAAGTAGCTGTTGGTAATGGTTGTGATGGTTGGAGTGATAATTGGTGGTGGTCAGATTGATGATCAGAGGTGGCCATAGTGGTGCTTGACAGTGATCAGAGTGATGGTCGAAGTGGGGGGTCGAAGATGGCCAGAATGGTGGTCGTCGGTGGCCGGAATGGTGGTCAGTGGTGGTTGGAGGTGGTTAGAGATGGTCATAGTAGTGGTCAGTGGTGGTCAGAGTGGTGGTTAGTGGTGGTTGAAGTGGTGGTCGAAGTGGTGGTTGGTGGTGACCAGAGGGTGGTCGGCGTATGATAGTAATTGTGCATTTATACCGTAATTGACAAGTAATAACATGCCAACAGCCAGACTAGTTATAGATGATGCAACAGGATAAGCAGTTAAAACAACCACAAGCAAGCATATAGGAGGGGAACTATGGAGCCACTCATCCACAAGCATATCAATTTCACCTAGCACGACCTTTTAAGTTGAAAGACAGTTCCAGAAAATATAATTTTACAAGGTAATTATAACTTAAGAGGTCAAACCTGAGGAGACTAAAAAGTTGGCAAAAATAACTTAAGAGGTCAAACCTGACTTCGAAGCAATTGTTGCAGAAGCATCCAACCCTGAGGAGACTAAGAGGAAGAGACAAAAAAGAATCAAGCTTGTCCAACAAGGGCAAGCAACAGACTGAGGAGTGAAACCCCAAAACAGTAAAACTTTCCTTTGAAAGTTGATATATATCTTTTGTATGACTGTCTTATATATATATATATATATATATATATATATTGTGAACATAGCATATGCAGGTGTTTTCAGTTTGTTCTCCCTTATTATATAAGCAGTGAGGACACTGCTGATGCTTAAGTTGGGGGAGGGGGCGGGGAGAACTAAATATTTTGTGAACTTTGAATATTTTGTGAAACATAATATATGCTATGTTATAATATGGTGTATGTATGTAAGTTCGCGATAATGTTAAGTAGCTGTAGTTGTTTGTATTAATGGTTTACATATTTTAGAAGCATGATCAGCTGAACAAATTTTTGCAAAAAAAGAAAAAAAAAGTGCCTTTTTGAACTTAATTTTTTGGAAAACCAAAACTTTGTTTGCAAAGTAGCCTAAGTTCTAAACAAATGATCAAGGTTATTACTGCTTTTACACTTAACAACTTATTTTTTTTTGAGATTAAAACTGTGGAGGGGGATCTTCACAGCCCCGGCGAGTAAGCACGGCAATTGGTCATCTCACCTCCCCAAGGAAATTACAGTTAACAACTTAGCTTAGAAAGGAACTTAGCTAACTAAAAAATTAACTGAATGCAAAGGATAGCAATAGTGACCCAAGATCAATTGCTAAATTTTTACTAAAAATATAGAATAGCATAAAGAATTAATTTTGGAAGTGCATCAGTGATATTAAGGCTAAGTATGATAAATATAGGAAAACTAGTACAATATGATTACAAATTGCTACAAAATGCAATATCTTGTAATATTTTGAATGCTCTAGCAATTTTGAACCTCATATGAACCTGGGCATTGTTGGCACCTTTAAGAGCTTCCTTATTCGCGTAAGTTTGAACACTCTGAGCTTTCTGCTTGTAATTCACATTATTAACCTTTAATTTAGGAACATATTTAGAAGTTTGTTTTGCCTGAGCAACATATTCTTTGATCTTTTGTTCCTTATTATTTTCCACATTAGAGTGTGTCCTTTTATTACAATTATTAGTGTTACAATTCATACAAAAGGAAGGCATATTTTCTTTCTCAATACCCACAAAGAAAGCATAATATGACCTCTCAACCAGAATTTGATTCATAAGCTTTGACTTCAATCCTATATTATCAACTAGGATGCGTGCAAAATGACCAAATGATCTGTCAAAAAATTCTAACATATTGTATCATCTAAACTAATTGGTGTGCCAACACTGCTAGCAATAGAAAAAAGCTTTGGGGTGATGTTTTAGATGATGATGTTGTTGATCCTATGGCTATAGATACCCAAGGACAGTTGTGACGGATAATAATTTTGAATCGGTTGTGTCCAAGTCCCAAAAGAAGAAATTACGGCAAAAAAGGACACTGGTTGTAGGTTATATAATACTCGTTCCAAGGCAAATTTTGTCTCTGCCTTATTTTGATCTGACTAATGTAATTTAGTCATTTAAATTGCCTTTTAATTTGCCTTTAGGTTCGATTTGGATTAGAGGTTTTTCGCTGTAACAAGTTACGAACGCCCTATTATTGCTTAGATTTTAATTCCTTTTCATGTCAAGGGTATTGGTCTAGTACCCCCAGTGATGAAATAACTTGGAGTCGGATTTTATTTACCTCCCGGTCGAACTCCTAATTATTCAGAGCCCCTTTCCCCTGGACACCAGAGTGAGATCAAAGACAAAAGGGAAGGAGGAAAAGCAGATTATCGTGAATATTACCAAATCTCTAAACATATAAAGAACGAGAATAGGACCATATATATGATTGAGATTAGATGGTGCCTATTTTGACTTTGGCAAAACAAAGACAGATTGTATGTGACTCGCATGTGAATCGTCTGATCTTAATTGAATGGATCAAATTGCCGACTCCACCTGACTGCAGCAAATCCATATTCTAATGTTAGAGGATGCACAAGGCGATAATCCACACTCACATAAGGCATGATTTTGGAGAAGGAAGTTAGGGTGGAGCTGATAGGTTAGGGAAGCAAGGACCGAGTTAGGACTATAAGAGATCCAATGCATGCAGGTTGCATAAGTGGCCTGGGTTACACCGATATGCAACTGTTGTTTATCTTTTGTTAGCATTGAAGTTATCCTACATTGCAAGATTGCTTACTTATTTAAGATTGAAAGTGTTTGTAGAAGCAATGCAAACTAGCCATTGCTTATGAGTAAAATTCAATAAGTTAGCCTCACCAAATTAATATTTTAATTTGAAGTAAAGTTGGCTCCAAATATTTTAATATAAAAATGTAAGTGTTTATAAATTGCATAGTTTATTATTATTATTATTATTATTATTATTATTATTATTATTATTATTATTATTATTGTTGTTGTTTGCTTATAATAAATACCGAAATGATATTCAACAATATTGATAACAAACTCATTATTCAACGATTTCTTAATATGAAATCAAGTAGATGATGACTATTAGGTGTGTAATTTATTTAATTTACTATATTAAAAATTTAAATTTATGACATTTTCAACAATACAAGTGTTTATTGGTAAAAAAAAAACAATCCATGTGTTTAAAAAAACTTATACGCTAGATTAGAGTCCTAGGTCCGCCACCGAAAATGGTTATACAACTCAAAATGAGTTGCTTATCCTTCTAGCAATAGAAATGCTCCAAGGATAAAAGGTAGACCGAATTGAGTTGCTTATCCTTCTAGCAATAGAAATGCTCCACGGATAAAAGGTAGACCGAATCTAACCCATAGACTAACTAGATTGGACCAAAACAATTCATCTTTTTCTAGACCTCTAGTTAACGAGTTCAATCCAATTCATAATAGCAAGTCAAGTCAAGTGTGTCAAAATTTTCACCATGACAATAACAACATCTATCCTTTTAAATTTACGCAGAGTTATGTACTGCTAGGATCATGAGGCGACAAAGATTCAGAGGATGAAGTCATAGTGTATACCCCACCATGGACATGATACTGTCATTTCAGATTGCGTCACCCATGTGTCATACGCATTCAAACTTAGCATAATTTTGCACCTTCCAAACAAATTACAAATGAATCATCCATTCCGCGAAGCCGACACATTTGGGTTATTATTATCAGCAACCAGGCAGAAACGTGCCAATACATCCATCAAAATGTGTACTACTATTAGTTTTCTTTACTTCGGACGCTTTCTGATTATTTATGGAGTGTCTCAACGTTTTTAATGAAAGATTTATCTTCATTCATGTTTAGGATTAAATTTCATACTGATTAATACCGAGTTTGTCCATTGTGAGAATCAAATCCGAGAGCATTGTGTCGACCCCTTATGTCACTGAACCAACGATATTGGTTTATGTTTACTAATTGTAGATACTAATTCCTTGATCCGGGTAGGACCACAATGGGCGACAAAGTTCTCACTCAAGAGATTTAACACTGTTGCATGTCTAAGACTCAATTCGGACCCAAAACCTTAGTTAAGCTGTAAGAGACATCTACTATCTCATTGTGACTTTTAAGGTAGAATAATATCTCATATAGAGTTTCAATGCATAAAATCTATTTCCTTTTTAGAATCATCTCATGTATTATTTCTCCAAAATTAGAATTTGAGTGTGTTGAATCTAAAACAAACGCACTCAGTATATCATAGATCGATGGTAGAGAATCGTTTAGAGCTCCAAAAATGATAGATGTTGCTCTGAGAGGTAAAATTCACCATTTCAATATTTTCTTTCCATCCTTTCTCCCCTTCACAAATTATTGTTAAGAAAAATAACATAGAAAAATTAATTGAGCACAATCGAACTATATATACCTCACAACTCTCTAAGACAACAATATAAGAGAGAAAAAAAAGTTAGAATTGACTAAAAAAATGGAGTAAATTTTCCATGAAAAATATTGTGTGGATTGAAAATTTAAATGTTAATTAAGGTTGACGTGGACCTAAATTTATTTTACATATACAAAAGTTAAGTTGCTTTCAAAATGAAATATAAATGTTCTTAGAAAAAAGCTAGTATTATAAATGTATGTGTTGTGCATGGTGACCAGGACTGGGAGTGCCACCACGCATAAGGCTATGTGTGATTATAAGAAGAAGAAGCCTTTTGGTCCACTCATAATATCTATATCATACATTATTGATTCCTCAACTAAACCACGTCATTCATTTCCCACTGATTTCAGAATCCGCCCACCCAATCAAAATAGAGTATTGCAACAAAAAAGTCAAACAACTTGTATCTCAATCAATAATATATGGGTAAAAAAATTATCGGCCCTAGAGAAATGGTGTACTGATGCACGACTGTTTTAAAACCATTAATTAGACCAGCACCGGTGGCGGATCTAGTCATAGCTCAGAGGAGTCAACCGCAAACCCTGAAAAATGAAAATTAGCATCAATACCCCTACCATAAAAAGTTTGCATACCATGCATGAAAATAGTTTTTGCAATCAAGCTCCTACTTTTGCATCAACCCAATGCACCGCATTGACACAATCACTAACTAAATTTAGGACATGGTTGAATGACTGTCTAATGACTTATATTGAGAGAGATGAAATTAATAACATTGACATTGAGCTCATTAAAATCGCGTAAATGACTATTAGGAGGTGTATAATGACATTTACTTTTATTACTAGTGATGTGTGTGCTTTAAAAACTTTGAACCCCGGACCTAGATCCGTCACCGATCAGCACCTTTTACATCTTTATTTCATCAAGAGTCTAGCTTAATGAGGATGCTTTTGTTTTTCCTCCACTCCACACTTCCGCCTATAGCGGTCAAATTGGGCCGCTCGGGGCCCACTGAGTAAAAACACAAAAACAAGTTGGATTAGGATGTATTTAGCCCAGCCAAAACTACTGAGTTAGTGGGTCGGCCCGATCCAGACCAACATTTAATAAAGAAAACCACAAAATGTGTAAAAAAACATAAAAAAAAAAATGAGTATAGCTTGGCCCACGGGCCAACAGGGTTGAACCAAAATAACCCAATTCTCTTTTTTGGACTTCTATTTAGCGAGCCCAACCAAACTTTTGCCTCACCCTCCTCTTCGGCATCACTTTCGCCGCAACCATCGATTTACATTTTCACTATTTTTTTTATAAATTTTGCCATTTTCACTATTGATAGTTCTATCTTAGCACTAGTACAAAAAGGGGATTTAAAGTCGGGCAATTGGACATTTAAAGTCGGGCGCCAATCCGACTTCTGTTAAGGCGACTTCGTATGTCAGGAGAGTTAAAGTGGGCCGACTTCATAAGTTTGTTTCTAAGTCAAACTTTTAGCCACTTGACTTTAATAGCGAGTGTTCGTTTTAGCTGATGGGAGGTTAGCTAAAAAAATCATGGCAAATTAACCACAATTTATAAGAAAAAATTTGGCAAGGAAATACCTCAAATTAACCACAATTAACTAGGCTTGGATTTTTGCTTCTTCTCTCTGATACCTGCAATAGTTCAAATCACAAACTTAATTACCATCGGTTAGAAAGAACAAACAGAGAATGCATACCAAATACAAAGAACACAGATTTCACCTCTTCAAGAGACTGATTCAGTTCTGAAAAATTAGTTTGGCTGATAGGAGGTTGCTTCAAGATCCTTTTACCTTTCCTAGTAGTAGTAGCACCACCATCACCGGATGAATTCAAAGACCAACTAGGGTCAAAATCAACACCACGTTTGACCAATTCCTTCCCTTTTGGAGTTTCTCATTTTCCTGACACCAAACCCAAAGCTTCACGAGGAAGTCTCTGTCCACTTCGTTTCCAGCACCAGTGGCGGTTCTAAATCATTGAGATAGAAGCAATGGGTTGCGATTAGCGAGGACATTAGACTGAGAATCGAGAATCTTCTTAATGTTGGATAGGTAGCGTCAACCCTCCTTTTATCGATTCATTTTTCAGCTCCCTACAAACGAGAAAGAAAATTGTTGGGGGCCCTAATTTTTTTCCTTTTGGGGGCCTGCGCAGTAGCACAGGTTGAACTGCCCAATGACCGGCCTTGCTGAGAGAGAAGAGAAAAGCACTTACAGAACTTTACTGTAAAGAAACTATCGCAAATAGAAAAGGAGAAGGGAGCTTATAGAGAGAGGCCATCGTGGGTGGCAACGGTAATGGTGGATGACAACGGCGATGGTGGGTGACGACAACAACAACGACAATGTAGGGAGGGAAAGCACAAGTGCGATTGCAACATAAGAGGGTTGGGGTTTTGAGAGACTAGGGTTCTCACTTCTCAGAGAGAGACAAACAAATTATGTGAGAAAAAATAAAGACTAACAAACAGTCAGGTCTATTACGCGTGTGACTCAAAAGATTAAAACTTCTCTGCATTTTAAGTCGAGCAATTTAGCGTCCGACTTCAAAAGGCCCTTTTTAGGCCAAAACCTCTAGGAATTGGATCTTGTGGTATCAATGTTGTGGTGCACTTGTGCATTTAGTAGAAGACTCTTTTATTTTGGTGACATTAACTAAAAAATAAGCATTAGAAACATGAACTCGCATATGATTCTAAACATTAATGACTATTCCTAACCTAGAGATATAAAGATTTCAAAACTCAAGCATTTGTAACTCAAACTTCCATCCACAATCACAAACCATAAATCATTTTATGAGTGATCAATTTCTAGAAAGCATTAAGACTAGGGATTGAAACATGAATACATAAGAGTCATTCAATTAAAAGGGATTCAAAACAAATACATAAATGATTCATCAATCTTTGCTCATTGCCAACAACGAAAAATTTAGATACTCATGTTCAAAAAATTAAAATATAAGAAAAAAAGTAATTACCTAAAGATAAATACATTGGATCCTTCAACTCATTATTTTTGGGGGAAAAGCTCTAAAAGTGTGACGCGACCCATAGTCATCACACAGCATATGGCAGACACCATATTTACATATTTTTATTTAGCACCATCAACGGTGAGTGTGAAGGAGGGCTCTATTTCTATGACTGACTTTTTAATATAGATAATAGATTCATGATCATTATATTAGTGGGGACCACATCCCACAACAAGGTCACCACACCCCATGGCCCATCCAATCTCCATTAAAAAAGGACAACCACGTGGGCCAATCCATTCTTATAGCCCAAAAGCATGGTGGGCCCAAAGCCCATAACCTCCCTACCCGAAGGAAAGTAAAAGATCCTGCCACGTGTTAAACGGTGAACGTCACGATGATGAGGAAAGTGTGGCTTTCTCCGATGATTATGTCATGACAATGGGGCAATTGTTATCCACGTCAGCAAGACTACCTTTTTTGGTGTTTTTACTACACACCATGGGGTTTTTAACTTTTTGTTACGTCATCGTTCAATCTAACCGTTCAACGTCCAAGTCAATGTGACGTCATCGATGTTCATAACCCATGTGACCGGTCCGCGCTATTTTGCCGGCAAATTTCCCCTATTCCCGAATCACCTTGTTTCCTGGTCCACGCGCTACGTGAAATCGTGGCTTTCACTTCACTCTGCACACATTGGACATTTCTCCCAATCGTCTCTCTTTATTGGGAGATTTCCTATCCTATGTATACAAGTTGATGTTAAAGACACGTGTGATGACATGTGATGATATGTTAAGCAAAAAATCACTCTTTAAATTAATTGAATAACTCATATATCCGGGACTATTGGCTAGATATACCAATTATTCAATAAATCTAAAAAGTGATTTTTTTGCTTAAAAACAAGTTCAGAGGGAGTATGTAACAGCGGTAATGAATTTCCTTTATACTTTTCTGTGCACTGAAATCTCCTCTATGTATTTGAATAAGTGTTGATGGAAAATTTTGACTTGGTTTATCTAAATTGTCAAACAACAAATAAAAGTGAGAACCAAAGTATGAACTAATAGGCAATCTCATTACCGGTGTAGATCCTCTGCTGCCTCTGCACAGTGCAACAGGCAACAGAGTCGTTAGATTTAGAGAGAAGATTTTCTCTCTCTAAATCTAGTAGCTCTGCTGCCTGCTGCACCGTACAGAGACAATAGAGGATCCGAATCCATCTCATTACCAAATCTATGATATTTTTGAATCCCTTTCCTGAGACGGACTTAATGTGTGCAGCGTGTAACAAATAATATTTTGAAATATCAAACCCCAACATTATCCATGAAACATCGACATACTAAGCATGCATAATATTTAAGAGTCCAACCGAACCAGAAAAACCCATAAAAAAGTTCATGTAAACAAGACCTCCAAAGTCTTTTATTTATTAAATTTTGGTCCATATAAGTTTTAACGAGACCTTATGTATATGTAAAGGTTGAAGTACCCTCTATACTTCATTCATTAATAATATTTCTTTGACTTATAAAAAAAAAGACCTCCAAAGTCTTCCATAAACATTGTGAGATACACTTCCCATGTCTACCTTAATCCATTAAACCTCCTTGTAAGGGGGCAAGAGTTAACAACAAAGTTTGAACCAAACACATGCGAAGTATTATGACTCATGGGAGCCTTAACCTTTGCCACGGCTGTCAAGTTGTGAGTTTGGATATGCTCGAAAATAAACTTATTTCCTGCACACCATTTTCTCACATTTCTAAAAGCACCACAATCCCATGGTTTTTATTTAACATCATATATATATATCAAACTCAGTGCCAAAAAAATCATTATGGTTCTTCGGGTTGTTACATTTTTTTTTCAAATGTCCTCAATTAATTTACTAAAATTAAGGAATCAAATTATCTAACTCTACATTTATTTAAGAGAAAATCGCTAAATTAGTCTCTAAGTTTACCCGCCATTATCTGTTTTAGTCCTAAAGTATGTGAAAATAAGAAGTAGTCGGTAACAATATGTGATATCGGTAAAATTATTTTCTAAAGTTTTATAAATAGTCTCTTACGGAGATTAATGAGACAAATTTACTAAAAATTAGATGCAAATTTAAGAATATTAATTAGTGCAAATTTAAAATGGGGGGGGGGGGGGTTTCAAAATAATTTTATATATGAGTACTAATACTAACATTTTGTTTCCAAGAGGTTTAACTGAACCCCCTGAAAATAGTGTAGGTCCGCCACTGTTCTCTCGTGCATCGTGTACCCTATCAACACACTCTCTAACATTTCACTTACAATTACAACACTCAACCTCTTAGTATTTGAAATTCAAATGGATTCTATGTGGTGAAACAATAATATTTTGACAACACTCAACCTCTTAATTGTCTTGGCAATTTTAGTGACATGAAGACGTCAGTTCCTGAATTCGAACCCGAGTGTGTAAGCAGTTGTAATGTGTGTGCGTGATATTTATTTGTCATCTCATCTCGATAGATAAGGCTGTTCATTTAAACCAAAAAACTGAACTGAACTGCCAAACCGAACTGAACCGAACCAAAATTAACTGAACTTTTGCTAATAGTTTAGAACTGAACTGTTAAGACAGTTCGACCGAACTGAACCGAACTGTCTTAGCAGTTCGACGAACTGAACTGAACTGTCTTAATAGTTCGGTTCGGCAGTTCGAGCTCGAACCGAACTGTTTTAAATTTTAATTTTTTTTTTCGAATTCTTGAGCCCGAAAAAAAAAGTTCGAAAAAAAGTTCAAAATTTAAACAGTTCGGTTCGAGCTCGAACTGCCGAACCGAACTATTAAGACAGTTCAGTTCGGTTCGTCGAACTGCTAAGACAGTTCGGTTCAGTTCGGTCGAACTGTCTTAACAGTTCGGTTCAGTTCGGTGCAGTTCACCTTTAGAACTGAACCATGAACAACCCTATCGATAGATAAAAATGGATAGAGATATAGAGATGTGAGAAACGCGCGTGGGGAGTAGCTACATTGCGTAGGCCGTGGGGTGTTGAACTTGAGATGAGGAAATACACTAGTTTAGTGATGTAAGCAAGCACCAAGCTCTTGTTTTAATTTTTTATAAATAAAAATTCCCACAACACCAACACCAAACAATTACAACACCTCTCTCCTCTCCTCTTCATTTCTCAACTTCCCCTCTCTCTCTCTCTCTCTCTCTCTCTCTCTCTCTCAAACACACACTCACTGTCCAAATCAATAAAACCAAATCAACCCACACACGGGGGTGAACAAACGAAACTGACAATATGCAAGGCCTACGCCGTTACTCAAACGACATCGTTCAACTAGACCTAGGAACAACACCATCAACAACCACAACCACAACAACTACAACTACCATAACAAACTCATCCTCCACTTCCTCTTTCTCAATCGACATCGACGAATCCGCCGAAACACGAATTCAACGACTCGTAACTGAACACCCAGTGATAATCTTCACACGATCTTCTTGTTGCATGTGCCACGTCATGAAGAAGCTACTTGCTACTATCGGTGTTAACCCTACTGTCATAGAATTGGATGACCATGAGATCGCTTCTCTTCCTCATACCTCTGATGATGATGACCTTGCTTCCTCACTTCGTAACCGCTCCCCCGCCGTCTTCATCGGTGGTTCCTTCGTCGGTGGACTTGAATCTCTTGTTGCTCTCCACGTCAGCGGCCATCTTGTTCCCAAACTCGTCCAAGTCGGTGCTCTTTATGTATGATACTTATTACTCCCCACACCCCCCCTCTCTCATCTCTTATCAAATATATCCTTTTATTTTTAATATATTTTAATATTATTATTATTATTATTATTATTATTATTATTATTATTATTATTCACCTTAAAATCAAAAAAGAAAATAACTAATTGTATAATCTTGGTTAGCCTTTGTTATATCAAATGAAATCCCTCTCTCAATTTCAAGTTCATGTTATATTATTATTTGAATTTAGTCTCAAGAATTTTGTTTATTTATATTTCTTTCCTGTTTTTTGTTTTTTTGGAGTGTAGAGAGGGTGAGTGTGAGTGAGTGGTCAAAGGGGAGAAAGAGATGTTCGAATCAGATTGGGAGTATGATACTCAGCCTTTAAGAAGGGGACACGTGTTGGGGGAGGGCATCTGTGATCAGTGGCTATGAGAGTGACAACGTTGTTGATGTTGGGTTTCTGTTCAATGTTCTATCCCGTGTGGGTTGGGTTCTTCACTTGATCCCTTCCCCCTCAGTCTCACTACATACATTCGGGGTCCCATTTTCTCAATTATTATCCAGCCATAGTAGCTTTGTCAATTTTCCATTCATAAGCCTTTCTATTTCTTATCCATATAATAAATGATGGAAACATGGGAAAATAATTTCCTACAAAAAATTGGTGATGATTTAAGAGCGTTTGGATGGGATAATTCCGGGTATGTTTTAGTTTAACTAGAGGTGTTAGCTTCGGATCGGATCTTAGAAAGAGAGTTTTACGGTTCATCGTGGTTTTAACGGGCTTGAAAGATTATTCTTATGAAGTTGTGCGTGCGCAGATAATACTCGATTTTTAAAACCATGATAGGGTATGATAATTGCTTCACGAGTCACTACTAATGATAAGGACAATCATGAACGTCCAAATGAGCTTTTTTTTTGGTTTTTAAAAATTATTGACTTTATTGTATACCCTATGGGGGTTTAGCCGTTATGGAAGAAACGGTGTTCTCAAAGTACTTTGGAAAAGATGATGATGATGATATGAGTGATGATATGAATGAAAGCTAGCTAAGAAGAAATAATTCTTGATAAAGCGAACCATGCAACCTCTATTATTGAAAAACAAATCTAGCACGACTCATTTTTATTTTAATTTAGTAAATTTGTTTTTTTCTTTTTATAATAACTTGGTAAACATCGCACATGGAATCAAATCCCTTATGTATGCTTGTTGTGTACCTAAATTAAAAGGAATTAACATGACTACTTTAGGCACAGTTCAATACTTTGATTGTTCTGTTAATGTCAAGCAAGAATCCTTTTCATTAAAGGAGTTGGAAATTAGAAATTGCAATCCAAACTCCTGTTACTTATATTCCTCTTTCGACTAGATCGGTGTATATATATATTGCCTTTTCTTTTTTAATAATGATAGATAGTGACCTTAAAATTTTAATAATTTCTTCATTTTAACCACGGTGGTAACTACTATTCGATCATAAAAAGTCATTGTTTTGTTTCCTTAGATTTGTTAATGTTGCAAGTTGTGAAATTAAAATATTCTTGTGTGTTGTTGGAAATATTTTATTATTAATTGTTATTGAATCTAGCGATTCACAAATGGAAAAAAGCCCAGGTAGATTCAAAGCTAAAACAGGGTGCACTTGAAGTGCAAGGACAAGTTTAAATTACTGTCATCATGCTAAGAGACAACTGGTGTGTGATGCCATGCATGACTTCATCACCTCACCTTTGATATCAATTCTATACTCTAAATTATCAACCATATGTCAATAAAGGTTTACATAGATGGTTGGACCTTCTTGTACTTTTTTTTTTTACATAGATGGTTGGACCTTCTTGTACTTATTGTAACTTAGGTTCTATTGTAACTAACAGCTTGACCGGGGATTCTAAAAGAAAATCGATAAAAGCCCCCCCGTTTAGAAGAGTTTATTTTTGAGCCTATGAAAAACAGTTATTGGAGATAAATAAGTTTTTAAGTTAATTCATAAGTTATACTAGCAAAAGTAGTATCTCCATAAGCTGCTTTTTCATAAACTATTTTAACAAGCTTATGGATAATACATAAAAGCTTATTTATTTGCATAAGCTGTTTTTAATAAGCTCAAAAATAAGCTCTTTCAAACAAGACCAAAACAAAATTGAGATGAATACATGAAAATTGTTAACACAATGGTGCATACGTCCAGAGAGCTAGGGCGGTTTTATTGAGAATTCAAGTGTGAGTTGTGTTCTGTACCGTATTTCCGGACCTGTATTCGAGTTTAGACACAAGATCCGATCCGAGATAGTTGGTAGGGGTTGGTCTTGATCAACCGAGCTCCGCGTCCGATCTGGGGCAGGTGGTACCTGCGAAGACACTCTGACGCTCAAGTCAGGCAGGGAACTGATTAGAGGTAAAGAGTAGGAAAGAGTGTGTACCTTTGGCATTGCATCAATGCTTATTTATAGGTTTTGGAATCCAATGGGAACCATTGGATCTAGGTCTTCAATCTCCACAATTGATTGATGGATCTGCCTTTGGTATTGGGACTCAGTGAAGAGTACTGTAGCGGCCCAATCCATAACAAGTTGTTAGTCCCACATCGATTAGGAATGGACTACATGAAGTATATATAAGAAAGGGGACTCATATGCCCACTGTATTAAGATTTTGGGTGGAGATATGGCGTGCAAGTCTCTTGGTGATCAGGTTGTTAATCACTGAAAATTTATATTTATACTAAGTTTTTTTTAGATAGGCAAAGTGGTTAGTAATTAGTGTGTTAGTTGTTAGAGGAGAGGGGGGAGCAGGGTTCGAACCCCGTACGCCTACGTTTTTCCACCAACGATGTCCCTTTCACTCAACCACGTGAGCTACCCTTCTGGGACACAAAGTTTTATATTTATACCAAGTTACAAATGACACAAACAACCTTTGCTCCTTGCGCTGCGCCCTATTTTCCCAGCTCGAGTCTTGTCCATCATTTAGTAATATGAGCCATATACAAAAAATCTCCAACTTATGCTTCTCCCTACTCAAAGCATCTGCTAACTTAGTAATATGAACCATACACATGTTCGAATTTTGATTTTTTCCTGTGGGTAGATTTATGCTTAAATTTCATCATAACTCTCGTTGAGGTTGATGGTTCTATGTAATCTTGCGGTAAGTGTGTCTCCCATAATATAAATTTAAATAGAAAGCTTCAATTGACTTTTGATCCTCTTACAAGAAGGCCAAAATCGTGGATGAGTTATTATAACGGACAAAAAAAATGTAATTAAACCTGAATAGAATAAAAAAGAAAGTTAATCAGCCATATAATCACCATCAGCATCACAGGAAAGTATCAAGATATCAACTTTTGATATTTTATACCAAGCCTAGCCACAAACTGACCCTCAAATAGAAACAAAAACAAAAAGGTTTAGCACTAAGCAGCAGTGCCACTGCTTTCTCCCAGCTTAAAAACAAAAGGCACTTTGGTGCTGATTCATTGATAAGCAAAGCATCTTAGAAACTGGTGTGTGTACAACCACTGCAGGAGCATCTTGCTGCTTTCTACCTATTTGTTAATCATACATGAGTATGTTTCTTGCAACATGCAAGTACTTAAACAAACAATTTAAGGTAATTTTTTTGGGTCTTTAATAATTAGTACAAACGGTTGGAGTGGTGGAATGGGTAGTGAGAAAGTGAGGCATTGCGAGACCACACAACACTTGTATTTTATAACTAGATCATACTCTCTAGATATTTTAAGGTAATTTACTTTATTAGTTTTTATTTTTTTATAAGCAATCCTAGTGGGGGTGGGGGAATGTTAGTTTCCGGTGTTTGAACCCGGAACCTCCTACTTGCACTCATTTGGTGCACTTATTCGGTATCCATTAGCTCGTCAATTTAATTTATTAGTTGAATTTACGAAAGTAAAAGAGAGTTTTGAAAAAGAAATCAACACATGTTTGGACGAGTGGTGACATATTCACGTTGAGCGAAAACCACAGCAAGATTTCTACACATGGGTGGACCTACCCTCTACAAGCGGGTCAACCGCACACCCTCAAAATATAAATTAAGCCTATGCACCTTAAAAAAATTGCACACCCTAAAAAATTGCACTCAAACTCCTAATTAATACTCAAGCTCTTAATTAACTCAGGTCATACTCTACCACACTCAGACAATCACAAATCCTTTCTCTCCTATGTGTGTATAAGAGGATAATTATGAGTTGTATAATTTATTTAATTAAATATATTGAATTTTATTTTTAATATATTTTAAGTTATGCGTGATTTTATAAAGTTTTGATCCCCTGACCTCGAATCTTAGATCCGTCACTATTTCCACAACAATGTAGAAACTACCCATTGGAACTTCTGCATTTTGGCAATATTGTAATGTATTGGGATGGTAGGAAAGATTTTATTTTTCCCAATTAAGGAAAAGTAAGAAAGCATGAGAGGTGATATAATTAAGGGCAAAGAGTCGTAACTCCACTTCAAGCCAAGAGGGGGCCCAATTAATTTTCCTTTAGGTTGGGAAAAGATGGCAAGGTGACAATATCAACGATATCAAGCGCAATAACTTACAACTATGGAGAGAAAGTGTGAGTTAGTGGGTTTTTTGTGTTTCATTTTCCAAATTTTAAAGCTTTCTTTAATTAAAGATCAGACCTGGCTTGCATGTCATGATATTGATTAGCATTATTGGTGGGTCTTGTTTTTTAGAATCTTACAGCCTAACGTAAGAAGAATCTTCCCTTATGATTCCCCTTTCCACACCCTAGTATGAGTAACTAAGTTTTGTTTTATTGTTGTGTAGGTGGCACTTAAGTAACTTAGTCTTTTTTGTACCGGTGCACAAATATGATTCTAACCGTTAGTTTTTTATTTTTAATGTTTTTTATTCATCATTAGTCAAGATTGAATGGCTATAGTGGTTGGTCACATTTAGATTCCTTCTCTTGCATACCCACATTGTGGGTCCTGCCATTGCCACATGGCCAACATACTTTTGACAAGATGAAAGGTTGCATGTGATGACAAATAGCGAGGTGCATGATGTAACACCTTAAATTCATTACTAGGTGAATCAAAAGTATTAACATAATCATAAATAATCAGAGTATAACCTGCTCATAATAATGGACCAAATAAAAATTAAAGCGGATTAAAATCACTTAATTTTGAGATGAAAATCTCTCAAATACAATTTCAAACTAAGTACTCAGAGGTACATATCGATAAAATATACACGACTATGGTCCATCAACAAGACACGGTTATAAAACGCTATATGACCTTGATTACAATTCAAGGATTTAAATCTGATAACACATGAGAAGGGAAAAGCAATTACAACCAAAAGATCACCAAGGGATCTTCCCTCTAACTAATTAGTAGCTTCAGCATACGCCACTTCTCCTCAATCTGCTTTGCTTTCCTTGCACATCTGAAAACACCACAACATAAACAATGAGATTATAAATCTCAGTGAGTTCTTCCGCACCCTCTCACATTTCCTCTCTCGGTGTTTTCCTTGTCTTATGAGCTGTTCTTGCTCATATCTTATCTTGTCACTACTCTCGCGGTTCATTATGCTTCATTCACTCGTAGCCCGATTCTTGATAGCTACGTACAATGTCTTTTAACTTAGCACATCACCTTGAAGCATTTTTCTTTTCTTCGGTTCGTAGTGCACCCAATCCGCTAACCTTGCGCTAGCGGGCAAACATGAACGGGGCCTAAGGTTCGGGCTCATGACTTCCCTGCCCTAGTATGCTAATCTCTAGGTTCGTCACCCTATCATTGATATATTTTAATATCATCTCGGACATTAAGTCTGTTACTCGACACGAAGTCGTATTCTTATCCTCTTGGACATTAAGTCTGTTACTCGACACGAAGTCGTATTCTTTCATTATTACATGAACTTAGACTTTTAGGTCTATTCTTGATACTTGGTCATATTCTCTCTCGATACAACAATTACTCGGTTCATTTTCTAAACCGTAATATTAACCATCATAGAATTCATAAGCGACTGAGTTAGAGTCGTTAAACAATGCATTCGGATCCTCTCTTCCCTTCTCTCACTTTTCTTTTCGTTTTATATTATAAACTTAAACTAAAACATCTCATATGATTAGAAAGACAATTATACCCTCAATCAATTCTAATTCCTCAACATTACCCTTTTTATCTATTATTCTCTCAAAACTCCACACCAATCACTAATTAATTTAGCATTCAATTAACAAAATTATCAATCAAGCACTAAATTAAATTAATTGGGTTAAACATCAAAATAATTAACTTAATTATTTTGGGGATGTTACACATGATGTACATAGCAAGAGAGACATGGTGTAGTGCATGCATTGCAAGGGACACCTGGTGTTTTGCATGGAAGGCAAATGACAAGTGTCTTCATGCATGTAAGGCAACTTTGGCTTGCTTCTCCTATCAATAGGACTATGAGCAAGCATTCACAACACACCACAAGAGAAGCACAACAAGAAGCAAGAGAGAAAGAGAGCCTTGCTCAAAGAGAAGATTGATCCTCATAGAGAGTTTCTATGTGAGAGAAATAGTGAGCCAATTTGTGAGAGTTTCCTTACAAATTGAGAGATACATTGTAGTGAGATCCACCTAAGGATGAAGTTGTTGTATTCTCATTATCATTATAGTGGAAGTTTAAGAGGCCTAAAGGTCTCGTGGTTTTTCCTTTCTCACATTGAGAAGGTTTTCCACGCTAAAAATCTGTGTCATTATGCTTATTTTTCACGTTTCCACTAGTGTCTATTTTGAGTTTCATGGAGGAGGGAAATTATGGGGGTCATTTCCCAACAGTGGTATCAGAGCTCGGCCTGAGCTCTGGGATACTACGGTGTTGTACTCATAAGAAACACTACAAAAAAAAGCTTATTTGCGAGGGAATAACATTCCCTCGCTAAAACTGACATTAGCGAGGGAATGTGATTCCCTCGCTAAAATTGACATTAGCGAGGGACTAGTCCCTCGCTACGAAATTTTTGACATTAGCGACGGACCAGACCCTCGCTAAGTGGAGGCGGGAATTTGAAAAGTTTAGTACAAAAAACAAGGTGATTAGCGAGAAATCAGTCTCTCGCTAACGTGAATCTGACCGTTGAACAGTCCTTGGGAAGTGGAATTTGCTGTTAGCGAAGGAATTAGCGATAGACCAGTCCCTCGCAAAGGGTAAATTTTATTTTTTTTACTTTAAATAACCACACACCACACACTCTCATTTCATCTTATCTCTTATCTCACCTCTTCCCTCTTTCACTACGAATTCTCTCCACCATCCAACACCACCACACCACCATGAACTCCTCTCCTCTTCCTCTCTCTCTCTCTTGCTCTCTCCCTCTCTCTCTCTTATGAATTTCTCTTCTCTCACCTACGAATTTCTTTACTCTTTTTCTCTTCTTCTCTCCACCTTCCACCACCACCACCACCTATCCTCCATCTCTCTCTCTCTCTCTCTCTCTCTCTCTCTCTCTGTCTCTCTCTCTCTCTCTCTCTCTCTCTCTCTCTCTCTCTCTCTCTTTCTCTCTCCCCTACGAAGTGAACCACAACCACCACGACATAGCTCCTCCCACCACCACCACAAACTCCTCTCTCTCCTACGAAGTGAACCACCACCACCACCACGAACTCCTCTCTCTCCTACGAAGTGAACCACAACCACCACCACATAGCTCCTCCCAACCACCACCACCACATTAATAAATATATAAAAACAGTTTAAAAAAATTAAAACAACACATAAAACAAGCCATTCAAATTGGGACACGTGGCAGTCAGAATTGAGACGCGTGACAGTCAAAATTAGCGAGGGAACTGTCCATCGCTAATTAGCGAGAGATTCAAATTACCTCACTAATGGATTAGCGAGGAACGATTTAGCAAGGGAACCAGTCCCTCGTTAATTCCCTCGCAAATGGTGATTAGCGACGGATTTGGGACGTTTTGCGAGGGAAAAATTCCTCGCTAATAACCAATTTTTTTTGTAATGAAAGTTCTTAGTATGCTCTGTGGCTGCAACATTGTTTGAGCTACCACATTAGAAAAGAACTATTATTGTTGGAATGAAATCGTAGTATTGCGAAAGTGTGTCTTGGTAAGTTCTGGCTAAGGAAATACTTGGTATTTAAGTGCACCAATATTGACCCACCTCTCTTTTCTGGGAACCTCCTAGCTGCACTATTCAAAAACTACGGTGACTATTCCAGTGTACGACACTATTCACAAAATCTCCTAGTTGGAGGAACTACTTTCCCGTGTTCTCAAGATGGAGGGATCTATCAGTCATGATGGAGATATGTTCAAGCTGACTACTGACAATTATACCTATTGGAAGCTAATGATGGAAGACCACCTATATTGCAAAGATTTGCATGAGCCAATCTCTCAGAAGGATAAGCTAGAGGGGAAGGAAGAAAAAGCGTGGGGACTCCAAAATCGGAAGGCAGTATCCATGATCAGAAAATACATAGACAGGAGTTTGTTTGAGCACGTGTCAACTTATACCAATGCGTATGAGTTGTGGACGAAACTTGAATCCTTGATTCAAAAGAAGACACCAAGGAACAAAGCCCGCCTTGTTAGAGGACTGGTGAAGTTGGAGTACTCAGACGGCCAAAACGAGATCGAGCATCTGAATACCTTCAAAGGCATTGTGAATCAACTTAAGAAAGCTGACACGAAGATAGATGATGAGTTGCAAACTCTTCTACTCCTAAGTTCTCTTCCTGAGAGTTGGGACACTCTAGTAGTCACTCTCAATAACTCTGCTCCAGACGAAAAATTTGTCATGGATTCTGTTATGGATTCCTTGTTAAATGAAGAGTCAAGACGAGTGGAAAGAGGTTTTAACAACCCGTTTGAAGCCAACGTTGTTGACAACAGAGGAAGGAGTAAGAGCCGTGAAAAAGGAGGTCGTGGGAGATCACAAGCTAGATCCAAGTCTCACTTGGTGTAGTTGTGGAGTGCATGAGTAACACATGTTGTGGTGCATGCATAGAAAGAGACACATGGTGTAGTGCATGCATTGCAAGGGACACTTGGTGTTTTACATGGAAGGAAAAGGACAAGTGTCTTCATGCATGTAAGGCAACTTTGACTTGCTTCTCCTATAAATAGGACTATGAGCAAGCATTCACAACACACCACAAGAGAAGCACAACAAGAAGCAAGAGAGAAAGAGAGCCTTGCTCAAAGAGAAGAGTGATCCTCATAGAGAGTTTCTTTGTGAGAGAAATAGTGAGCCAATTTGTGAGAGTGTTCCTTACAAATCGAGAGATACATTGTAGTGAGATCTATCTAAGAGTGAAGTTGTTGTATTCTCATTATCATTATAGTGGAAGTTTAAGAGGCCTAAGGGTCACTACAACAATAATGGCATGCGGCGGCGGTTAAAAAAGCATTCTGCGGCGGTTTTAACCGCCGTGGAATAACACGCCAGGCGGTTCCTATACCGCTGCAGTTTTCTCCGCCGCGAGGGAATTCAACGGCGGTTTTGGTAGCCGCTGGTATAACCGCCTGGAGGTGTATTTAGCGGCGGTTGTGAGCGGCGGTTGGATATTAGCGGCGGTTATTAACCGCCCCTAAATAGTTGCTGAGTCTGAAAAATATGTATAGTTTCACTGCGGTTTTGAGGATTTTGGCGGCGGTTTTATTATTTGCAGCGATTTTTAACCGCCACAAAAAAGTTACGATTATAGTAACTCTTAACCTTCTGCGGCGGTTCTTGAGGGTGTTCGTGGCGGTTTTTTAAAAACTGAGAGCAAAACCATCTTTTCTAAAAGGTTGGTATTTTTTTTTTGTTATTTATAACTTCTCAAAAATTATTTAAAAACATAAAGAAATATGCCAATGCATCAAATGATTTAAACATACACAATGACAAAATGTTCATTCATTAATTCATACTTCTAAAGTAAACACAACATGTAATATCAAAAGTATTGTTGCTCCAAAATATATCAAAAGTACTGTTGCTCCAAAAGATTAAAAGCACAGTACTTTTGGTATTACTAATAAAAGGTACTGTGCTTAGGAAACATTACTAATAATAACAAATCCGAAAACTAAAGACTAGATGCCGGTCCACGATGTGCAGGTACATGACTGGCAGATGAAGAGGGTATTGCTTCAGCAGGCAAACGTAAATCTGCAACCTGAAATTACACAAAAATTACTACATTTAAATTTCCAGACATAGAATAGTCTCAAATACAGTACAATTATCAACTCAAACCATCAATCTTCAACCAATAAACAATAAATTAAGATCACATAAAACACAATCAAATTGCAATTCACTCTAAAGGCACAATTTCAGCATTCACAAGCTTCTCAATGAGCTCTAGTTCAACTCCAACAACTTACTTGGCACATGAAATTACCGAAACTCTAGAAACAACAACATGCATTGACTACACATTAACCCAATACAAAATGCATTGACTACACATCAACCCAATACAAAATACAAATTAGTAGTGGATAAAATAGTCTCATTCATGAGTACATTTCGAAAAAATTACCACTGGTAAGCAATTTCGTACAATACAGTACACAGGACTGAAAAATACAAATTGTTCATTTTTCAATAAAGTACACAGGACTGAAAAATCTGGATTATTCTATGTTTCAGCACAGGGTAAACAATCTAACAGAGTCTCTCTCTCTCTCTCTCTCTCTCTCTCTCTCTCATTCATTCAAACAATCTAACAGATTTATTAGCAATGGCTCTGTTGATTCAAACAATCTAACAGAGCAATCAGATTTATCAGCAATGGCTCTTTGGTTTCACTATCTTAAATTCTTCTATGCATGATTGCTCTTCTTTTAAGGATAGGATTTTGCAACTCTATTTTGTGGGATATAGACCACTACTTCAATACTTCTTCAAGCCCAAACTTAGCTTCTGCATACTCAATGCTACTTCAATGCTACTTCAATTACTCTAACCGTGACTTTCCTACATTAAAATTACTTCTGCATACAGTTTCAACAATTGCTGATTTGAAACTTCTGCATACAGTTTCAACACTAGCAAACTACTGATTTGAAACAGCATTTATATCAATTGCTGATTTGAAACTAGCAAACTACAGTTTCAATTAGTAATGCAAGAGTTCAAGATTTGAATCTCATCCTAACTATGGAACAGCATTTATATCAAACTACTAGTTTCTGCCAGAAGCATTCCTAGAAGCACTAACAGATAATTGATAATGCTTTCTTGTCCTCAACATACATAAAAATTCATAAAAACTCAAATACCTGATTAGATCTAGCTGGACATTGTTGCATTTGACCACCAGCTTGCTGCATTAGAAAAGCTACTTGCTCCTCTAATGTTCGAACTTTAGCAACTTCTGTCTCTAAAGCTTGAACTCTTGCATTACTAGCTTGTAATTCCGAATTCAGCCTAGCATAATCAGCCGCTGTGGGAACACCTGCTGACATTGAGCTCCCATTACAAGAACCAGATGAAAGGTGTTGAGTTGGAGTTACTCCATATCCCATGCCACGCATACGTCCGGGGTGCTCTTTCCCAAATACTTCAGCATAAATATCTTCTCCAGAAGATGTCAGAGCTCTTTCGTTTAAGCGCTCCTACATTAAAATTAACCAACATTCCATTTGAAACATAAATGCTAAGTAAAATTATAGTTAACATTCAATAAAAAAAGAAAATAACAAATAACAATTATACTTACACTCTTTTCTTTAGCCTCTTTTTTTTTTTGTGAGCAACATCATACATCTCTACTTGCCCAAAAGACCGCCCAGTTTGAGTTTCCTAACAAATTATATCAGTTTAGTAACATCAAATAATATTGAATTTTAATTATAGAATTCAACAACACTTTAAAGAAACAAATACCAATTCATGTCTTTTCCGGGCATATGTTTTCGACCCAAGTGTATGAGTAGTCGTTTGCTTAGCCCGATTTTCCCTATTAATTTCACAAATTTCCTGCATTATTAAATCAAACAATTAGTAAATGATGACTCTTATCAAAACATTCTCAACACATCATATCTTACCATAGTTTCAGTTGATAATCGATATTCCAAAAAACCTGCCCACTGATCTTTAGGGATGCCATCAGGGCGAAACTCAAGATTTTGCTCCCAGCTACGAGTGTCATCATAAAATTCGTTAAACAGTAGACAACGGGTGTCTTTCCATTTCTTTCCTATACTCCCCAATATGAACTTCTTGCGACACTCATCAAGTAGGAATACTTTCTACAATAGGCAAATTAAGTTTTGGTAAGCATTATATACCTATCACTTTACTTTGAACAACTAATTTCAGAACTTCATAATAGCAACAACAATAATAATGACCCTTTTCTCTTTCAGCCATATATAAATGAATAATGTTATATTTATAGTTCATACCTTTATCATCTTGTTCCACACATCGGTCTTGAGGTCATTTGGAACCTTTGGCCATCTCGCATAACTAATAGGGAGGATATCATAGCTTGCTCCAATAGCTCCTAAATAGCCCCCCAAAAGACCAGCAACATATCCAATTGGTTGACCCTCTCGATTCCAATCTAAGATCACTTTCTTCTCACTAGGAAACGAAAACAAGTCTTTAACTCTTAAACGCTCTTCTTTAGGTTCTCCATCCCCAACTGAATATAAAGTAAAACAAAAAATGGAAATTAAAAATTATAACTCATTAGGAATTATTAATTAATCCAAACTAATAAGAAGTAAATTGTATACCAATGACATTAACTGGCCAACATTTATTGGGCTTTTTCTGGTCAGTGGGTACAAAACTTCCATCTTCATTGTCTAGGAAATTTTCAAAGTCAAAAGATGGGTCAAGATCATCTAGAGGATCACTTTGTGGTGACACGTGAGATGCACTTTGAGTCATGTTTTGAGCATTATCTGGAACTTGAACAGGTGCAGATTGGGTTCTAGGAGTAAACCTCTTTTTCTTAGCCATTCCTGCAAAACCATATTTAGATGTAAGAGAATATGAAATTATAGTAAAAATAGTCAACGGGATTGAAATGTTTCATTTGATGACACAAGCTTATCAAATCTCTGATAATAATTTAACAATGAATGCATCTTAAAGAAAATGCCTAACCAATTGAGTCAAATAATTACCTCAACAGCTGCTTTTTTCCTACTATGCTGAAAGTTAAACATCAATAGGAACCATGTTCCAATATAAGTGGGCAGAATCAAATAATAAACAATAAAAAAAGTATCCTGTCCTTACATAAAGGTGTTTGATTATCCCCAACAAAAACCTATGCTAATTAAGAAAGGATATGTCCTTCACAAACATTCAAAAGGGAAACTTTTCCAAAAGAGAATGTAATAATAATGTTGTCATTACAATCACACATCATACAAAACATAAATGAAAGACAATATGTTGTGCACTGGTCTTTGTTATGTAACCATGTTGTCATTACAATCATCAACATTTTCATTCAAGGTTGATCTTCGAGGATCATCATCATCCAGATCAGCTCTTGCTAATTGTATGTATGTTGTATCATCGGGGAAAATTTGCTCTAAGTTTTGTGCTTCATGAACCTCATTAGACATCATGATCTCTTCATTATCTTCACCCATGTCATACAAGTCTCTTGGCTTCAAATGAATAGGTATGCTCCATCCGTTTTCTTTCTCATCATCTACATAATAAACCATTTGCGCTTCCGATGCTTTGATATATGGTTCATCACTTTCAAGGACACCGGTATCTCTTAGCCTCAAAAAGTTGATTGAGGTAAAACCCAAATTATCTTTTTTCATGCCTCTAGAAGTAGTGGTATTAGCCCATTGACATTTAAATAAAGTAACAGTAAATACGCCATTATAGCTAAGCTCAATGATGTCTATTAATTTACCATAGTAAGGTACCCCTCCAAACCTCATTTGAGTATCACGGTTACTTGAATAACTTCTAGTTCCAAATGTGCAAAAAGCCCCACTATTTTGAGTTTTTAATCTTTCATCTCGTTCCAAGGTTCGAAATTTATATCCGTTGACATTATATGCAGTGAATCTTCTAGCTTTGTCAATAGGACCTCTAGCAAGCCAAGGAAGAACATCTTTATCTGGTTCAACAAGATTGTCCATCTCTTTAAAAATCTGAAATAAGAATTTTGTTGTTTTAGTCATATGCATATTAGCAATACACATGCAACATACACCTGGAATCAAGTGAATTTTTGCTTACATGATTAGAGAACCAGCTAACGAACTCTCTATGGACCTTCTTGTCTATCTCAGTAGTACTCCTTGTGCGACCCCTTAATTGTCTCCGGACAATTTCTCTATATTCCCTATATAGGTTAAATTTAATAGACGTACTAAAGGATAATTTAGATACTTAAATTTCATCAAGTACTTACTGGAGATAGGGATCAACTACAGAGCAGTTGGTTAGCACATGTCGATGAGCTTGTAACTTTTCAGTGGATGTAAGCGTGAAGTGTGAACAACCACCAACAGGTTTTCCTTCTTGCGGGAACAATTCATCTATTCGTGTTTTAGGTTGTATATCACAAGGTTCGTCATCTACACGACCAACTCGATTCCATCTTGTCTCAATATCATCAAGATACCTTGAACAGAATGTTAAGATCTCTTGCATTAGGTATCCTTCTGCTATAGAGCCTTCTGGTCGCGCCCTGTTTCGTACATAGGATTTCAATGATCCTAAGTACCTATCAAATCATAACGAGATTTATTAATATAATCATCCAAATCATTATTTAATTTAAAATGACACGAAAGTTACCTCTCAATAGGATACATCCATCGATAATGTATCGGGCCTCCAAGCTTAGCTTCTTCAACAAGGTGAACAATTAGGTGAACCATCACAGTGAAGAATGAAGGGGGAAATAACATTTCCATGTGGCATAAAGTGAGCACAACATCATGTTGCATTTTGTCTAAAGTTGAAACGCTCAACACTTTATCACATAGTTGCCTAAAGAATGAGCACAATTCATTTAAAACTGTCGATACCTCTTTAGGCAATCCTACTCGCATGGCCAGCGGTAGAAATTGCTCTACTAATACATGACAGTCGTGACTTTTTAGCATCCCATTCAGCCGAAGGTTGTCCACATCAATGCACCTAGAAAAGTTGCTCGAATAACCATCTGGCACCGCGATATTCTTTAAAGTTGTTAAAAAAGACTTCTTTCCTTGTTTAGTCATTGTATAAATTGCTAGAGGATACTTTCCATTTTCATCTGGTCAAAGATCATGCCTAAAGCCCATTGATTGTAGGTCTCTTCGAGCACCAATGTGATCTTTTGACTTGGCACTATCATTTGCAGGGTATAAATAATATTGTCGCACACATTCTTCTCGATATGCATAACATCAAGATTATGACGTAACAAATTATGCTCCCAATATGGAAGCTCAAAAAATATACTTTTCTTTTTCCATTGTTGAGTACCATCTTGCAAGGTACGCCCATCACCACGTGATCTTTTTCCCCTTCCACTTGTTTCAGCTGTTTGACCAAAGGTGACATTGATATTCTTAACTTGTTCAAGGATTTCAGAACCAGATAAAAGTTTAGGTGGTTTGCACATATCTTGTTCTCCATTAAACCAAATCCTATTCAGTCTAAATCTGTGTTTGTGATCGAGAAACCTACGGTGACCCATAAAACACCACTTCCTACTATGTGGCAAGCGGCAAGGAATAGAGTCAAAGTTACAAGTTGGACAAGCTCGTCCGGTATATGTGTTCCACCCGGAGAGAGTTCCCAACCCAGGAAAATCACTAATCGTCCACATCAAAGCTGCGTGCAATTTGAACATCTCTCGAGTTGAAGCATCATAAGCTTCTACACCATCGTGCCATAACTCCTTAAGCTCTTTAACTAAAGGTTGCATGTAAACATCTATATTATTTCCAGGCATTTTTTTACCAGGGATTATCGTTGAAAGGATAAATGATGTCGACTTCATACAGACCCATGGTGGGGTGTTGTAAGGTATGAGAATAATTGGCCAAATGCTATAACTTGTACTTAAATTACCAAATGGATTAAAACCGTCTGTAGCTAATCCAAGGCGAACATTACGTGGATCTGATGCAAATGACATGTTTGTTGAGTCAAATGTCTTCCAAGCCTTTGAATCTGATGTCTCATCATGCCATCACTGTTATTATCCACGGCATGCCATCTCATATCCTCAGCTGTCTTTGAAGACAAAAACAATCTCTGCAAGCGCGGTTTAAGAGGAAAGTAACGAAGAACTTTTGCAGGCACCTTCTTCTTACTAATTCCATCATTGGATGCCTCAACCCCACCATCTTTTGTCCTGGATTTCCATCTGCCCTTGTTACATACTTTACATGTTTGCCTATATTCATCTTCACCCCAATACAACATACAATTATTTGGACATGCATGTATCTTTTGACAATCCAAACCAAGCTTCGATATAGTTTTCTTTGTCTCATAGAATGAACTTGGAATTTTTGCATGCCCAAATGCATCATTTAGTAGTTCTAAGATCATTGTCAAAGCCTTATCGGTCATCCCACAAAGGCATTTGATATGATACAACTTCACTATAAAAGCAAGTTTAGAATACTTTGTGCACCCTTCATACAAAGGCTGCTCTCCATCTCTAGCTAATTCATAAAATTCTCTAGCTTCCCTCCCTTCTTGAGATACATTTGGAGTCACTCTTTCACCTTGTGTGGTGTCTTCATTTGTATCATCTCCAAGATGCCTATCAACTCCAAAAGCATCGTTAATGATATTCTGAATTGGATCTTGAACGACCACAGTTTCTTGTGCCACATTTGGCACATTTCCACTTGCAACATGAGTAGTGTGTCCTTGGTCGGACTCCCCATGAAATAACCAAGTAGTGTATCCTCTTGGGAATGGTTTACAAACTAAATGTTCATACACATCACGCCTAGTTTGGCGTCTTCCAAAACCACACAAGGGACAAGGACATTTTATTTTGCCATCAACGGCAGTACGTTCATAAGCAAATTGAATAAATCCCCGAACCCCTTGCTTATACTCACGTGAACCTTGTGGCATTGTAATCCATGACTTATCCATTGTCATACAATCTTGTTTCTGAATTAAGAAATATGAAACAAGACATAAAATACTCAACAATAAAGGAACTACAAGTTAATATAATCTGGAACATTTATATAGGATCATTGGTAACATAAAAACTCAAAGAACTAATGTAATAGTGATGAACAATTATAGTCGCTTTTAGCCACTTATGATTATGGTTGGGTAAATACTAATTAAGCTCACATTGTTGCAAACACACAGTTGCAAAGTAAATGTTAATGATAACACAACAATACACAACATAACATTCTCACTAAGCATAAGACATCAAAACTATAAATCAGAATAGTTCTAATTAATTGCAGTAGAGCTATTTGATTTTGGATGCTGAATTCTAATTGTGCAGATGCTTGAATCTGTTTGCTCAGGTTTAATTGTACAGAAATGGTCAATCTGTTTGCTATATATAACAAATGCTTGAGAAGTCTAACTGAGCAAACAGATTCAGGGACAACTAGTGTGTCATGTGGGATTCACTACCAACTAAAACTCATAGAATTCAGCATTCAATACCAAAACTTATCATATAATTAAAATTCAACTAATAATCCAGAATTCAACTCAAGTAGAGGCATAAAAAGCAGGGGAATTTTCTAGTCCAACATGCAAAGTAGAGGCATAAAAAGCAGGGGAATTTGGACACAACGAAACATTTTAAAGATATGGTAAAACTTACTAAAAAGTAGATTGCAAACATAAAAAAAAACTAATTTGAAAGATATGCTAAAACTTACAAGTGAAGTGATGTTAACTCGGCTTTCTATACGAGTCGGAAATTGCCACAAAATCACAAACCCTAATCCCCCCTTCCAGTGCAGCAACAAACATACATTACACATACACCAAAAGAGCAATTAGCTTAGGATTGCAATAGCCTAACATTACTTACATCATCACTTTAGAAAAACTCAAAAATAGAAACTACGATGTTATTATCCTTAACATTCATCACCAAAAATAAAGTACACAAATAAACATCGTTCTTTAAAATCAGGTCATAAAAAAGCAAAGCAGTGAACTCCAAACCCTAAAATCTCAAAGAAGCCTTATATCTACAAGGGTAAAAATGAAGAAAACGAAACACAGAATAAAGCAACATTAACGTGAATACAATTTCACATCATTAACACACACCTTTGCAATTGCAACCTCAATCTCTTCTTTAGATTGATTAAAATAGGGTATGAAGAAAACAAAGGATTGAACTCGGAATATTTAACCATGAGAAATAGAAAGAGAGGAAGAAAAAAGATGAACCTGGTGTAGGTGTGGCGGTGGCGAGAGATTCCGAGAGGTTGACGGTGGCGTTTGACGATGAGAGGTTGGCGGTGGCGTTTGACGATGATGAGAGGTGACTGTGAGAGGTGTGCGCGAGAGGAAGACGACTGTGAGAGGCGCGTGAGCGATGAGAGGCGCGAGAGTGATGAGAGGCGCGAGAGCGGTGGAGTTTGCGACTGAGAAGAGCAACTGATCTGATTAGGTTTCGACAGTGTTTAGTTTTTTATTTTATTTTTTATTTTTTACTTATAAAATGAAAAAATTTTTAGAGGGAGCGAATTTTTGTTTGACCAAAAAAAAGAGAGGGAGAGTTGGAGTTTGGAGGGACGAATATTTTAACAACCGCCGCAGATTTAGCGAACAACCGCCGCCGCTTGAGTTTAAAACCAAACCGCCGCAGAATATAAAATAACCGCCTCCATATTCGTATTAGCTGAGGCAGTTAGTTTAACCGCCGCACAAACCGCCGCCAAATAATAAGCGGCGGCGGTTTTCTCAGAACCGCCACAGAATGTCCGCCGCCGGTTGACAAATTTCTTGTAGTGGGTCCAGTGGTTTTTCCTTTCTCACATTGAGAAGGTTTTCCACGCTAAAAATCTCTTTGTGACATTACACTTATTTTTCACGTTTCCGCTAGTGCCTATTTTGAGTTTCACGGAGGAGGGAAATAGTTTGAAATTATGCATATGTATTAACAGAATGTTTCTTTTACTCATTTTTAAGGTAAAATAGTTTCTTTTAGAGGTAAAATATGCATCCTCGTTGACAATCAGAATTACATTGATACATAATAATATATTTGGACATTAGAGGTAAAATATGCATCCTCGTTGGCCCTCTCGTTTGCATCCTCGTTGGTCCTCCTGTTGACACTCCCGTTGGCACTCTCGTTGCCACTCCCGTTGGCACTCATGTTGGCAGTCCCGTTGGCACTCCCGTTGGCGCTCTCGTTGGCACTCCCGTTGGCATTTTACTCATTTTTAGCAATTATAAAATAGTTAATTGGTAATTTTTTGTAGTGATTAAATTGATTGATTTCATATTTTATGAAAAAATTAATTGATTTTACTCATTTTAATTGATTTTAGTAATTTTAGTAGTTTGAGTAAATTATAAAAATGAATAATTTTTTTTAAATAGTTGTGTTGGAAAAAGTTTAAAAAAGTAGGTTTTCCTGTTGGCACTCGCGTTGCCACTCCCATTTGCATTGTACTACTTTTTATAAATTATAAAATAGTTATTTGGGAATTTTTTGTAATGAAAAAAATTTTTTTTTTTAGTAAAATACTGAAAAAAAATGATTTTTTTTTGAAAAAGAATTGAAAAAAGAAATTAAGGAAAAAAATGGAAAAAAGTCATTTAAAAAAAAGGAAAAAAGTTAATTAAAAAAATTCAGAAGAAAAGATATTTTAAAAAAAAGGAATTTTTTTTCAAAAAATCAGTTATTTTTAAAATTTAAAAAAAAACTGTTATTTTTAAAATTTTTATAAAAAAATGAAAAGAAAATCAATTTTTATAAAAAAAATGAATTTTTATAAAAAGAAAAACAATTTATAAAATATTAATTAAATTAAATGAAAAGAAAATCAGATTTTATTAAAAAATGAATTTTTATAAAAAAAAACAATTTATAAAATATTAATTAAATTAAAAATTTTTTTATGGAATTTTTTTTTATAAAAAAAATAGTTTAAAAAAACAGTTTATAAAAAAATTAGTTTTTTAATTGAAAAAACGAATTTAAAAAAAACAGAGACTGACACGCGTTAGCGCATCAGTCTGCGCGTGGCTGACGCGTGTCAGAGCGGCAGGTAATTTTTTTTTTAAAAAGCTGCGAAATGATATCAATGTTATAATTGGAGTTAATTAGTGGAAAGTCTAACTAATACCACCACTCTCGGTTTATATATAAGTCACTTTTTACTAAGATAACTTTTGTGATGTCCTTCAACGTGATCCGTATTACTTATGTGATGTCCTTCACATAAGATAACTTTTGTGTTAAATGTTGATGGTAGTAGTTTTGGTAACCCGGGGGCTTCGGGGTTTGGAGGATTATTGTGCAGCAGTGGTGGTGATTGGCTCCATAGTTTCGCCGGTTCTTTGGGTCGAACGAGCAACTTGCATGCTGAGTTGCTCTTCTCTACGGTCTGACTCTCACCTGGGACAAAGGTTATCCCAGTGTCACGTGCTATTCTGATTCTAGGAACTCCTTACAGCTGGGCAAGGACTCGCTGAATGATTGGCATGCCTACGCCTCTATCATCCAAAGTGTGAAGGAATTACTTGGTCGTGATTGGACCGTTTCTCTTGAGCATACATTGCGTGAAGGGATTGCTTGCGCGGATTTCCTTGCAAAGTTGGGAGCATCAGGATCGAGCTCTTGGAGTTATTTTCAGGACCCTCTTCTGGTATTGAGCCTCTGCTCCATGTAGATGTCTCTGGTGTCAGTTTTGTAAGGCCGTAGTGCCATCCTTTCTTTTTGTTTTTATTTTCACAACTCCTACCAAAAAAATAAGATAACTTTTGTGTTATGATCCTAAATATAGCACATGTGGAAATACACTTAACAAAATAGAATTAGTTGAGGAAATGAGACACATGCATGACACGTGATTCACAAATCAAGGAAAGATTAAGAAGGGGCAAAACAGAAATATTCTTTGCATTTTGTATAAATGGGGCATGATGAGCGAAGCATTAGTGTGCAGAATTTGATGAATCTATTTTCATCTCTCTTTGGAATTCTCTCACTGATTTCTCTTTATACTTTTCATTTAATTGTACTTGCATATTTTAATAGTGGAACAATTCTAGGTACTCCATTTTCCGCAATCCTTACATTTTGAATTTTTTTTTTTAATTTATTTCAAACTAGTAACGTACTCGCGCATGCAGAGAGGTGTACTCGCGCATGCGGAGAGGTAGAGACATGTTCTTTGTATGAAAGAACTCAAACAACATTCATTTAGTCCGTAAAGGCGGACCTTATTAAATTTCCAAGAATAGAAGCAGCGGATGGAGTATTTGAGAAAAAGTTAATCAGATAAAGGCTCTATTTGGCAATGCTAATCCGCTAGCTTATAGAGGATCCGCTAGTTGTAAGTGTTTGACACAATTAGCTTTTAGCGTTTTTTGAAATGCTACTTTAATTAAATTCCTCATTTATCATCCATTAAATGAATTTCTCTCCAATTTTTAAGCATTAATTACAAATGTCTATTTACGTAATTTTATTTTTATAAGCTACTTCAACCGCTAATTTTACCAAACACTTAAAATTCAATCCACTAACTTATCCGCTATCCGCTACTTTTTGCCAAACAGAGCCAAAGTTGATAAGGAAATTAACACATTTATTAGGCGCTTATAAAAAAACACATTTATTAGGCGATAATAAAAGAAGAAAGGAAAAATAAAGCTCTCCTTTCTCACATACAACAATTTCAAAAATAAAGTCTAGGAATGTAGCTGAGTTGGCGAGCTAAAGGACATGAAGGAGTTACAAAGTTGCAAAAAGGAAGTCCAGGGTTTAAACCTAAACTAACATTCCCTCACCCCCTAGCATTTGCTTATCAAAAAAAAAAAATACAACAATTTCAAAAATAAATGTTGTCTCTCTCTCTTTTTCCTTCTTAGGCACAGTTTATATTTCCCTCATGGCCAATCTCTGCTTGCTTCATGCTCCAAGCATTCAATTTTGATATCACAACATTTTGGCTTCCATTGTTGAATACATAAAGATGAGCACCTTTGTCTATAGCCTTTGAGGGATAAACTCTACTTGTAATGCAAACTCTTCCACCCTCCCCAAAATTCTCAATAATTGAGTGGTCAATCTGCATATTATAATTAATAACAGCCCATATATATCAGTCTAGCAACCGCATTATTAAAAAAAATGAAGAACAACACTTATCATGATGAATAAAAAAAACATACCAAGCTTCTAAGGGAAATTGTTTTCTGATTGGTATCTATGTCAAAGAATGTTCCATATGTGGTTTTATCAAGATCCTCCCTCAATGAAGACCTGTTAAGTGTAGACAACTTTCACCACCTCAAGTCTTAATCACAAGTAACAACAATGCAGGTTCAATTTCATTGAAAGGTAAAATGAATACATCCTTAATTTAGTTCATCAAGTATCACTCTCTTTTCTATTTTGTCCCTAAGCTAGGAAAACATACTAAATACTTGCTAATGTTTATTGAGTTATTATCCAATTTGGTCCATAAAATTTCATAAAAGTTCAATTTAGCCCATAACATTTATAATATATCAACTTAGTCTCTGACTTTTGCAAAAGTATTTCAATTTAGTCCCTTTTTGCAAAATAGGGAGACTAAATTGATATAAAAGAGGGACTACATTGAGACACTTTTAAAGATAGGGATTAAATTGATATATTGTAAATGTCAGGGATTAAATTTAACTTTTCTAAAATTTTAGGGACCAAATTAGCTAATGACTTAAAGCTTATCTCATTCCAACGATTTTGGTTCTCATGGAAAAATTGATGGACAGAGATAAACTTCAGGGACTATATAATAGGTTTACATAGTTTAGGGACTAAATAGAAAAGAGAACGATATTTTATAGATTAAATTGAGATTTTACCACCTATAGTAAAATATATGAAGAACAAATTAGGTTGAGAGAGTGTTAGAAATAACCTGCTTTGGTCACTGCACATGAGGCCTACATATTTATTTGGAGCTTTATATATTTGGAAAAATACTGCAGTGTGCTCTGTTAGATCCTCTGAAGCTAAAGCTAACAAACCAAATGGTCCAATTATGCCACTTCTTGATGCATTTTCTTTATTACATAGTAGTTGAGGATCAATTCCACTTGGATCTAACAACTCAGCACTTTCTAGTTCAGGTAACTCAAACAAGACTTCCACATCAACCTTAAAAATTCATATTAAAAAATACTTATCATTAATGTTAAACTTGCTTAGAAAACTTATCTGTCAAAATTTTGAAATATGTAGCAGTATATAGCACATTTTACTAACCTGTGATGCAGTGATACCTAAGATTTCAAGAGTTGATCCACTCACTAGTTTCTTTCCTGTTATAGTGATTTTTTTGTCATGTAGTTTTTCTACCTCTTCAATTGGCCATTGCACCAATCTCTTCCCACGTTTATCTAGCCAAACTTGCCTTGGAATAGACTACATTGTCAAATAACAATGATCATTCAACCATGAATCTGAACTATGAACATGGCCATAAAAACAAGTCTTAACTGCAGTTTTAGTCCCCCATTTTTTTTTCACAATTTTGGTTTCCCAATTTTTTCAAATCTGCAATTTTAGTCCCCAGTTAAAATGTCATCCAATATTTGACGAAAATGCTGACATGACATTAAGATGGGGATGTGGCAGTCGCGTGTCGTGCATAGATATTCCACAAATTCTAAATATGGGCTTTGAACCTAGGTGTAACATTTATCGCTAAGCAAAGTAGATAATTGTTATAAACTGCAAATAATAACACCCAATAATTACGTCAGCGCAACACGCGACTCCACATCACCATCTTACTGCCACGTCAGCATTTCCGTCAAAGATTAGATTGAAATTTAACTAAGGACTGAAATTGTGGATTTGATAAAATTGAAAGTTCAAAATTGCATCTAAAATTGCTGGTTTGATAAAATATGGAGACCAAAACTGCAGTTAAGCCTGAGAAAAGCTGAAGTAACTATAAATAAAAAGGCCAACATGGAACAAAACTAAAATACCTGTAAACCAGCCCATCCTTTTTCAATATCATCTTGTGTGGTATCAGATTCATTCACCCATCCCCATAATATCCTTCTGTTCTTAGCATAGTCAAAAAATGATTTTGAAGCATAAAACTTACCATAATCAAACCTTAAATCCAAACTACTTCCAGTAAACTTTACATCAGGAACAAACTTTTCTTGATCAGAAACATATTTACCAAGAAAATAGTAATCATGTTGTACTCTTAAATAGCTTATCTTCAAAACATGTCTAACACTTGGATTTTGAACAGAAGTATCCACCCCATTAGTACTATTAATATACACAGGAAAGAAATCTGGACACTCACAAACTCCAGTATTTTCTGTTGCAAAAAAAGGATTAGGAACCACTGTCCAATTAACAAAATCATCACTTTGATAGAGAATGGTTTTCCCTTCATCAACATTTTGAGCACCAATGATTACTCTCCATTTTCCATCTTTTCCTTGCCAAGCAGTTGAAGGGTCTCTGAATTCATTCTTTTCAACTCCATTAGGTGGAGTCATTAAAGGATTTTGAGGATGTTTTTCCCATTCTCTTAAGAAAGGGTCTGATAAATTCTTTGGTATAGCTAAGTTTTGAACTTGGTGCTTCTTATCATCAATACCTGTGTACAAAATTACAGGTTTTTCATCTGAGAGTATAGTTGCTGAACCTAACCAGCAACTGTTGATGTCAAAAGGATCAGTTGGTTCAATAGCATTATTTAAATGAATCCAGTTTATGAGATCATAGGATACTGAATGTGCCCATACAATCTTGTCTCCAAAGGTTGCTGCCTCTGGATTATGTTGGTAGAAAAGATGGTAAACTCCTTTGTAGTACATAGGTGCTGCAATGCAAGTGGTAAATTAATAATCAACAACAATCATTATATCATAATTTGGGTTACATTTACAATGATAAAGGGTGATAAGCTATTTTGTTCCTTAAATGTGTGAGGCATTGTTACACTAGTCCCTCATTGTATAGAATTTACAAATTAATCCTCATCTATTTCTGTCGTTAGTCAGTTTGGTCCCCGAGAGACAAAATCCGTATGTTAATCGAAGGACTAAATTGATACTCCCTCTGGTCTTATATATAAGAAAAAATTGCAGTTTTAGGTTCATTGAATAACTGATATATCTAATATATAATATTTGATAACCGATATATCTGATCTATAATATAGACAAGATACATAAGTTATTCAATAAGCCTAAAACTGCATTTTTTTCTTATAAATAGGACCAGAGGGAGTAGTAAAGAATCACTTTGAGGGTCTAATGTGAGTGTGACCAGCACATTAGTTTTTGAGGATTAATTTGTAATATCAATGCTATTTGGTACTAGTGTGACAACGCATCACACTTTCAAGGACCAAACTGGTTCTTCACCCCAGAATAAATGCTTAATCATTTTGTTTTTGATTAAATTTCAAATGCAACAGTTCAGAAACATGACAGTTTTTATTCTCACTGACAAATAGTTATGCTTTGAAGATGTGCTGGAAAGGTAAGTAAATAACTGATAGTGAAATAAAATGAGTGGCTTACCATTTGGATCTGCATAATGAAGGCATCCATTTTAAATTTTCTTCAACAAAAAGCATGTCAAAAGAAAGAGAAAAGAATTAGGCTTATCAGTGGTATAGATTAAAAAAAAGCAATAGAAAATATATAATAGTTGACCAGCAAAACATTAGTGTTAAATATGTAATTACACATGAATTGGGAGGGACAGATAATACCGTTCATCCAATTTTGTGGGGGTTGAAAATGATAAGAAGTTCTGTAAGGTTGTTCTTCATGAACCTTGTACTTGACATAATCACTTCTATGAGTGGATTCCTCAATTCCATTTCCACTGTTAAAGAGAAAAGAAATTATCACAAGTAATATTAGTGCTGTAAAGATCTTCATGAAAGAGCAAGAGAAGGTCAACAAAAGCAAGATAGCCTGTGAGTTTTAGTTTGATCAAGGACTTTTCTTTTATATATACACTGGATTATAGAGAATGATTAATGTATTCAAAATGGATCTGTCATTTTATAGAAAAGATCAGAAAGAGCACAAGACATGAACAATGATTCCTACAACTAGAGACACATTCAAAACCAATTACTTTTTAAAGCATCTGTGATTCAAAACCAATTACTTAATTAGATATTTAAGTTTATGAGTCCTGGATTTTATATTCTTTATTGGGTGTCTTTGTTAAATACTATACTTTGAAATTTGTTAAACACCCAAAAGACTGAATAAACCTTCAAAAGAACACAAGTTATCGTTGCAATGCTGGTTATTATATTATTATAAATTTATTAACAATAAAATATTTCCAAGTTAAAACTGTTTCAACTTATTATATATATTTAAGCTTAGCCTAGGTGTCTTTGCCTATTTAAATACCAAGTCTTGTTAGCCTAAATAAAAATAAAACTGTTAACTTATTTAAAGACTGTAATATAAGAATACATTTTCAAATAAGCTTTTCATGCCAAACATAGAATAGGGGGGAAATTTTGGTCAACAAAAAAAAAAGAATAGAGGGGAAATCCCATATTTAGTTAATGAAATGGATAAAATAAATTGTACTTTTATTTGTAAGTTTTGTGAAATAAAGGAAAATGACTTTTTCTAATTAAAATAGATTCACTAACCGTTATGGATTGGGCCTCAATGGCCAATCCACCAAAAAGGCCCAATACCAAATGACCCAATTCATCCAACGGTGGAGATTGCAGACCTAGATCCAACAACCCTCCTCCACTCCAGATACCTATAAATAAGCATTGATTGCCCACATTAATGGTATTCATCTCTCACATACTCTCACTTGTAATTGACTCACACACTGACTTGAGCGTCGGAGTGTCATTGCAGGTACCACCCCACCTCGGACCGGAGTATCAACTCGGACAACCAAGGACACACGTACCAACTATCTCGGACCGGTCTATCTATCCAAGATCGGATACGTAGCTAGAGATACGGTACCGAACACTAACTAATAGTAGAAAAGGGAGCTAAATATGATTGTTATCCATGTAATATGAAATATCTGCAATTACAACCAGAAGTAACATCCTCAATAGCATAGTGGATAATTAATAAGGAAAGTATTCATTAAGGTTTGTGTATGATTCTTTTTTTTTTATCAGTAGTTTGTGTATGATTCTATAATCAAGCATAACTCAACTTAATGAAAAGATCAATTAGTTGTTAGATTTGTTGTTTGAATAATTAGTAATTCTATTAAGAAATATTATTGAGTATGTTAGCGTGGGAGGGGGGGAGGGTGAAGAGGAACAGTGGAGGGGGGAGGGGAAGAGGGTCACGAGGAAGAAGAAGGTGGGGGGGGTGTGCCTACGTGGCAGTCCACGTGGGCTGCCACATAGGATAAGTCAGTCAAAATTGGGGTGGGGGATCTTGATTTTACAAATTGGGAAAATAGGGATACCAAAATCGTCAAATTAAAACTTCAGGGACCAAAATCGAGAATTAGTCATAATAGGGAGACCAAAACTGTAATTAAGCTTATTCCTCCAAGTTGCAAAAAATTAACGGCTTAGTCTTGCATGAAACATTTTTTTTTTCAGCAAAAAATTGGTCATAATATTAAAGGACTATTTAAAGTCTTAGTCTTGCAAGAAACATTTTTTTTTCAGCTTATTCCTCCAAGTTGCAAAAAATTAACAAGTTCGACAACCACCCGTGAACAGCACAATGTGGGCTCATGATTTAGTTTTGCAGACTCACTAGGGTAGGGTTGGGTACATGTATCAAAGAAAGTGAATATAAGTACTTGAAAAATTATTTTTTACATTACATAATTGACAATAATTTGGTTTGATTTCAAATTGGATTAACGGCTTTGTTTAGTTTTAGAAAGAAAGTGGGAGAACGGGTTGGTCCGAGTGGCAACTGGACTCGAATCCCACTCTAAGGTCTCAGGTTCGAATCTTGAGTGTGACAAAAACTATGTTGGAGGAGAGAACCACAAAGGCCGACAAAGCCGGGTACTCGTGGTCAGTCAGGTTCTCCGACATATTGCCCTGTAGACCAAACTCTGCTTGCTTCATTCATGCTCCAAGCATCCAAGTTTGAGATCACCACACTCTCTCTTCCATTATTAAATGCATAGAGATAGGCATCTTTACCTATGGCCAACAAGGGATAAACTCTACAAGTTATGCAAGCTTTCCCCCCTTTCCAAAACTCTCAATAATAGAGCGATCAATCTGCATTATTAACAACTCATACATATCAAACTAGCAACCACATTATTAAAAATTGAAGACACTTATTAAGACATAAAAACATACCAAACTTCTCGGTGAAATTGTTGAGATTTTGATCTATGTCGAAGATAGTTCCATATGTTGTTTTATAAAGGTCTTGTCGCAATTAAGACCCGTAAAGTGTGGCCAATGGGCACAACTCTCAGCCTCATGATGTCACTATAATGAAATTTATGCACAACAAATTAAATTTGGAAAATGTCAGAAATAACCTGCTCCGGTCCGTGCACATCAGGCATAAATATCTATTACGAGTTCTGTATATTCGGAAAAACATCGCGGTTTGCTCTGTGAGATCTTTTGAAGCTAAAGCTAAAAAACCAAATGGCCCAATTATGCCACTTCTTGATGCATATTCTTTGCTACAAAGTAGTTTGGGATCAACTTCACTAGGATCTAGCCACTCTGCACTTTCCAGTTCAGGTAGCTTATGGAAACCGGCTAAAAACAGCTTATAAACATGTCATAAGTTGTTTCTGTAAGCTCTCACAAATAATCAAACAAGTATTTATACCAATAGATAAACCCAAATAAGCCGACTCAAACAGACCCTAAATCGCGTTGTGATATTGAGATAGCCATAGAACGATTACTAAAAGAAAAAGGACAGCATTGAATTATAAACCTAGAAGTGAACTAGTTCCTGTAAACTTTACATCAGGAATAAACTTTTCCTGATGCGAGACATATTTCCCAAGAAAATAGTAATCACAATGTTGACTGCGTGGATAGCTTATCTTCAAAACATGCCTAACACTCAAATTTTCGACAGATGTATCCACCCCATTTGTGCTGTTAATGTACACAGGAAAGAAATCTATACATTCACAAACTCCAGTATTATCTGTTGCAAAGAAAGGATTTGGATAAACTGTCCAATTAACAAAATCTTCACTTTTGTAAAGAATGACCTTCCCTTCATCACCATTTTGAGCACCAGTAATTACTCTCCATTTTCCATCTTTTCCTTGCCAAGCAGTTGAAGGGTCTCTAAAGTTATTCACTTCAAGTCCACTAGGTGGAGACATCACAGGATTTTGAGGGCGCTTCTCCCATTCCCTTAAGAAAGGGTCTGATAAATTATTTTGCATAGTTAAGTTTTGAACTTGGTGCTTGTTAACATCAATTCCTGTGTACAAAATAACAGGTTTTTCTCCTGGGAGTATAGTTGCTGAACCTGACCAGCAACTATTGATGTCGTAGGACTCACTTGGTTCAAGTGCATGATTAAGATGAATCCAATTGATTAGATCATAGGATACTGAATGACCCCAAACCATTTTCTCACCAAAAGTTGCAGCATGAGGATTATATTGGTAGAAAAGGTGGTAAACACCTTTGTAGTACATTGGCGCTACAAGAGGTAAATCAGCAGCACTAGTCATTACTCATTACATAACACAAAGTGGACAATGTATATAGTATATAGTATGTAGTATATTTGAGCAAATTTCATGTGGTGTGTAGTATGTACTATGTAGAGCAAAAGAACAATTGTTTTTCTCTAGTCATACTAGGATGCTGGAAACAAGAGGCAAATAAATAACTGAAAGTTGGAGAAAGTTGACAAGCATACCATTTGGATCTCCATGATGAAGGCAACCGTTCACAATTTTCGCCATGTCAACAAAACATGCCAAAACCAAATGACAACAGAAAAGAATAAGACATAAGCAGTGAATTAGATCAGAAACAGATACTTGCATTGCAAACCTTAGTAGCATGTATACAAAAAAGTAAATAGACAATTAGCAGTAGCACTGGGAATTATACCGTTCATCAAATTTTGTGGGGGCTGAAAGTGGTACCATGTTCGGTATGGCTGTTTTTCAAGCACCCTTTCGTTGTTAGAATTAATTCTGTGAGGAGATGCACCGTTTGCAATGTTCTTCATGATGACAGCACCAAGGTTATGGGAGGGTCAACAAGAAACAGAGATCCAGTGGTTTGATCAAATATAATGCACTTGAATAGTACCTTAAATTTAACATGAATGGTTATGGTGAAGACAAATCCAAAATCTATTGGATCTTAAATTCTTAATGTAGTCAACAACTCTGACAATATTGCAACTGGAAATTATATTTTTTGGTGATGATTCCAGTGACTTGACCTTCAAAACCTCTGCAATTTGGATTTTTTATTAAATAAACGATAAACTATATTGTACATACCATCTTTCCAATTTGAAAATCTGTATTCATGTATATTTAACACACAAAAGACAGACTCAGATTTCAACCCTGCCCATCTGTAAGCTACACCTTTGTAGCTTAAGTATATTTTTGAAATTACTCTTAAATAAATTATGTAAGCTACAAGGATGAAAACAAAACTAGGACTAAAAATGCAATTGGACCAATATTATAATTTCATTCAGTAACTCAATTAAATACTTGACTGTACAGTGTGCACTATATTACCTTACAAGGGACACTTGAATTTCTATGGCTATAAATGCTATATTGCAACCTATATTTTACTGCTATGATCTAATTGATAAACTATGAGCACAAGCAAAATAAAAAAAAAATAGAAAAAATCATAGCAGAGGCATACCATTGCAAGTCTGAACCTCAAGAGTACTATACTACCATTAGCAGGATGGTATGATAACTGCAATCAGCATACAAAATACAAATAAAATATCTAAAAATACATTTCATTCTTCAATCTGTCACCAGCTAGTACATATTATCACAACACTATAACACTATCCTCAATTGATTCTTAAACCTCAAAGCTTAGCTTCATATACAAAAAGAATCAATCAATCAATCAATAAATATAAAACCCATCATCTTCTTCTTCATCTGATGTGCAATCCTCATCAATATCATCACTATACTCCAACATAAAATCTTCTTCCAATTCATCATCCTCGCGTAAAAGCAACACATCACCAAAACCCTCTTTTGTACTACTACCACTCGTTGTAGTTGTCCCCCTCCTCCTACTCCCTCTACTCTTTGGCACCAAATCCATCTCCTCAACTTCACCATTCTCAAAAGCAATCCAAGGAACCCACAAATCAGCATGTCTACCCAAAGCTCTATCCATATCACCAACAACAACAGTCCCTAAATCCGCCTCCCTTGCTTTCCTCAACATCTCGCTAAAATCGGAATCATCTGAAACCAAAAACAACCAATCAATCCCTCTACTCATAGAATGCATCATTTGCTTCTTCAAAGCCCAATCAGCAGCTTGAGGTTTATCCTCCACAGTCTTAACAAAAACACCAGCTCTTCTCAGTTCAGAAGCAAGTCCATAACCAAGTTTGGGCGTAACAATCCCTCTAGCAACATCATTATACTTCTGATCACCACTAATAAACCTTTCCTTAAAACGCTGTCGTTTCTTCCCTTTAAGTGAATTCAAACGATTAAGCTTCTTCTGTCTTTCACGTTGATGAAGTTGTTTAAAGTGTTTCTTAAGATCCGCATTTGTTTTACATTTACGACCACACACACCACAAATGTAAGGTTGGGAGGGATTAAGAATACCTTTACGTTCGAGTACGTCGAGGTTCTTACGTTCGTTGCGTTGATTTCGGACCCATTGAGGTAAGTGAATGAAGGCGTGACGATTTGCGTAAGCGGAGATGTCGATTAGTTCGCCGAAGCGTTGAGCGGTTGTTTTGAGTGAGAGAGCGGCGTCGTATGGTGGACCACGTGGTGGTTTGTTGTCGAGGTCCCAAAGAACTACTACTTTGTTCTGTTTTTGTTCGTAGGTTCCTTGTTTGGTTTTTACCATGTCGATTTCGATGTTGCAGCATTGGATATGGAAATTGAAACGGTGGCGTTTTGGGAAGGGGAGAGAAGTGGTGGGATTTGAGGGGAAGAGGGAGTAGGAGTGGGAGTGGGAGTGAGAGTGGAGAGTGTGATGGATTGTTGTTGCGTTAGCGTTGTGGAGGTATAGGGAATTCATGGTTCGATCCCGATGAACCCTCACATTGCTTCCTGGGGAATGAATGGATTCAGTAGATAGATAAGGTTGCGTTTTGGAAGGTTATGGTTTAGGCACTCTGAAAAAAGCGAAAGAACCCTTTCGTCTTTAGAGATGAGGGATTGAGTCAAAGGCGAATACCGGAATATATATATGCCTTTTTGCATAATCTCTTTTTTCACATCTTATCTTACCTTCTCTTCTCTAAAAGTTTAGTGGTAAACTATCATTGCTGCGAACCTCAGTTGGTTGGAGCTAGCGACATTTTTTACCTGCTTTTAGATTTGAATCAGTGTATGCGACACTCTTATTCTCCATTTCTCTATATGTGGTCATTGTGCGAACCTCTTGAACCAAAAAAATAAAAGTTTAGTTACAAAGATATTAAATGCACGTGGACATACTAAGTTAGAGCGATTAAGGTCAATGAGCAAAAGACTGCGAAGAAACAGGAACAACTAGAGTGTTACCCCACTAACCCGTGCTAGTGAGGTCGTGGAGGAGTGGACTCCGAGTTTCTAGGATTAGGCTTAGTTAGAAACGTTGATCATGATTAATCCAACGGTGGGCAGGTGTACGTAGGCTCGAATATATATATAGTAGTACTTTTAAATTTTAGACACACACATCAATCAATACACAAGTCTTTACTTATTTGATCTTTCTTTATCGATTTTTCTTTATGCTTTCTTAGTCTCGTGGATAATCCAAGAAAGCATAAAGAAACACAACTAACCTAACAACTCTTTGGAGAGCTTAAAAATACACAACTAAATGATAAAAGAAGAAACACAACTAAATGATACGGTTAAAATCAAAGAAGAAACACAACTAAATGATAAAAGAAGCAAGGATGCAGAGCTTAAAACTCTGATACCATCTTAAATATTACTGGAATTCTTGAAAGCAGAATTTCTTACAAGAGCATAAAGCAATAAAATAGTGTTTTGATCAATGGAAATGGCAATTCATCGATGATTTAATTCAAGTACAAAGGGCAGTATATAAATTAAGGAGCTACAATGGTGTAATAAAATCTTAACAACACAAATTATTTCCCGCATACAACAACATTCAAGAAAAAAGTAAACACCACCACCACATACAATGTTGTACGATTATCTAAATTCCTTTTAGATACTTCTCAACTAAGCTTTCCATAGATCCAAATTCTGCTTGCTTCATGCTCCAAGCATTCAGTTTTGAGACCCCCACACCCTGGCTTCCTTTGTTGAACACAAAAAGATGGGCATCTCTGTCTACAGCCAACAAGGGATAAGCTCTACTTGTTATACAAACCTTCCCTCCAACCCCAAAACTCTCAACAATTGATCTATCAATCTGCATGACGAAAGATTTAAGCACTCTTATATCATCATGATAAATTTATCGAGGACTAAAAATACAAACTTTATATTTTATAGGGACTAAAAACATATTTAATCAGAAAATAAACATACCAAGCTTCTAAGTGAAATCGTTTTGACATTAGGATCTATGTCAAAAATAGCTCCACGTGTAGTTTTTCTTATGTTCTTCCGTAATGAAGACCTGCATAGAAAACTTTCATGTGTTCAAATCTCTCATTGAAAAGTGAAATATATGCACACACTAAAAATAAAGTTTGAAAAATCTCAAAAATAACCTTTTCTCATCACTGCTCATCAAACATATGTATCTATTGAGAGCTTTATAAATTCGGAAAGATATTGCAATACTCTCAGTTTGGTCCTTTGATGCTAGAGCTAGTAAACCAAATGGACCTATTATGCCACTTCTTGATGCATATTTTTCACTACAAAGTAGTTCAGGTTCAACTTCAATTGGATCTAACCATTCAGCATTTTGTAGATCAGGTAGTTCAAACAAGACTTCCACATCAACCTTGAAAGTTAAATAAAAAAAGCTTAAGTATATGTTAAGCCCCTGTAAATATGGCCAAAATCCATTTAAGCCTCTACAAATTTTTTTTTTAAAATTACCCTTGCAAATATTAAGCGTTTGCGGTTAAGCCCCTCGGTCAATTTGTCATAAAAAAGGGCTTAAATATATGTTAAGCCCCTGCAAATATGGCCAAAATCCATTTAAGCCCCTGCAATTTTTTTTTTAAAATGACCCTTGCAAATATTAAGCGTTTGCGGTTAAACCCATAATTATGGCTAACAGTGATGACATCATCATGACACGTCATCAATGACGTCACTGCCACGTGTCGTCATCTCATTGGACCATTGTGCCACGTCATCACCCCAAAAAAATGAAGATTTTGTTTTCCAAGAGAGTCGAACCTGCAACCTCCTTTTGGTGCCCACCAACAATTACCACTAGGCCACAACCTTTACTTGAATAAATTAAGCAAACTACAGATATATAATACATCATTCCAATTAATTAAATAAATAAAAAATTGGTTATTGATCTTCATCTTCTGTCAAAAATCAAACCCACGTGGCAGCCATCTCCATTGGCTACTGATGTGGCACATGTCAGTGCCACGTGGCAGTGGTGACATGGGGTGATGACGTGGCATTCGGTGACACGTGGCATAATGGTCATATGAGATGGTGACACGTGGCATTGATTATCATTTTAATGTTTTTTTATGGAAAGTTGACCGATGGGCTTAACCGCAAACGTTTAATATTTGCAAGGGTCATATTAAAAAAACATTGGCAGGGCTTAAATGGATTTTGACCATATTTTCAGGGGCTTAACATATATTTAAGCCTAAAAAAAAGAATCACAACAAAATTATTTATTGGAAAATTAAGAGAAAACATAACTGTCATACCCTAATTTTGTCCGGCTTAGGTCAAAACCCTAATTTTCCACAAAAAATAAATAAATTGAAGAATGAAGAGCATCATGCATTGCATTTTGGGTCCTAGAAGTCATTCCAAGGTCTTTAAAGTCATTTTTAGGGTTGGAATGCACTTTTTAGGCAAATTAAGGTTTTAGGGTCAAAAAGGACATTTTGGTCATTTTTCGCAAAAAGATGATTTTCTCGCCAAAAATGCACATCCACAAAAAGTACATTTTTATTCTATCAAGGATAATTTTTGTACAATTTTTTAGAAAGAAAACCCTAGTCAAAAATAATTAAAAATGTATTTTTCCATTTTTAGTGCATAGAAAAATAAGAAATGACCATTAAATATTCCTCAATTCTTAAGTGACAATTTTTATTGTCATGGGTGACTAGAGGGAATATTTTATGGTGCCCAAAAACATGTAACACTTTTTTATAGGTGCACCTTCACTTCCATGCCCAAAATTCAAAAACAAAAAAAAAAGGAAGTGTCCTCAATAAGACAAAAGACCAAAAACAAGTTTTTTTCCTCTCTCTCTCTCCCCCCACAATTTCGAAATTCTCTCTCTCTCTCTCCCCCCACAATTTCGAAATCCCCTCTCTCTGTCTCCCTCTCACAAAATTCTTCCACACTCTTCTATTGTACTATTATTCTTTATCTTGAAGGAATATGCCTTGTACCATCCTTAAACCTTCTCCTTTGGTGCATATCACCAATTCTCACTCACTCTCATGAAGATTCATGCCCTCTTTGGTAAATTACCTCACTCACTTACACTAACCTCTTCATAAGAAAACACCAATTTTCCTCTTTGGTAACATTCCATCCCAATCATACCCCTAACCCTATTTTTGCCTCACATTATTCCTAAAATAAGACAAGTTGTTTTTACAAAAACTCTCACTCCCTTCCCTCATTTTCGCCCCCACTCTCTCACTCTCACCTTTTGTGTTTTCTCAATACCCTCAATCCAAGTGACCTTTAATCCTAACCCTCCATTTAATTTTAAAACTCAATCCTAGAGCACTTAGTAAGGCCAATGACCCAATTGCCCCTAAACCTAAAATAACTCTTTAAATACTCCCTCATTCCCACACCTAAGGATCCTTTGGCCTCTCATTCTCCTACACTAAAACCCTAGCACACCAAAAACACCTCCTCTCCCTCTCCTTCCTCATCCCAAAACCGTAGCCTCTTCCCCTCTCTTCCATATATTTTCTTCAATTTTTCACCATGAAACCTTCCATTTCTTGTTACATCATCATCATTCCTTCCATTCTCTTCAAGGTTGCATCATCAAATTGCTAAGAGCTAGCAATCTTTGTGTGCATATCATCTCCTTATTCATTTCTTTGTGATTTTGAGGTAAGCTTTGAAGCTTTGCATCTCATATTTAGTTCTTCTTGCATAATCTCTCTTCTACTCCCAACTCCTTCTTGATTGCTTGTTGTTATTGCTTTGAGGATCCATTTCAAACATTTTGACAAGGACTTAGGGAGCCTTGGGTGTTTGAGATGGGTCCTTGGCCTTGAAGGAGTTGTTCTTGTGCTTGAATGATTTCCCTTGCATCTCTAAACATTTTGCACTAAATTTCATGAAATAAGAGTTGTTTTATGGCATTGTTCATTTCGCATGCTTGTAGAAAACTTAGGGTTCATGTGAGTTTTATGCCATCCTTTGCTTAATCACGTGAATCCTTTGCAAAAATGGATCTATGTTGCTTTATGTTAACTTTTGTGTGTTTTTTTTTAAAATAAAAGTGTGGATCTATGTTCCCTTTGGGTTCGCATGCTTATGTTCAAAAACATTTTCAAATTGATTTTGTTGTTGTTCTTTGCTTGATGATGTTTAATCTTGTTGTTAATATTTTATTTTAGTGTTAGATGTTATTTTTTGTTGTTGGTTGATGATCTAGCAATATGATTCCCACTAGTGCCTAGTGCACCTTGACCTAAGTGGTGAAGATTGCTAGAAATGACTCAATTTAGTTTGTGTGTCCACTTATTCTTGTGTCTTAGTTTGCTTATTGTAAATTGTTGATGATAGGCAAGTTGATTCTCACTAGTGCCTAGTGCACTTTTCTCAAAGTGAGAGGATTGCTCTATATGATTCAACTTGGTTTTAGTGTTTATTTACTTTTTACCATTTTACTTTACCACTTCATTAACTTCTTACCAAAAGACATAAAAATATTTTACCATTTTGGTCTTTACCACTCACTTACTTTTTACTTTACCATTCATTAACTTTTTACCAAAACATAAAAATATTTTACTACTTTGGTTTTTACCACTTCATTAATTTTTTACTAAAACATAAAAAGATTTTACCACTTCCCATTTACCTCATGCATTTTTACTTTACCATCTCATTAAATAATTACCATTTACTTCATGCATTTTTACTTTACTTTTCACTAACTTCTTACTCAAAGTTTTACAACTTATCAACTTGCAAAAATACCCAAAACATTTTCACATTCATGCATCTTCATTCATACTTAGTTTATGTGACACTCTCATGCATCCTCATATGCTTATATCTCTTGCATCCTCTTATGCATCCTTGTATGCCATCCATTCATAAATAAAGTGCTATGCATCCATTCCTTGTACACTCATGCACTTACATGCTTACCTAATCATCATCCTTGGTTACATATTCAATCATTTAACTTAGAATACTCTATGTTTACAATCAATTGTATTCACTTGTTCTTGATGCCATGTAAATGTCTTGACTTGATTGTGTGCCCTCCTCTCCACTTGTATGACCTCCTAATGGAGACGTAAGTCTACATGCATGTTGTAGCATAGAGCCATTAGGGTAAATACAATCCTTCTTGCACACACACAATTACTTTGAGAACTTTGTTTTGCATCTTTAATAATTGAATCCTTTGATTGTATGGGCATGTTTAATCTTGGTTAATGAATGATATGTTCATGTTTGCTTGAGTATTATTCATTCATTTGCATTTGGTTATGGATTTAGAATTGACTTGAAATGTTCTACTCCTTTTCTAAAACCCATTTCCTAAAATCATTTCAAAACAAAAAGAAACTTTTACTTTCAAAACAAAAATAAATCAATCGTCATTAAACACCAATCGCGCCGTTGCCGATTAGGTTGTTTTTTTTTTGGTCAATAGAGCTATGATTTATATTTCAATGAAGATATGGGCCAGGCCCAAACCATAGACCCAAATGGAACAACGAGACACCAAAGAGGGAGTGGGCTTGTTTTGGGGTCACCAAAAGCAAAGAAACACCACAGACCCATAAGAGGAAAAATACAACAGTAGTAGTACAATACTATACTAGGCAAAAACATAATGATTGACTCGATACAACAACACCCAAATTAAGCAAAATAATCCTAGACTTCACGCCTTCAGTCTTCGAAGAAACAAGACCTGATCATTCTCATTCGCAACACAGGAGAACGAACAACGCCATTAGATCGATGAAGAGAAGAAGAAACAGAGAAACAGATCAGTCTTTATTTCCAAAGGGCTTGCGCATCAGAAACTAGCGCTCGACGAAGAAGCAAAGGAGGGCGAAGCAACCACGATCCATGAAGAAGATTGTCTCGAGCTAGTGAAGCTAGAACATGTGCACAGTTGTTTCCTTCCCTTTTTTGTCCAGGTAAAGTTTGAACTTTGCAGATCTGATCTAAAAGAGTTGATGTCTTCAATTATTCCTTCAATTTCTCTTCGAACTGATTTAGTGTTGCAAACTTCAATTAGGGTTTGGTTATCTGATTCAAAGATAACCTGTTGAAGATTTAAGTTAGCTGCTAAAGAGACTGCTTCTCTGAGACTGACCGCTTCAGCAACCAGAGCAGAATTCGCAAAGAAACGGCTTGATGTAGCAGTAAGAAGTTTACCTTGATAATCCCTGCATATAACTCCGGTAAACCCTTTCCCTGATGCCTTATCAAATGCTGCATCACAATTCACTTTGATGAATGACTCTTGAGGTGGAGTCCATTTCACTGGAGTAGCCTGATTACGGTTAGGACTTACAATATTAGCTTGTTCACCCCCATTCTTGATCATTGTTGTAGCTGCCAGAAACTCAAGACATTGAGTTTTAATTATATGAAGACTATTAATAGGACTAGGGAGTTTATTGTTGAAGACCATATCATTTCTTGCCTTCCAAATAGACCATAGAGAGAAGAAAATCCAAGTTGACAGGTGAGGAGTTGTAGACAATGGAGAAATCAATTCTTCTAGGATCCATAAGCTGATAGAGGACAGACCTATAGGAGAGGGAGGTTTGACAACTTGTAGTCCAAACCATAGAGGTTTTGTCCAAGGACAAAGGAGGAAGATATGTTCAGTTGTTTCTATTTCCTTCATACAAATTGGGCAATTCCTAGGAACAGGAATTCTTTTTTTGCACAAGTTCTCTCTTGTAGGTAGAATATTATGACAGATTTTCCACACAAAATGCTTGATTTTGTTAGGAACTTTAGCTGACCAGATAAGTTTCCACAAGTCTTCAGATATATTGGTAGAAGTTGATGGTCCTGTGAAGATAGGAGGAGATGAATCCATAATTGCCCTGTAACCAGACTTTGTTGAGTAAGTCCCATCCTTATTATGTGGCCAAATAATAGAGTCAGAAGGTGAAGACCACGAGATAGGAGTTTTTACAGCTTCAATTGCACTTTCAGGAGTGAGATTCAACCGAAGAAGGTTGAAATCCCATCTCCTATTTGAATCAATTAGATCAGACACTGACGTTGCTGCTGCATTACCTTTCAATGTAGCTTTGGTACCGGAACTCAACCAATTATCATTAGCTATGCTGATTTGATTCCCTGACCCAACATTCCACCTACCATTGTTCCTTATAAAGTCTCTCCCTTGAGACAGACTCTGCCAAACCCAAGATGCACCCCTACTGTTTGATGCTTCCCAATAAGAACAATTAGGAAAATAGATAGCCTTTAGAGTTGAAGCCCAATAAGATGCTTGATCTTGAGCCAATCTCCAGACTTGCTTAGACAATAGGGCAGTATTCAGTTTATTGAAGTCTTTGAAGCCCAACCCGCCCTTATCTTTTGGGAGACATAGAGATTCAAACCTCTTCCAGTGAATTCCATTATACTTACCATTAGCTTTCCACCAGAAATTAGCTACAATTGCAGTCAAAGAGTCACAGAAGGTTTTTGGAAGAGATAAGATATACATAATGTAGCTTGGGATTGCTTGAATTACTGCTTTAATTAACACTTCTTTGCCAGCTTGATTTAGAAGGTTTCCTTTCCAACCCTCCAACTTGCTAATCACTTTGTCCTTAAGCCAGTTCAAGATTTGAACCTTTGAGCCTCCCCATTCAGCTGGGACTCCAAGATAGAAGCCAGGATTTGTCCAAATGGGGATGTTTGAAATGGTGGAGACTCTATCCCTAATCTGAGTAGTGACTTGAGCACCACAAATTATTCCAGATTTTGTAAGATTAATTTTCTGACCTGATGCACTTGTGAAAAGATTAAGGATCTTAATTAGTTGGAACACATTCTCTGTACTATCCTTTGAGAAAAGGATTGCATCATCAGCAAAGAACAGATGAGTTAGGTTTGGAGCTGTTGCTGCTAACTTAATTCCTTGAAAATCACCACAATCTGAAGCTTTTGTTATCAGCCTTGAGAGCACATCAAAGACTAATATGAAGAGATATGGAGAAAGTGGATCTCCCTGTCTCACACCCCTTTTAGGGTAAACCTGCCTAGATGAGAAGCCATTAATCTGATAAGAGTATGATACTGTGTTAATCAAGGTCATAATTGTGTTGACCCAATTATAATCAAAACCAAAGGTTAGAAGAACTGACTGAAGGAATTCCCAGTTGACTCTGTCATAGGCCTTGTTCATATCTAGCTTGATAGCAATACCTTTACCACCAACACCCTGTTTTTTCTTGAGCAATACCTTCCCCGATTAGGTTGTTAATGATGATATTGTTTTCAAAAGGAGTTAGAAGCGAGACCATTCTAACCGTTGTTGTTCGGTCTTCGCAAAAGCTCTATCCCATTTTCGAAAACTTATTCATTTCTCAAAAATAAACCAATTGTCATTAAACACCAATCACGCCGTTGCCGATTAGGTCATTAATGATGATTTCATTTTCAAAAGGAGTTAGTAGCGAGACCATTCTAACCGTTGTTGTTCGGTCTTCGCGAAAGCTCAATCCTTTTTCAAAACCAAAAGCCGAGAACTACGTAGCTTTGATCCCTCTTCTAGTGAGGGTACGTAGGAGCGGGGTCCTGTCCCGTCAAGCACACTCTTAAAAAAAAATCTTTGTTTTGTCCTGATTTTCAAAGATAACCAAAAATATTCTTCTTCCCTCCTGTTTTCAATAAAACAAACCTTAAAGAAAAGAAAAGAAGTAGAATAAATTGCTTTTAACTCGAACTTTTGTCTAAACCACACATCAAGTTAATGGTTCCCTTTCGGTAGAAAGGAGGTGCGGGGTGCTAATACCTTCCCCGTACCTAACCGACCCTCGAACCTACATCTCTATGTTTTCAAAAGACCATCCGCCTTGTTTAAAAGACTTTTTTTCAATGTTTTGGTTTTAAAATTAAAATATTGGTGGCGGCTCCAAACTTTTTCCATGTTGTCAAACGAAAAGTCCCAAACCGGATTTTTCGGGCGCAACAATAACAACTTGTTTAATTGCCCATGTTCCCATTGTCGATTGCATTGTCAAATTTAGCGACATGGAGACGTCGACTCTTGAGTTCGAACTCGATTGTGTCCATTTGATAGTGTGTGTGATGTATATTGTCATTTTATTTAAGTTGACCAAAAAAATTTGCGTACCTGAGATGCAGTGATACCTTTGACTTCAAGAGTTGATCCACCCTCGAGTTTTTGTCCTACTAAACTGATTTGCTTGTAACGTAGTTTTTCTACCTCTTCAATTGGCCATTGCATCAATCTCTTTCCACTTTTGTCAAGCCAAATTTGTCTTGGAATTGTCTACATTAATGAATAAAATAGACTTTTCATTTTTAATCAATTTCACGAAAAATCACATTTGATAAATAGCTACAAGAAAATGTGTTACATGAAACTGAAATAAATACCTGTAGACCAGCCCATCCTTTTTCAATGTCATCTTCTTCGGTATCTGTCTCTTCCACCCATCCCCACAATATCCTTCTATTCTTAGCATAATCAAAAAATGTCTTTGAAGCATAAAATTGACCATAGTCAAACCTCAACTCCGAACTATTAGTTCCAACAAATTTCACATCAGGAATAAATAGTTCCTGATCAGAATCTGACACATATTTCCCAATAAAATAATAATCATGGCATCTAAGTAGATAGCTTATCTTAAAAACATGTCTAACACTTGAATTTTGTACAGAATAATCCACCCCATTTGTACTATTAATAGAGACAGGAAAAAAATCTGGACATTCACAGACACCAGTATTTTCTGTTGCATAGAAAGGATTTGGATCCACTGTCCAATTAACAAAATCTTCACTTTTGGAAATAATAGTTTTCCCTTCATCACCATTTCTAGCACCAATAAGTACTCTCCATTTTCCATCATCTCCTTTCCAAGCAGTTGATGGATCTCTAAATTCTTTCTCTTCAACTCCAATAGGTGCAGTCATCACAGGATTTTGAGAGTGATTTTCCCATTCTCTTAAGAATGGATCTGATAGATCTTTTGGCATAGCTAAGTATTGAACTTGATTTTTATTAGCATCAATTCCTGTGTATAACATGTAAATTTTTTGTTCTTTTTCATCTGAGATTATAGTAGCTGAGCCTGAGAAACAACTAGTTATGTCACCTTTGCCACTTGGTTCGATAGCAATTTTTAGATGAACCCAGTTAATGAGATCATAGGAAATAGCATGACCCCATACCATTTTGTTCACACCAAAGGTTGCCCCAATTGGGTTATGTTGGTAGAAAAAATGGTAAACTCCTTTATAGTACATTGGTCCTGAGACATGATGGAAAATCAAACACTATTCAAATAATTTAAAGTTATGTGATTTTAGTATCTAAAAGTATCAAAATTATATATATATATATATATGTAATAAAAATCTTTAAATGGCTCTCCTTTTAATCATTTTGATTCTTGAATGAATCTCTCACAAGTCGTTTTGATCCTTGACATAAATCCATTTAAGAACCAAAATGAGAGACAAAATTAAGTTGACGACTTGACGTCGTTGACCAAAGTAAGTAACAAATAAGACGTTATAATTATTTATAGTTTTGATACTTTCAGGAGTACCGACTATGGCTCTATTTGGTAAAAAAAATAGCGAAAAGTAGATAAGTTAGTGGATAATCTGGCTTATAGCGGATGAACTGATAACGAATTAAATTTAAAGTGTTTGATAAAATTAACAGTTAAACTAGCTTATAAATATGGGAGAAAAATGAAAACTATAAGCTATAATTATACTAAACCATGGATATCACACATTGGATGACACCTGGACCGACGAGTTTTATTACGTCATTGATGACGAAATAGTGACTTCTAGTAGCATTTAAAAAAATGTTAAAAGTTAGTGAAAAAATACTATAATTTAGTCATACCAAACACATAGAAAGAGTTTATCGGCGTTAGCGCATTAACCTTGCCAAATAGAGCCTATGTATATAATTAAAATAATATCAGAAAGTTTGAAGCATACCATTTGGATCTGCAAATGATGAAGGTAACCGTTTTCAATTTTCATCAACAGAACATGTCAAAAGATAGAGAGAAAAGATCAGTTAGAAATAAGCAGTTAATTATAACAGAAGTAACATACACTTGTTAAAGTACAAGTGCTTAAAAGTAAATGGACAATTAGTGATGGAGATAATACCGTTCATCCAATTTTGTGGGGGCTGAAAGTGATACCATGTTCTGTAAGGCTGATTTTCTGGTATCCTAATCCTTTCCATGTTAGAAAGCAAAAAGGTTGGTTCAAGCAATTTTGCACTCAATGGAGATATTTTACTTAGTGGAAGATCACACCAGATTTATATTGCATAGTAGAGACAAAATCGTAATCATAATCTATATAATTAAGAATTAAACTATACACTAACTTTGTATTATATTTATCGATGACTTGACTTCCTTAATCTCGGGCAATTTTTTATTAAATAAATAATAAATAGCAGAAGGTAGGAGGAAAAAACAAGAGAAGTTGTTTGGTATATTAATGGAAAATACCATCAGAGAACCTTCCTAAATCAATAATTGAAGAAAACCCTTTTTTTTTTTATAAACAATATTGGATTATAGAACAACACTAGGGGTGCTCCAACCCATCGAAGGCAAGAAGTCAATTACAAGTCACACAAACATAAGAGTGGGTTGACCCACCAATCTGAAATAGCATGATCAGAATTGTGACCCACCAAACTAATAAACCACCCCCAAGACACGGTCTTAACATGATTAATAACAATTTGGGCATCAAACACCTCCCCTCTAAACAACACCTGATTCCTATGAAACTAAATACACCAGGACACCACTATCCAAAACAAGAATTTAAACATGCATGATTTTTTGGACACTGTCGGAATCTCAAACGCACGGAGATGTGCGACTCCAACCAAAGAATCATCTATCGATAAGCCGAGCCAAAGTTGAACACCCTGCCAAACTAACTTAGCACCTGCAAAGGTAAAAAAGATGATAAATAGATTCATCCTGCTCAAAGCACAACGGACAACAGGTACCATGAGGATCGAAAATGATTCCTTTTGTTACAAGAGTGTCCCCTAGTTGGAAGTTTACCAAGTAACTATCTCCATCCGAACACCCCCACTTTTGTTGGAGTAGCAAGCTGCCATAAATCATTTATTGCTCCTTTTAATTAAGTTTACTCGAGCACGTATTAATCTCAGAGACTCATTTTTCCACTTAAAATATTAAAAGAAAATTGAAGTCTTTTTATATTCTTAGGAGTAATTTACTTGCAAATTTTCTATGTATTTTTTTGGGATCACATAAAGTCTTTGTCTCTTTTTTTAACATTTATCTTTTTGCTGTTTCCTCCGATTTGCAATTGCAATGCTCCATAAAATGTGGACTTTCTAAAACCAAAAATGAGAAAGGGGTTTTGAAATTTGAGCATGGAAAAACGAAGGCAAGGTAACAATCATTTCTATGCTTTAATATTTTTTTTTGGCTAAATTATAGTTTTTGTCCCCCTATTTTCAAAAATTCAGACATTTGGTCCCCCTATTTTAAAACTCAGACATTTGGTCCCCCAATTTTAAAAAATCAAATACATTTAGTCCAAAGAGGGACCGAATGTCTTTGATTTTTTAAAATTGGGGGACCAAATGTCTTTGATTTTTTAAAATTGAGGGACCAAATGTCTTTGATTATTAGCCATAAAAAACTGAAAATTCCTCTTGAGACTAAATGTCTTTGATTTTTTAAAATTGGGGGACCAAATGTTTGAGTTTTAAAATAGGGGGGCCAAATGTCTGAATTTTTGAAAATAGGGGGACCAAAACTATAATTTAGCCTTTTTTTTTTCTATGTTTTACCCTTTAAAACTTTTTAATTTTGAAAAATAATTTTGCTTTCTCTTATTTCCCTCCTTCCCAACTACACATACTTCCTCTACCAAAAAACTACTCATATACTTCCTCCGATCTATAATATAAGAGAAAAAATGTGAGTTTGATGACCCACAATATAAGAAATAAACATTGTTTTCAAGGTGTATTAAATGTCCAATTCCAATTTACCCTTATTCACTTAAAAATAATGTGTACGAGATGCATTTATTGTCTCCACTTTCCCATGTAATTTAGCCTTATTACTTAATTGGTAGTTAATTAGAAGAATAAATTTAAATTTTATAAAATGGGTAGTTTTGGAAAGAAAGTTAGATTTCAATTTTATTAATTAAAAATAACATGTTCCAATGTTATTCCTTGGTATGCGAGATGTCTGGTTTTTTCTCTTATATTGTGCACCGAAGGAGTATAAAAAAGAAAAAGTTATGTACTCTTTTTTTTTAATTATTACAACATACAAAAGGAAAATAAAGAAACTACCAATTCATGGAACCAGGTACTCCTCGTCTCAATTTAACTGTCCTGTTTATCATTTTTCTGTGTCTCAAATTATTTGTCACTTTAGAATACCAATACAATATTAATTATTTTTTCCAATAATACCCTCATTGGTAAAAAGTATCATTTGTTACTTTTTGCTTTAACCAAGAAACAAGAAAAGTGAGGTAATCATACTAATATAGGGGTATGTTGGTCTTACCTTATTTTTTGACCATAAAAATTAACATATCTAATCATTTTCTTAAGACTCGCGCATAATCTTAAACGACAGTTAAATTGAGACGGAGGGAGTACTAAACAATAGTCCATTCCCCAAGAGGGGATTTCCATAGTTGCAAGTCTAGCTTTTCTTTACTACTAAGCTTTGCTAAGAAATTTGCACACCAATTCAACTCACAATAAACGTGACGGAAGGAGACATCAAGTGTTGTTATGATGTCCTTATTTAAGCAAACAAAACAACGTAAATATAGAGAGAAGTATCACCAGCGGTCATAATAGGGTTTTTTCATGAGAAACTAAGAAAACCAAAAAAACAGAAAAAAATTACAATCTACCTCTACTTATACCTAATGCATCGACTAGAAGAACCGAAGTAACAGATATAGCACAATGTCTCCAAATATGAATTCATTGTTCCATATTTGCTCCATACTTTGCTAACCAGCCAACACATGAATTATCCTCTCTCAAGGAATGGTTGAAAGATAGCCGCCAATCAAGAATCTTGAAAGATCTAATATAATCAATGATAGGAGCAAAAGGGTGAACAGAAGAGACCCCTTCTTCAATCAAGGACAATGCAGTTTGAGAATCTGATTCACAAATGAGGTTACAATAACCATTATTCCAGGCCACATTGATCCCCTGAGCAATAGCAATTGAAGTTCACCATTCATATTTATGGTGATACCACAACCACTTGAAAAACCTGTAAGTCAATTCCCAAAATGATCTCTAAACAAAACTCCAAAGCCCGACCTTCTTGGGTTGCCAAAAGAGCTGCCATCAACATTCAACTTGATGCAATTCTCATTGGGTGGGATCAGTGAAACTAGGCGTGGTTGCTTGGGGGTTGAGACACTAGCAAAGGCTTTCGTCGAGGCATTAAGGAGACAACAAATTTTGTTAATAGTTATCCAATTTTCCCATTTACAACTTTAATGCGGTGTGTAACACTCGGGAGAGGCGAGGTGTTGGTGAAGAGATATCTGGCATCGAAATGGAGTGTCGGGCGTTCAAGGGTTTTTTAGAAGATATGTATCTGGTTGGCCTGTCTTTGTGTGTAGAAAGTTCACTTGGTTCAATAATACCAGCTCCTTCATAAGGACTATACGAATGGTTTTTCCAAATGTTAACAGTAGTTCCTTCTCATGTTGGATGAGGTGTATCCTCAAATAAAAACTGAAGCTGCTCAAAGGGGAACTGAACTGGTGGAAAAAAGAGGATTTCCGAGATGTAGATGTGAAGATACAGTTGATGTTGGAGAAGATATCAGTTGCATATCTAAAAGGGGAGTCAGTGGGTCTAATGGTAGTCTGATGTACCGATGGTCCAGGTCTAAGTGGCTAAAGGAAGGCAATGAAAAATTTAGGTACTTTCACTCTTGTGTCAAGTCTAGGGGGTCACAGAACCGTGTCACCGCTCTGCGAGTGGGGGATGTGTGAGTGGAGGACACTGTTGGTATTTAGAAGGCGGTAAACTCTTTTTTCACTTCCCACTTCTCAGCGGAAGTTTGGGTCCATCCCACATTGAACGATGTTACATTCCATTCCCTTTCACAGGCTCAAGTATATGGACTCTCGGGACGGTTTCTATGGAGGAGATGGAGCAGACTCTCTTGAATTGTGACAGGAATAAAAGACATGGACCCGATAGGTTCAATTTTGCATTTATCAAAGCCTTTTGGCCCTAAATTAAGTATGAGGTGGGGATTCTTTTCGAAGAGCTCTACTCGAACAGTACACTTCTGAAGTCTTTCTCTTCAAGATCCGAGTGTCTGACATTCAAAGTTGATTTTGAGAAAGCTTATGACTCTGTTAGTTGGGGATTCCCCGACTATATGCTCTGGAGGTTTGGGTTCGATGTTAGGTGGAGGAGGTGGATGCGTGCCTGTGCGTGTTCAGAAAGCCTTTCAGTTCTAGTTAATTGATGCCCAATAGAGGGGATTCAGATTAGGAGAGGGCTAAAACGGGGGGGGGGGGGGGTCCCTTGGTCCCTTTTCTATTCCTCTTGGTAGTTGAGGGGGTTGAGTGGGCTTATTAGACAGGTAGCCGATGTGGGTTTCTTTAAAGGTTACTCGGTGAGGGACTTGAGATTGGTTGTCTCACATATGTAGTATGTCGATGACATACTCCTCATTGGGATGCCGATGGTGCAAAATCTGTATACCATGAAAGCAGTGCAAAGGTGCTTTGAGCTTGCACTAGGGTCTAAGGTTAAATTCTCGAAGAGTAGTATTTTTAGGGTGAATGTGAGTCCTCTCTTTCTTTATCTGGCTGAAGGATTCCTACAATATTGTAAGCGTGGGGATGTGTCGTTTTAGTTCCTAGGACTTATAGTTGGGGAAAATTTGAGGACTTTAGCCACATGGGAATCATTGTCGGATGTCATGCGCGAGAGGATTCGTTCTTGGAGGAATAAGTTTATTACTTTTGAGGGTCAGATTGTTTTATTGAATTCGGTGCTTAATAATATACTTATCTTTTCCCTTTCATATATAAAGATGACAAGTGGAGTGTGGAAGAAAGTGGTCTAACTATAGAGAGAATTCTTATGGGGAGGGTAGTCGAAGAGGAAGAAAATTCCATGGGTTAGATGGAAAGAAGTGTGTAAGCCGAAGTCTGGAGGTGGCCTTAGGGTCAAGGATATTAGAGCCTTTAATATGAGTTTGTTGGGTAAGTGGCAATGGGGGTTGTTGGTTAGGAACTCATTCCTATGGTGTGACGTTCTGGTAGAAAAGTATGGTCAGGAAGTCGGGAGGACTCCACTGTTGACTACCTTAACCCCAATGGGGTTTGCATAAGCTTGGTGGAAAGATATCCGTCTTCTCGATATGACGCTGGGCACTGAAGGGGATTAGTTTGGTGATAGGGTTGCTAGAAAAGTGGGTAGCAGGCCGAGATTCAACGTTACTTTGGCATGACACTTGAGTGGGGTCAGAACCTCTCAGTAGGTTGTTTCCAAGATTATTCCTAGCTCCAAATTAATACAAGGGACGAGTTGCAAATTTTGGTACCTAAGTGGATAGGCCGTGGATATGGAGTTTTACGTGGTGACATAGGTTATTTGTATGGGAGGAGGCACTTGAGATGGATCCCATGTAGCTTCTCCTTCTGGCCGCTCTTAAGTCGGAGGAGGATTACTGGGTGTGCTAGGGTGATGTGTTTAGATTGTTCTCGGTTCAAAAAGATAAAGCCGCGGTTAGTTTTTTGGATGGCCACAATCTGGTTGATTTGGATGGAAAGAAACAATGTCATTTTTCAAGGGGTGGCAGCCGAAATCCCCAATGTTGTTAACAAGGTCAAATATATATCTTGAGGTTGGTTTCTGGGTAAATATGTTTTTGGTCCCTGCAAATATACATTTTTTTCAAATATGGCCTTGCAATATTTTTAAATACATCCCTGCAAAATCAACTCGTTTTTAAAAATGTCCTTTTGTTAACCAACTGCTAAAAAACGCTGACGTGGCAAACGGAGAGCTGATGTGTCATTTTTTTTCTTTTCTAATTTTGTTTATTCTTATTTTCTGGTTTGCAACAACAACAACGTCCAACCTTCAACCTCCATAACTTTTCTATCCCAACTCTTTCAACCTCCATAACATCTTTCAAAATTGTAGAAACCTCTATAACCTTTGGTGGTTTGGGTTCGATGTTAGGTGGAGGAGGTGGATGCCTGGCTGTGCGTGTTCAGATTAGGAGAGGGCTAAAACAGGGGGGTCCCTTGGTCCCTTTTATATTCCTCTTGGTAGTTGAGGGGTTGAATGGGCTTATTAGACAGGCAGCCGATGTGGGTTTATTTAAAGGTTACTCGGTGAGGGACTCGAGATTGGTTGTTGATAAACTCCAATTTAGTGTATTTTTATAGATACTTTTGGATCATTTGTAGAGCGATTATTACTAATTATATAAATCATGGAATTATTTTGCTCTTTATTTTGCAGAAAGGATGAAAATCAGAATAAGAATGAATAATCTAATTTTAAGCCAAATATATATATATATATATATATATATATATATATATATATATATATATATATATATATATATACGCTGAATTGATTAACGGCCATGCATAAGCCACAAGAATTCTCAAACGAATGCAACTTGAGTTAAAAAATGGGCCGACAATTGACATGAGCCAAGTTCAATTGGGTAACAACTCATGGCCCAATGGAATAATTATAAAAGTGAGGCTTGTGATAAAGCCCTCACGGACAGATTATAAAAGGGCGGCCACAGTCCGCACACAAACAAGCCGAAAATACTGAATTGGAATGCACAGCCGACGGCACACACAACAACGCATAGGAGAGAGCGAAGAATTTGGTGAATTTTCTTGACACCGTGAGAGAGCTCTAGAATAGGAAAAGAAAAAGGATATTGAATTCTCAAGATCAGAAATTTCTCTATTCCGGGTTATTTTTATCTCTGTAATTTATGACTCCTTATTTTATTTCAGTGTTCTTGATTACTATGGATAGCTAAATCCTCTTCTAGGGTCTTAGGTGGATCTTGCTTGATTAGAGACCTTTATATGTTTTAATTTATACTTAAATTACAAATTTTTATTTCAATTAATATTATCCTATTGCTTTTATCACATAATTAGGATTGACAACCCTTTGCATGTTCATAATCAATTAGTTGATTAGCGACCGTACTGCAATTAGTTGGTGGACCTATAATTGGAGCTATAATTAATGCATGACCAAACTTTAATTTAGTCTTCCAATCATTCAATCTTTTTGTTCTTTAAGTTTTTTTTTGAATTTAATTTCTTGCATGACCAAACAAGGGTTAATTTAGGAAAAAGAATATTAATCGCGAATGACCAAACGGGTTAATAGCTTTAGTAAATGGATTGGTAATTAAATAAAATAAAGGAATTCGGGTAGAATTAGACATAGGGGAATCGAAGCTTGCAAGTGAAACCGTGACCCTAGATCTCTCTCCATTAATTAAATCCCGCATTTTAATTACTGTTATTTATTATTTTGTTTCCTTCACATCAAACTATTGGTTCGTCTAGACAATATATAATATTGACTAGCTTGGTACTTGTTAATTAATCCCCGTGGATACGATAATCTTTTATACTACTTCTGCGATAGAGTACACTTGCTCTAAGTGTGTTTTAACGCAACAAGTTTTTGGCCCCGTTGCCGGGTATTAATTAGCAATATGAAACTAAAAAGATTTTTATTGCTTTAGACATTTTTTTTATGCACTAGTTTAATTTTGTTTATTTATCTTATTGAAAAAAATACAAAAAAAACTGCTAATACTTTCCCAAGAGACCGCTGCAGTTCACCTTTTTTGCAGATTAAAGTTTAAATCATGGTTAAGACAATTGGAGATTATATTAGAGAGGCAGAGGCACAAAGGAATTTGGAGAAGTCGTCTTGGTATATGCCTCAATGTCAGATCCCATTTCCTCCTCCTCCTCCTTCTGAGCCTTATTCAAACTATTGGGATGACTATGAGCCACCTCCTTATTCCTCCAACTGGAATAATTATGAGCCACTACATCTTCATAGGCAAGAGGAGGAGATACAAGATACGTACCAATGATGTATTGGCAAAGTTTATGGAGAGGACACTTGAAAAATTTGAATCATTGGAGAAAAAACTGGAGCCGACCAACTTTAATGAAAGGTTTGACCGCTTGGAGGACCAAATTGGAGCCATGAGTGATCAACTATCAAGTATCATTGCTTTATTATCTCAAGAGGCCCAAGAAACTCCTTCACAAACTAAGTCTACCAAAAATGAAGAAGCTGAGCAATACAAAGAAAGTATTCCTACGAGAGATGAAGTTGTCTCCATGGAATATAATTTGGAGGAAGAAGCTCTCAAGAAAGATGAGGAGACTCTTACTGAAGGGAGTCAAATCAAAATAGTAGTTCCTACTGAAGGGAGTCATATTGAAACAAAAGATCCTATTAATGAGAGCGGTTGTGAGGAGAATGAGAAAGATCCATTGGTTATTGATTTGAAGAAAGAGGAGAAAGCCCAAATTTTTGGGCAAATTGTTTTAACCATTGGTGATGTTGCAATAGAGGTTCACGGGGGAAAGGTAACTTTAAGAAGTGGTAAAGAAAATGATGTTATTAAAGCTTTAAATTCCAATGAAAATTTCTCTTCTTTAACTTCTCCTTATTTTGATGACGTGGTTGAAACTAACATTTTTAGTGAATTAAAGATGCAGAACCTTTTGGGAAAAAATCTTATTTTGCAGGATCCTAGCATAGTGGTGGATGGAGATAAAATAAAAATTTCACAAACCTTTGAAGTTCATTCACCACGTGGAAAAAGAAAGAACAATGTGAACCACATGGTTAGAAAGCTAAGAAGGTGCATAACGTTAGATGTTAAATTTGCTCTCGGAGAGCCCCCTAATTAAGCACCAACTATCGTCAGGCTCACGACGTTAATCAAGCGCTTCGCAGGAGGCAACCCGTGTTTTATTTTCATTTATTTTTACTTTTAATTTGTTTCATTTGGTTTTAGGAACAAGCTCAGTCTGCAAGCTCTCTCAGGGACGTCACTCTTACTCTCTCTCATTTATTTATTTTTGCTCATATTTGAATATTTTGCATTGAGGACCATGCTTCATGCTAGTGTGGGGGAGGGTATTATATCTTGCCACTTGATCTCTATTAATGCACATACCCACTACATGTGTTGATAGCATTTTTTCTGGCTTGTTTTGAATTACTTATGCTTCAAGTTGAAAAAAAATAGAGATTTTGTCTTTAGGGGATCCCATAATTAATTTACTTGACATACTTGTGCTTAATTGTAACTGTGAGGTTGTCCTTAGAAAGCTGATAATTAGCATATATTGTGCCTCTTGAGTACTTTTTGTGAATTAGCTTCTAAATGTGAGATTTGAGCCTTCATAAGGGGATTGATATTCATTCATAAATTTTTACCCCTTCTTTTTGTATGAGTGTGTTTCCCAATTTGCTACAATCTAGAATTTGTCTGTTGACCATTTCAAGGCGAAAATTGATTTGCATTATGTAAAAAGATTTGGGGAATTTAGGTATTTTTCTGGCCTTAGAGTTGTTTGTTGAATTTATCTATTAGTTGCCCCCTTTGAGCCTATTTGTTATATTTTTTCTTTGGTACCCAGATATAATTTTTTTTCTTTTTTTTGTGATAACCATTTGAAATTAAATTTGGAGCAACTATTAAAAATTACAATTTCGTCCTATACTTTAGTTGTCTATCTTGTTAGGATGAAAAAAAAATAGGAGTGGCTCATGCGCTTACAAGTATCTTTTCCCATGAAGAAACCAAAATAGGAGTGACGCGTGTGCTTACCATTTCCTCCTAAGAAAAATATAAAAAAAAAGTGAAAAAAAAAGAAATAGGAAAAGGCAAAAAAAAATCTACTCAAGAGAAAAGGCAAATCAAAAAGAGCCAACTCAATAGAAAAAGAGTGAAGAAGGAAGTGAAATTACAATGGAGTATAGACAAAAATTGTAAAATAGATAGGAGCTCCATATTTGGTTTCAAATGTTATTATTCATTTCTTGTTTTTAGCGATTTGATTATCCTTTCTTTCTTATTTCTTACCCTGCATTAATTCACCACAGCCCCATTACAACCCATAACACCCTATCTTTTGCATGCATGTGAACTATTTAGTGGAGATTTGGTCAAATTACAAACATATGGTAATGTGCACTTTGTTGAAACTTGAGTGTATATTTTCCCTAGTCCCTAAACACTTAGAGAAATTGTGAGCGAGTGCCCTTGTTCATAGAAATGTATGCTTCAGGGACATGAACCTCTAATTTAGTGCATTTTTAGAGATACTTTTGAATCATTTTTAGAGCGATTTTTACTAATTATATAAATCATGGACTTATTTTTCTCTTTATTTTGCAGAAAGGATGAAAATCAGAAAATAGGGGACTAAGTCGACTGTACAGACGGGTTAGTCAGCGTCTAGGACGGATGAGCTGTACAGCTCAATAGTCCTAAAATCCCTATATTAAAAAACACCAACCAACAAACATTTTCTACCCAAGAATTACGTAGCTTTGATTTCTCCATCGCACCTGGAGATACGTAGGAGCGGGGGGGGGGGGGGGGGCACTCCTGTCAAGCACAAAAAACTAATTTTTTTATTAACTCTTTTTCTTTCAATAAAAGGGTAAAAATTAACATTTTGAAAATTAACATTTTTTTCCTACAACTAATTAGCAGGTAACCTTCCTTAGGAAGGATGTCGTGGGGTGCTAACACCTTGCGGCTTCATTTTTGAACCTTCGAGGAATCCTCACCCGGATTTTTCGGTCGCTACATAAGCCACAAGAATTCTCAAAGGAATGCAACTTGAATTAAAAAATGGGCCGAGAATTGACATGAGCCAAATTCAATTGGGTAACACCTCATGGCCCAATGGAATAATTATAAAAGTGAAGCTTGTGATAAAACCCTCACGGACAGATTATAAAAGGGAGGCCACAGTCCGCACACAAACAAGCCGAAAATATTGAATTGGAATGCACAAGCTGACGACACACACAGCAACGCATAGGAGAAAGTGAAGCATTTGGTGAATTTTCTTGACACCGTGAGAGAGCTCTGGAACAGGAAAAGAAAAAGGATACTGAATTCTCAAGATCAGAAATTTCTCTATTCCGGGTTATTTTTATCTTTGTCATTTATGACTCCTTATTTTATTTCATTGTTCTTGATTACTATGGATAGCTAAATCATCTTATAGGGTCTTAGGTGGATCTTGCTTGATTAGAGAACTTTATATGTTTTAATTTATACTTGAATTCCGAATTTTTATTTCAATTAATATTATCCTATTGCTTTTATCACATAATTAGGATTGACAACCCTTTGAATGTTCATAATCAATTAGTTGATCAGCGATCGTACTGCAATTAGTTGGTGGACCTATAAGATAATTGAGGCTATAATTAATGCATGACCAAACTTTAATTTAGTCTTCCAATCATTCAACCTTTTTGTTCTTTAAGCTTTTTTTGAATTTAAATTCTTGCATGACCAAACAGGGGTTAATTTAGGAAAAAGAATATTAATCGCGAATGACCAAACGGGTTAATAGCTTTAGTAAAGAGATTGGTAATTAAATAAAATAAAGGAATTCGGGTAGAATTAGACATAGGGGAATCGAAGCTTGCAAGTGAAACCGTGACCCTAGACCTCTCTCCATTATTTAAATCCCGCATTTTAATTATTGTTATTTATTATTTTGTTTCCTTCACATCAAACTATTGGTTCGTCTAAACAATATATAATCTTGACTAGTTTGGTACTTGTTAATTAATCCCTGTGGATACGATAATCTTTTATACTACTTCTGCGATAGAGTACACTTGCTCTAAGTGTATTTTAACGCAACAGTTGTCTCACATATGTAGTATGTCGATGACACACTCCTCATTGGGATGTCGATGGTGCAAAATCTGTGTACCAAGAAAGCAGTGCAAAGGTGCTTTGAGCTTGCACTAGGGTCTAAGGTTAAATTTTCGAAGAGTAGTATTTTTAGGGTGAATGTGAGTCCTCTCTTTCTTTCCCTGGCTGAAGGATTCCTACAATATTGTAAGCATCGTGTTGTGTCGTTTTAGTTCCTAGGACTTATAGTCGGATGTCATGCGCGGGAGGATTCATTCTTGAAGGAATAGGTTAATTACTTTTGAGGGTCAGATTGTTTCATTGAATTCGGTGCTTAATAGTATACTTATCTTTTCCCTTTCTTATTTAAAGATGACAAGTGGAGTGTGGAAGAAAGTGGTCTAACTATAGAGAGAATTATTATGGGGAGGGTAGTCGAAGTGGAAGAAAATTCCCTGGGCTAGATGGAAAGAAGGGTGTAAGCCGAAGTCTGGAGGTGGCCTTAGGGTCAAGGATATTAGAGCCTTTAATAAGAGTTTGTTGGGTAAGTGGCAATGGGGGTTGTTAGTTAGGAACTCATTCCTATGGCGTGGGGTTCTGGTAGAAAAATATGGTCAGGAAGTTAGGAGGACTCCACTGTTGTCTACCTTAACCCCAATGGGGTTCACAACAGCTTGGTGGAAAGATATCTGTCTTCTCGATACGACGCTGGGCACTGAAGGGAACTAGTTTGGTGATAGGGTTGCTAGAAAAGTGGGTAACAGACCGAGATTCAACGTTACTTTGGCATGACACTTGAGTGGAGTCCCAACCTCTCAGTAGGTTGTTTCCAAGATTATTCCTAGCTTCAAATCAATACAAGGGACGTGTTGCAAATTTTGGTACCTAAGTGGATAGGCCGTGGATATGGAGTTTTACGTGGTGACATAGGTTATTTGTATGGGAGGAGGAACTTGAGATGGATCCCATGTAGCTTCTCCTTTTGGCCGCTCTTAAGTCGGAGGAGGATTATTGGGTGTGCTTGGGTGATGTGTTTGGATTGTTCTCGGTTCGAAAAGATAAAGCCGCGATTAGTTTTTTGGTTGGCAACTATGTGGTTGATTTGGAAAGAAAGAAACAATGTCATTTTTCAAGGGGTGGCAGCCGAAATCCCCAATGCTGTTAACAAGGTCAAATATATATCTCGGGGTTGGTGTGTGGGTAAAGAAGGTGTTGTAGGTGGTGCCTTAATTTCGGATTGGTGGACGTCTCCACTATCTTGTATTAAGACTGTAAACAGCAGTAGCTGAACTTTTGTAATTAGGATGGAGTACTTCTAATACTTCTCCTGTTTTATATATATAGGGGATCAGAATCAGAAGATAAAATAAATTAAAGAGACAGAGGGGAAGAAGGTAGCATACGGAATGCAACAATAAATAACTAAAGAGTGCAGAAAACTAAAGCATAAATAACATAGATTTAGGAGGCAAAACCTTCCATAAGAGACAGTGAACTGTCTATGAGTTACAGATTGAAGATTGAAGATCAGAGAAGAAGAAGAAGATTGAAGCTTACAAGCTCTGGCTTCTCACTAGAACTAGAGAGAGAAGTAGAGTTGAAGTGTGAATTGAAGCTTGTATCTAACAATTGCCTAAGAAAAACAGATTGAAATAGTAACCGGTTACTAACCGGAATCAACAGTAAAGGACTACTATTCAGCATCCTATGCTAGATGATTTGAACTGTGCGCTTGGGTGACCTGCACTGTGCACTGATTGACTTGAACTGTTTGGAATCCAAGGATTTATGACTTGGACTATTTGGTATCCGATGATTTCCGACTGGAACTGGTGAGGCTTTGGCAGTTGGCGCAAGGGGAGACAAGGGTGGGTCCCATATGTTTACCATGATGGAAGCTTTTGACCAAGTGGGGAGCAAAGGGGAAGAATCTCCATGATGATTGTTTCTGCGCTTTTGACCAAGGAATGCAGAAGCAAGGCAACGGCCATAATTCTGAAAAGAGAGGTTAGTAAAAATAATTAATTTTTAGAACAGTTTTTCGTGCCATTGCTGTCACTACGATCACCATGTTCAAGGGTGTTGGAACAGTTTTTCATACTCTTATCGGTATTACTTTCACCATATTCCAGGGTGTTGAGGGAATAGTTTTTCATGCCGGTATTGGCACTACGATTACCATGATCTAGGGTAGATGAGCAGTTTTTCTCACTTAGGGTGATACAATTGTCTTACTCAAGGACAAGTTTGAAAATTTATTTTTGAAAGGAAGATTACTCAATTATTTCCCTGAAGATATTCACGGGTGAGATAGTCAGGGAGAGCATTGTCAGAACCTTTAAGATATTCGATATCAAAGTCAAAAATACTTAAAATTGCTTGCCATCTGGCAAAAATATGTTTGGATGTAAGATTTTTAACATCCTTTTGCAAGATATCTTTTGCAGATTTGCAATCAATATGAACAAGAAATTTTTGATTTAGTAAATCGGATTGAAATTTTGAAATAGATAAAACAATTGCCAATACTTCTTTTTTGACGGTGGAATAATTCTGCTGAGCAGGGTTCCAATGTTTGGAGGTAAAGGCGATGACTTGTTCTTTTCCAGAAATCTTTTGTTTTATAATACCGCCATAACCGATGTCAGGAGCATCAGTTTCAACGATTTTAAAAGCCTCTGGATTGGGGAGGTAAATACAAGGAAGTTCCTTAACCTGGGTTTTGATTTGTTTGACAACACTGGTATGAACATCTGTCCAGGGAGGAGGGTCTTTTTTAAGACAATCATGGAGGGGTTTGATGAGGTTGCTAAGTTGTGGAAAGAAATCTGAAACATAATTGAGGCAACCTAGAAATCTTTGTAATTGAGTTTTGTCAATAATTTGATTGGGAAATTTATCAGAGAACTCGATAGCCCTATTGATAGGAATGATGGTTCCTTGGTGAATATTGTGACCAAGAAACCTGATCTTTGTTTGGAACAAACTAAGCTTTGTTTTGGAGACAGCAAGACTGTTTCTTTTGAAAATAGAAATAAAGGTGCTGATGTGTTTGAGGTGTTGATCAAAGGATTGGGAATAAATTAGCACATCATCAATATAGACAATTGCAAATTTTGCATAATCATTGAAAACATCATTCATGATCCTCTGGAATTCAGAAGGAGCGTTTTTTAAGCCGAATGGCATAACGTTCCATTCATATTGACCAAAAGGGGCAGTGAAAGCAGTTTTATATCCGTCCTCTTCTTTTATTTGAATTTGCCAAAAACCAGATTTCATGTCAAATTTAGAAAAGATCTTAGCATTATGAAGTCTCTTAATAGGAATAGGATACCTAATCCAGCAAAGGGCTTGATTGAGAGGTTTGTAATTGATAACAAGTCTGGGAGTTCCCCTTTCTATCTCAGCCTGTTTATTGACGTAAAAGGCAGAACAAGACCAAGGGCTTTTACTCTTGCGAATAAGACCCTTTTTTAAAAGATCATTAACTTCCTTTTGACAAACCAAAAGAAGATCCTAATTCATTTGAATTGGTCTAGCTTTGGTGGGGATTTGCCTATCCTGAAAATCCTTTTCATAAGGAAGTTCAACTATATGATGCTTCCTTTCCCAGAAAGCATTGGGTAGGTCAGAGCAAATAGTAGATTGGATTTGTCCTAGGAGACCTTTGATTTTGAGCTGATTATCCTGGTTAAGCAACTGATGGTCAATATTCCTGAAAGAGGTTTCATCTTTCAGAAAATTAATTTGATTTATTTATAAGAAATTGGGTTTAAGTTTCTAATAAAAGGTTTTCTTAAAAACTTAAAAATAATTGGTTGTCCTAAATGATGGGCTATTATACCTTTCTCAGTAATCTGAAAAGGGAAGAGTGATCTTATGAAGGGAGTCCCTAAAATCACTTGATTTTTCAAAACTTTAACCAGAAGAAAAGAGGTATTAACTTTGAAATTTTTATTTTCAATAACAGCTGAAGACAGTTTGTAATTGATTTTTAGCTTAGAGCCATTAGCAGCACTAAGTTTTTCAGAAGTCTTTTCAAAATATTTTGTAGGAATAAGACCTTCCAAAATGCAATTTGAATCTGCTCCAATGTCAAACAAGGCAACAGTTTCAAAGGCGAAATCATTTATGACAATTTTGATGCTTATGTAAAATTTCTGGATCTTGACATAATTGATTAGGCCAAGGAAATCATCGTTGGTTTCTTCATCTTTATCAGACTCAGGAACTTCGGAAGATGAACTATCCTTCAGGAACTTCGGAAGATGAACTATCCTCGTGATTTCTCCATTGGTCAATGATAGACTGGTGATCAGCCTGTTTTAGTTTCAGATCTTTAACTTCGGTTTTTAAATTGTTAATTTCGAAATGAAGATCTTGAATAGTAACAGGTTTGACACTAGTTTTTTCTAACCTCTTGAGGGCGTCCTTAAGGTTAAATCTATTGGTTACGAGAGGACTTTTGGGGGGTTTAGCCTCAAGAGTGGATCATAATTTGTTGAGGTATTTTTCCTTTTCCTGAGGATCAGGAATGGCATTTATACCCTCAAAGAGGAGATCTTGTTCATGGGTGAGGACATTGACATGATTAGAGGAATCGGTTAAATCATCCTCCTGGATTTGATTTAGGTTTTCAGAAGAATGGTCAGAGGATTCTTCTGAGGATTGGGCTAACAGATTGTTAATCTTGTCCTCAATATCAGGATCAAGCTTAAGAGCTTTGAGTTTTCCTATAACCCTGCAGTTCCTGCTTATGTGACCTGGCTTACCACATTTGAAGCAGACAATGGGGTTGTTTCTGGGATTATCATTATTCTCATAATGATTCTTTGTGGGTTGGCCAGTAGTTTTAGGCCTGGGTTTTCCAAAGCGTTTTTCTTTGTAATAATCAGGTCTAGGTAAGGCGTTGTTGGGTTTTGGTTTGGTTTTGGATTTGGTCTTGTCAGCACAGGGGAGACCAAATTGCTCACAGAAGGTTCCTAGATCTCAACGATTTTGGGCCTTCTCTTTGGACAGTTGTTGCTGAATTTTGTCGTCATGACAAATTTTTAAAACCACTCTTTGGATGACTGCAATAACTTGACCATAACTTGCTAGCACATTTACATTTTTAGACATCACCAAATTTTAACATTTGTCACAATTTAAGGGCAAAATAGACAATTCACCACAAAAAGACAAAACGCTACAGTGCCACAACAGTACGCTACAGTGCAAATTCTGACGCGCTACAGTACCAATTCTACCGCACTACAGTACGCTACAGTACCAATGCGGTTTTTTGTAATTTTTTTTTGAAATTGATTTTGTTTTAAAATATTTTTTTAAAAAGAAATGAATTTTTTTAAAAATTTTTTTATTCAATGTTTTTTTAATTTTTTTTAAAAACCGTTTGTCAATATTTTTATAAAAACAATTAGTCACTATAAATCAATTATTCACTATATCTACTTTCAATCTAATAAAAACATATGCTAGCACATTTACATTTTTAGACATCACCAAATTTTGACATTTGTCACAATTTAAGGGCAAAATAGACAATTCACCACAAAGAGACAAAACGCTACAGTGCCACAACAGTACGCTAGAGTGCAATTTCCGACGCGCTATCTACTTTCAATCTAATAAAAAAATATGCTAGCACATTTACATTTTTAGACATCACCAAATTTTGACATTTGTCACAATTAAAGGCCAAAATAGACAATTCACCACAAAAAGACAAAACGCTACAGTGCCACAACAGTACGCTACAGTGCAAACTCCGACGCGCTACAGTACGCTACAGTACCAATTCTGCCGCACTACAGTACGCTACAGTACCAATGCGGTTTTTTGTAATTTTTTTTTTGAAAACTGATTTTTTTTAAAATATTTTTTTTTAAAAGAAATGAATTTTTTTAAATTTTTTTCTTCACTGCTTTTTTAATTTTTTTAAAAACCGTTTGTCAATATTTTTATAAAAACAATAACAATTAGTCACTATAAATCAATTATTCACTATATTTATAATCTACAAAAATGAATAAAACAATTAGTCACTATAAATCAATTAGCCACTAACCATTGTCAAAAAAAGAATTGTAAAAAACTTTAACACGTACCAAAAATTACAAAATAACTACTAAAACTAATCAATTTAACTACTTTTGTTAAAATCAATCAATTTAACCACTACCAAAAATTACCAAATAACTATTTTATAATTACTAAAAAGGAGTAAAATGCCAAAGGGAGTGGCAACGAGAGCCCCAATGGGAGTGGCAACAAAAGCACCAACAGGAGAGGCAACGATATAGGGAAAACAAAGTGAGAGACCAAAAACTGATTGAAAACTGCAATCAGAAGCTGCAACAGACGCAACAAAAGGACAAATTAAAAGCAGCAGAATTTTAAAAACAACTTTTTTTTTCATTTTTTCTTTCCATAAAATGATCACTTTTTTGTCAGTATTTTTTACTAAAAACATAATGTTTTTTTAACTATTTCTATAATTTACTCAAACTACTAAAATTAATCAATTTAAGTACTACCAATTGTAAAAAAAACCATACCTCTAACAATAGTTTCAAAATTATTTATTCCAAAAAAATAAATTATTAAATTAATATTACACTCAATAATTAAATAATTTAAAATTTACTATTTATTATAATCTCTATTAAAACTACTAAAATCAATCAAATTTTTCATGTAATAAATAAAATCAATTTAATCACTAACAATTGTAATATTAAATCATATAGAAAAAAAGGAGAAACATGTGGCAACGGGAGCGGCAACGAGAGACTGACAACGAGATCGGCAATGGGAGTGCCAAACTTTACAAAATAACTTACTTATAATTAAACGAATATTAAATCATATAGAAAAATATGAGTTAACATGTGGCAACGGGAGCGACAACGAGAGACTGGCAATGGTAGCTCAACGGGAGTGGCAACCAGAGAGGTAACGAGAGCGTCAACGGGAGGGCCAACGAGGATGCAAATGGGAGTGTCAACGGGGATGCATAGTTTACCTCTAATGTCTAAATACATTATTATGGATCAATGTAATTCTGATTGTCAATCTCCTTTAATTTCTTCGACTCAATATAATTTTCATTTGTATCTTATATGACATAATACCTATCTCTTTCCACTTTGAATTTCAAATCATACATTTTGGACATTGTTCACAACTTATGATTATCTTCCAAATTACTATTATATATGACTTCAAGGCAATACACCGACCATACAGTATCACCCGTGCGTATGCACGGGTAAAATACTAGTTTGCTTTTAACAGACGCAGTCGAATTCTGGGAGACAGATGCAGTCGAATTCTGGGAGACAGACGCAGTCGAATTCTGGGAGACAGATGCAGTCGAAGTCTAACCTGCTGAGACAGAAGCAATCAAAATTGCAAGGACAGCTGTAGTCGAAATTGCAAAAACAGGTGCAGTCGAATTGCAAGGACTGATGCAGTCGAATTGCAAAGACTGCTGTGGTCAAAATGCAAAGACTGATGCAATCGAATTGCAAAGACTGATGCAGTTGAATTGCAAAGACTGATGCAGTCGAATTGTAAAGACTGCTGTGGTCGAAATGCTGGGAAAAAACCTGCGAGCAAAGCAAACGTTAGATAAACAACCAGAGGCGCCTTGCGACTGCCCTGAAGAATTTATTCGCCTCTACAGCGCAAATTCCCTGAGGTACAACCGGTCTCGTCTCAATCGCAGTAGCGAAGGAGGACTCCGAACTGGCAAGAGCAATTTGAGATGGAACAGGAGATGAACCCAGGAGAGCGATATATTTAGAAGAGGGAAAATGGATTTTTCAGTGTATTCTCAAGTGTTGCTGGAGAACGTTTATCACTAGTGCAAAAATGGGATTAGAATTAGACATTTAAAGTCAGGCGCTCAGATGCCTAACTACATAAGTAGACACGGTGGCAAACTTGTAATTAAGAGGCAAAAATTTATCTGGCGCGCGAGTTTTAAAGTCAAGCGAATACACGCCTGACTTCTAAAGTGAAAAAATAGGAAAAAAATTAGACTTTTAAAGTCATGCTATCAGGCGCCTGACTACATAAGTAGGCACGGTGGCAAACTTATAATTAAGAGGTAACGTTTTAAAGTCAAGCGCATACACGCCTGACTTCTAAAGTACTAACAGTATTTCACCCTAACCCTCTCTCTCTTCGCGAACCCTTCACTCTCATCAGTACACACACTCTTAGAACACTCTCCTCTTCGCGAACCCTTCACTCTCACGCAGTTCTCCGCCCTAGCTTCCCTTCCTTTTCTGTTTCTCTTTGGATCCGTTTCTCTCTGGACCCTCTATCTCTTCGCAAACCCCTCACTCTCAGTACACACACTCTTAGAACACTCTCCTCTTCGCGAACCCTTCATTCTCACACCGTTCTCCGCCCTATCTTCCCTTCCTTTTCTGTTTCTCTCTGGATCCGTTTCTCTCTGGATCGATTATTCTTTTGGAGCGATTCTGGAACGATTTTGAGCTTCGCTGGTCCAAGCTTCTTTCTTGATCGATTCGTCTTCTCCCTGGTCCAAGCACGATTTGAGTCCTAACCCTTTGAAACGATTTTATCCCAGGTACGATTTTATCTCACTGGTCCAAGCTTCTCTCTGGATCGTTTTTCATTTCGTTCTTCTTGGGTTCATCTTCTTTGTTTAGGGTTTGTGGGATTTGGGAATTGAGAACTGAGTTTAGGGTTTTCATTTTCGTTTTCCTTTTCCTTCACCGTTCTTCTTCGTTTTCGTTTTCACTGCAGCACATTCCTTTAGGGTTTGTGGGATTTGGGATTTGGGACAAATCTGTATATAGTTGTTTGTTAATTGCTTTTTGCTATTCTTGTTTTGTGTTTATCTTATTGTTGTTCACGTTAAATTTGTTGTGGTTGATGTTGGTTTCGTAACAATGTTTCTGTAGGAGCTGCTGAGGCTTTGCCTATTGTTGATGCTGATTTGAAAAGAACAGCTAATCAAGTTATTGAACTTGCTAAAGATGTCTGCACCAAGAAATCTGTAATTCCATTAGTTTCTATTGTGGTTTGAGTTGTTGTGTTTTCCTTTTTTTATTTTCAGTTTGAGGAAAAAGGGAAAATACAAATAAAACATGATGTTGTATCATTTTGCATTTATTTATTCATGATGATGTCTCAGAACATTACAATTCTACATGTTGTGGGTGCATACCAGTGGAATGGAATTATCATCTAATGAGTATTGCAAATTATGAGAATGAGTGATCTCAAGAAACCTTAACTTATTTTTAACTATTTATTTATTGTAAATTTGACAGCTGGAGTGCCAATGGATAACATACTTTATCTACAACAAGGAATATGCAAATGCTAGAATATGTGAAGCTGAGAAATGGAGGAATCATTTAGCAAAGTTTCTAAGACAACCACATTTTATTTTATGGGATAACAGTGACCTTGTCACCCATGAAGTCATGGGTGGCTTGAAAAATGTCTATGCAATTGGAGCTGGTAAGCTTCAAATTAGTTATTATTATCACTTTATATTTAATATCATACTAGCATCAATCTCTATCATCATATTTTGGTATGTGTAACCATCTCGATCCTTAATATTGCAGAGAATTTCAATCAACTGCGACTGATGCTACTTTTCATTGTATTGCTTTCAGGAATGGTAGCATCACTTACAAATGAGAGTGCAACAAGAAAATCAGTGTACTTTGCACATTGTACATCAGAGATGATATTTATAACTCACTTGTTAACTGAAGAACCTGAGAAACTTGCTGAACCATTGCTGGCAGACACATATGTGACATTGTTAAAAGGTCGAAATGCGTGGTACGGTCAAATGTTGGCTAAGGGTGAATTTATCCCTGATATGGGTGACAGCATTACTGGCAAAGGAATGATTCAGGTATATCTTGTAATTTTTCATGTCTTAGCTTTTTTTTTTCAAACTCATAATGTTCCTTAGGAGTGACAATTGCATCTATAAAAATGTGAAAATTGCATAATCCTATGTATTAAAATGTGATAGTAGTGCTTTATGTAACTTGATATATTTTTGTTCTTATTATTTGGCCGTTTGTATATGATGTGTTCTTATTATTTGGCTATTTGCAATTGATGTGCAGATAAGGTGTGTGATGCTGCAGAAATGGCTGGAAGGAATGTCATGTCAACTTCATCAGTTGTGACCACTGGACTAGTTTCACATAAGTAAGTTCATTCTTATAGTCTACATCTAATTGATTAATGCAAGAAGCATTCTTAGTGTTCATGAAGTGATATATATGATTGACTTATCTTTTGTTTTGGTGATAATAGATATGGAAAGCAAGCAGCAAAGGTTACAAATGAAGGTCTTGACGCTGCAGGGCATGCAATTGGGACAGCTTGGGCAGTCTTCAAATTTAGAAAAGCACTTAACCCCAAGAGCGTCATCAAACCAACAACAATTACTAAAGCTGCTGCCCAAGCAAGTTCATCTAAGAAATAAGTAGTGGCAGCAACACATAGTCTCACAAATAAGTTGTATTGGTTTTCTATCTCCTATTTCATCTATAGATTCGTGAGTAACACCTTCAGTAGTCAGATTCTCATTTTACATATTCCACATGTATTCTAATGATTCATTCATAATTTTATTTCCTGATTTAAATCCTCTCTGTGATTTGTGTTAGGGGAAAACATTACTCAGCAGGACCAGCTGAAGCTGGTTTTGGTGGAAGGAAGAGTGGGGTGCTTCTTAGGCTCAAACAAATGCACGATTCTAAGGTTTAACAATTTTCCTCAAAAAGGGTCGCTTAAAGTTCTTTTCTTTTGCCCTTTTTCTGGGTTTTTTGTTTGTTTTTCTTCTTCAAGATTTGGTTTGTTGTGCGTTAGTGTTTCATTCGAGACTTGGTTTACCCTACTTTTGTGAAGTTGGTTTTGTCTGTTATCTTACTCAGTTGAGAAAGTTTTGAGCTTTACATTTCATTGGGTTGTTTTTAGACTGGGTTATTGTCTAATTGCTTGCATCGTTTTTCATAGACTTCAAGGTCAAAATTGTGATCAAATTCAAGTGGCACTATGTATCCTTGATACCTAAGATGGATTACTTCACTGGAATACTTTGCAGTCACCTGAAATGTGGGTTACCTTTGTAATGGTTATGCTTCTGTGATTGTGTTATTTGAGTTTAGCTTGTCCCTCCATTAACATAATCAATGTTAAGCTTTTTAAACATTCGTGGTCAAAGAATAATAATGTGCATTTGTGGTGGTCATTAAAGGAATGCAATATGATAGAGTATTTGATTTATTTATGACTCAGTGCCTGCACTTTTGTTATTGCCCATAAGTCTGGTTTGAAAATGAGTTGTCTTGATTGTGATTGTAGGTGTGATTCTATCGCCATATATCTTTGTATTTTTTTTGCATGATATGTTTGTTTCTATGGCCCAGGTTCATTGATACTTCCCACCTTGTCTGTGCAATATTTGTGTTGGTTTTCAACTCTAATGTTTATCTTTGTTCTTAGATGTTTACATGCAGTGAAGAAGGGAGACACTATTTTTATTGGTCAATACTTGTTCACAGGAAGTGAAACTATTTCTGTATGGCTAGAGGTAAAATAAGTTTAACCCAGAGTGAAAATTTATTCCAATAGACCTTGACTTTTATTTTATTATTTTGGCGTTCTTCTGTATCTTTCTTAAATAGTTTGTCTCGATCCTTTCAACTTGGGTAACTCATTTGCATATTTTTGTGCATCAAGCATTTATTTTGAGTTTATACTATAATTTACTGTCATTGAAATTAACATTTGTTGAATTGATATTCTGATCCAAACATAAGTAGGTCCAAAAGCTTAAAAAAGTATATTTAAATCCTTTCACATGCCTGATGGATTCTACCTGGAATTTCTCAGGTATCTGAAGTCAAAGGACAAGATGTTGTATGTATTATAAAGAATTCTACAACATTAGTTGGGGCATTATTCACTTTGCATGCTTCTCAAATTCATATTGATTTGCCGACGCTCACAGAGAAAGACAAGAAGGTCTGTTCTGCTTTTGACTAGCATGTTTGAATTATTTACATTTCACAACATACGTAGCGTTCGCTGCACCTACAAAATAGATTATCTTAAAGTTTTAGGGTTATTAATTTTGCTATATTTCAGGTTATAAGTACCCGGGGAGTTAAAAACGAAATTGATTTTCTGTCATTGTCATATACTCGGCATGCTGAAGATGTTCGTGAGGTACTTTGAGCTCCAAATCCTTGTCAATGTTTCCTCATTGATGGGAAGGCTTGAGGTATATATATATATATGTTATCTCACTTTGATCTATTAGGAAACTGAACTGATTCTTATTTTTAATGCAAATTTGATTGTAGAATATTCCAAATGGATGGCCAAAAGAAGTATTAAGCAATGTTGAAAACCTTACTGAAGAAAAGATTGATGAAGTTTTGAATGAATTTCTCAAAGATTTTAAAGAGGGTTCACTAGAAACCAAAGGTTGGCCTCTTGTTCTATCTGCATATAGTATCTCAAAAGCTTGTCTAAGTGCCTACACAAGGATTTTGGCGAAGAAGTACCCATCAATTTGCATCAATGCTGTTTTCCCTGGCTACGTGAAAACAGATATGAACTCTAATACAGGTATTCTAACACCTGATGAAGGCGCTGAATCTATTGTGAGGTTGGCATTACTACCACCAGATAGCAGTACTTCTGGCCTCTTTTTTATGAGAGGGGAAGAGAAACCATTTTGATCAAGGGCATTGTACGTCACCATACAGTTGAGAAAAGCTAACCCTGTTGCAAGGGTTGAAAAGATGTTTGACCTGATTACGTCTAAACTTACTAAAGAACCAAAGTTGATTCTTTGTGTCTTGCCAGAGAGGAAAAATTGTGACATCTATGGTATATCTCTTAGCACAATATTTCAGGGTTACCTCCACATGGGTATTTTTTATTCACCCTATGTTATTTTGTCAAATTTTAGGGCCTTGGAAAAAGAAGTGTCTGAGTGAATTTGGTGTTATCACACAGTGCATTTCACCGGTCAAGGTCAAGATCACTGACCAATACCTAACTAGTGTACTTCTCAAAATTAATTCAAAGGTAAGTGACAGCTTTATAATCTTAAAAGAGTTCTACCTTATTTTGACTAAATATCATTGTGCATACTTTTAATAATTTTGTGTACTGATTTTCAATATAGCTTGGAGGAATAAATTCTTTGCTGGCGAAAGAGCATTCTGGCCATCTTCCCTTGGTTAAAGATACCCCAACTATGATTTTAGGGATGGATGTCTCTCACGGATCCCCTGGTCGATCGGATATTCCATCAATAGCAGCGGTGAGGCTGTTTCTGTTTTGTTTTTTCCTCTATATTTGTTGTAAAAAAACAAACATAGTGCTATATTTTCCTTGAACCACAATTGTTTTGAGTTTTTCCATGTCTGCAGCATATTATTCCGATTTTATAATGATTGGTTGTAGGTTGTTGGATCACGACAATGGCCTAGGATTTCACGGTATAGAGTGTAGCGGCCGAAAAATCCGGATGAGGATTCATCGAAGGTTCAAAAATGAAGCCGCCACCAAAGTTTAGTTTAAGGGCAAATATTGGAAAATCCCTTTTGGAATGGATAAGGATCCTTGAGACCAGATAAGGGTTCGGGAGTCGGTTATGCATGAGGAAGGTGTTAGCACCCCACGACATCCTTCCTAAGGAAGGTTACCTGCTAATTAGTTGTAGAAAAGAAAAATGTTAATTTTGAAAATGTTAATTTTTACCCTTTTATTGAAAGAAAAAGACTTAATAAAAATTTTAGTTTTTTGTGCTTGACGGGAGTGGGCCCCCGCTCCTACGTATCTCCAGGTGCGATGGAGAAATCAAAGCTACGTAGTTCTTTATTTAGAACTGTGTGATCTGTGTTGAAGGACCGCTGGGGGGGGGGGGTCTGAAGGAGCGCTGGGGCTCTGAAGGGCTGCTGAGGGCTGAAGGAGCGCTGGGGCTCTGAAGGACCACAGTTCACTTATCCTAAAACGATGACTAACCCGGCCGTACGACCGACTTAATCCCCTACTTTGAAAATAAGATTTTTGGTTTTTGAAATGAAAGAGATGTGTTTGTATTTTTTAATTTGGGAATTATTTATTTTAAATAGGGATTTTAGGACATGATCCGTAACGGTTCATTCGTGGTCCTAAAAAGTAGACTAACTCGACTGTACAGTCGACTTAATCCCCTATTTATATTTTTGAAAAAATAAAATAATTTGTGTATTTAAAAAAATTAATGACGACACTAACAATTAATAAATAGTAAAGTTAATAAATAAATAACTATACATATAAATAAATAATAAATAATTATTTACATAGATAAATAAGCAATATAAATAATAAATAAGTATGTACATAAATAAACAGTATACATAATAAATAAATATGTACAAAAATAAATAAATGCAAAACTAACCTCAAGCCGATCAATGCGATCAATGCCGAAACAGACCGAGCAATCTGACCATATCAACCGCGAACCGGACTCCTATCTGGTCCGTTTTCACCCGAAAATCACCAAGTAAAGGACCTCAACGGCCATCCCAAAAATAACTAAAGACAGACTTTTAATCTAATGGACTGCAAAAGCTAGCCCAAAAGAATTAAAGACAGGCTTTTAATCTAATGGACTGCAAATGCTAGCCCAAAAGATCACTTACCCCATCAATCACCCATGTCCATAGCCTTTGCATCTCCATCTCTTTTATAGCCAAAGGCTAGGTAGTTCTTGTTTCTCCCAAGCAATGTGGGACTAAAACAACATAGAAAAAGCAATTTTCGTTTTTCTCAAACCAGCCTCCGTAAAAGTGTGATTTCGGATTTTTTAACCGTTGGATCATCTTTGTTTTTTGACACAAGGTTTGTGAGACATATATCTTCAATTTCACCGTTCGGATCGTTGGAAAAAGGTCTGAGAAGAGAGAAATTGCATTTGGAAAGTAGCTAAAAACTAATCCCGTTTTTTCTCAAACCAGCCATATTGACAGTGCGATTCCGGATTCGTTAACCGTTGGACCGTCTTTGTTTTTGGACAGCAGGTTCATGAGACATCCATCTTCACTTCTACCGTTCGGATCGTCGAAACGAGGTCCGAGGAGAGAGAAATTGCCTTCGCCAAAGTAGAAAAAACAACTCCCGTTTTTCTCAAACCAGCCACCGTACAAGTGCGATTCTAGATTCGTTAACCGTTGGATCGTTTTCATTTTTTGCCAGAAGGTTTTTGAGACATTCATCTTCACTTTCACCGTTCGGATCGTCGAAATGATGTCCGAAGAGAGAGAAATCACTTGCAAAGTAGCTGCAGTTTTGGGTACTTGGTTTATTTTTGTATTTTTGTAACTTTGCCATTCTTGGGCCAAGTCATGTAATTTTTTATTGCACCTCCCTTTTTTTATTTTCTTTTGTAATTTGTATTATTTCTTATCTATTTTATTTTTTATTTTCATTTGTTAATTAAAGATATTGTAACAAGAAAAATAAATTAAATCTACTATGTAATTTTTTGTGTTAGCATATTTTTAAATTTTTGTTTAACCACTAAAAAAAGTAATAACAACGCAAAACTAGTAAATTAGCGCAAAATGACCTATTCGAGGGATTAGGAATCAAATATACGCGAAAAACTTTTTTTTGGATTTTTTTTAATTAGCCGACAAAATTAGGGTATGACAGCTGCCCCTCTTTATTTATATTCCGTAGATAAACTGAAAGGTTTTGATAGTAGGAATAGAAATAAAGATAAGACAAATTCTAATTTTGTCCTCTTAGTAGAAAAGTGTAGAGTTTGAGAATTAACAGAGAACGGTTAACACTCGGGGCACCGACGAGAAAGGAATAAAGAAGGAGCACTGGGGCTCTGAAGGAGCACTGGGGCTCTGAAGGATCACTGGGGATCTGAAGGAGCACTAGGGCTCTGAAGGACTACTGTGAGTCTGAAGGATCGATGCCCTGAAGTGTCGGCATAATGATCTGAGGGTCTAATTCGCAGTCGATGCTTGGCGCATTGATTTGAATTAAACTGAAGGACCGGTGGGTCTGAAGGGCTGCTTGGGCCTGATGGACCAAAATGGTCTGATGGACTGCAACTAGCTGTGGTACTAATAAAACAGTCTGCTTGGGGGGGAGGTGGCCTTTTTCGAGCGGCCATGGGGGCAAGGTCAGGTCGTTGACCTGATCTGCGCGCCTCGAAGGACGTGCACTGTGTTTTTTAGACGGACACAGCTAGTCTGAAGGACCAGGGGTCGGATGATCGGTCGCGCTCAGTGTCGACATAGTGATCTGAAGGTAGAGTTCGAAGTCGTTGCTTTGACGTGCTAATTCGAACTGAACTGAAGGACCTGGGGTCGGATGATCTGTCGGTTGCTCGATAACGCGACGTGCGATCTGGATTGAAGGACCATTGATGGTCTGAAGGAGCGCTTGGGCTCTGAAGGACCACTGAGGGTCAGCAAGAGTACTGGGACTCTGAATTGTGATATGAGACCAGCGCTTAGAGCACCGACTTTGAGGGAACAAACTATTTGGATTGACACATGGCGTACTCTCCTAGAACATACCTAATGAATGCACTTACCCGAGAAGGAAAAAGCTATCTATATTTAGCATGTCTAAAAATGCAATGAATGATGTACGCGTGCAATATAGGTATGTGAAATGGTAGGTGTCCGATGGGATAAATGAAACGTGGCAGATGATGTGTGTTGGAGTTGATGGGGCTTGGAGGTTGACAAACAACGTATGTGAATGCAGATAAGATATGAATGTGATTATGCTGGTTAATTCTGGTGGAATGCTGAATGTAATGGAATGAACGATTTTTCTCTTTTTGTTTTTTTTTTGCCTTTTTTCCTTATTATATAATGAATGTATGAAATGCAAAGTGCGAATGTGATGCAAATGTAATGCTTTGGTGCCAATGCCATGGTGAATAAAGGGAAACACACGAATGCATGGTACAATGATATGATTAGTGATGTAAAAAACTTTTTTGGCAACGATGAGACCGGCACTTGACACATCTATCGAAGCAAACAATGTTATGCATGACGAACGTACAATGATTGGTCTCTGGTGGGGTGATGAATGAAATGGGTATGCCATGGGTGTTGAACCTGATGGGATGAGAAAGTTGACAAACAGTGTATGAGATGTGAATGTGACTGTAGTGATTAATTTTTGGTATGATGATGAATGTAATGGATGGATTTTCTTTTGGCTTTTTCTTATTTACTTTGCTTCTTTTCTCGATGCATGCAATGCGAATGTGAATATGGTGCGAATGTAATACTTTAATGCAAATGCTATGGTGGATGCATGATTGCATGGTGGAATGAAATGTATGGTATGATTTATTGATGATGCATTTTTGCGGTTTTTGAGATGAGAAAAAGATTTTTTTTTGTTTTACGCGAGAAATTGAGAAGTGGATGCTTTGGAATCATCACTTATTGGATGCATGGTTGTATGGAAGGATGATTTATGCTATGATTTTATTGATGCTGCAGAAAGATTTTTGTAATGATGAGAGACGAGGCTTTTGATGCAAGAGGCACAGAAGTGATTATTTTGCAATAATCGTTCCTTGGAAAAAAATTGGATTTGATTTGAATTCAAGCTCTGGCAATCTCAAGGTTGTTATTTACAGTCACTAATGAGCAACCGTACTTGACTGTATTTACAGACTCATTCACGTTTGTTCTTCCCTTACGGTGTCCCATGATTGATTGAATTTTAGGTCCACAAAGTTAACAGAGTGAGTGTTCAGCGTCACATTATTAACTTGTGTTCTCTTTCTTTGAAGCATTGTTTAGCAAAGACGTATAATAATGCAAGTATAGATGAATGAGTCAGCTAACTCGGGGTTCTGGAGACCTAGGGTATGGACAGATGAAGGGATAAATGACAGGTTTTTGGCCAAAGTCATGCAAAGGTAGGTTCTCCCCAACTCAAGAAATGTGGGACTGCCCCAATTTAGACTACCGGTGAAGGTGAGTGAATACTTTGCCCCTGTCTAGTGATGACAACAGCTAGGGGTGTAGAGGAGATAATGAATTGGGAATGCCATGACTTTGGAATGAAAGGTGGAAAGCAAGAGATTTTTGCCTGAACCCATGGAGTTTGGTGTTGCCCCAATTATGACAATGACAAGGTTGCCTTTACTGGAGTAGCATTGTGAAAGGGTTTATTTAGGATAATGGGTTGAGAAATTTCCCCGGTATGGTTTTGTGGATGTGAATATAACAAGGGGATGAGATGGGTGTAGGGCGAATTTCCCTAATTTTAGGTTGAGTGAAGGGTGAGGGGATTGCCCCACTATGGAATGACATTTTAAACGGTTGCTTTAAGTGAGGTTGTGAAAGGTGACAAAGTTAGGGTAATGGGCTAGGGAGGTGGTCCAATATGACTATATGGATTGGGTATGGTATATGAATGGGATGGACAATGGCTAAATCTCCAAGTTCAAGGGATACAGGAAGACGACCAAACTTCATTTCAAATCATGATTGCTTGTTTTTCTCAAAAATTAATTCAAGGACAAAAATTATTTATTTTTATATATCCGCTCTTTTTTCTCTATATTTCTTTTTGTTTGCCCTAACTTTTGCTTAGGCTGCTCTTGCGAGTTTTCAACCTAACAGGCTTATTTGATTTTTTTTTGCAAAGGACTTACATCAAGGAAATACAATGTTTACAAGATATCTAGTGATCACAAATTTGCCCCAGCTTGGGGCCTAAAGTGTTAGCTCATGAAATTTCATCATTGGGAACAAACCAAATAGTTGACTAGGTACTTTTGGAGAACATGCACCTTATGGGATGGTCGGGGTGGGACTGTACATGAACAAAGGATGATGATAGGATGGAAAGATGTGGACACTGACTGACTCAAACAAGAGTAAATGCGTATTGCATACAAGTTCGCTATACGAATGCTTCACAGAGAGTTAACATAGTTTGGGACATGATAGAAGAAATTTTTAATAACACATCAGTTAACAAAATAGACCATTTGGATCATTTATCATGGGACTGATGAGATGCATCGTTTTGCTGAAGAAAATTGTGAACGAGCTGCAAACAGTGAATAACTTCCCTTTTTTGAAAGTTGGGTGTCTGAAAAAACATTGAGTTTGTAGCTAACCTAAACTTTTCCAAAGACGAATAATCAATTTCGCCTCATCTCATCAATTTTTGAAGAAAAATATATATATATATATATATATATATATATATATATATATATATATATATATATATATATGCTCATGGTTTTTTTTTTTAGAAAATGAGACAAAATGTGATAGATGAACTGGTACATGATGATGGACATGGATGATGAAGATGTATGTGCATGAAATGCATGTGATTGTTCGACTCCAATGACATCTAAGATGTTCAACGGAATAATTATTTTACATAAATTTGGTTTTTAAGAGACAATGCAGCATGTAACAGGTGCAAAGTTACAAATTCTCGTTGATGCTCAATGATGCATGAAAAGAGTGATGACATGTTTTTTGTTTTTTTTAGAAAACGACACATGCAGTGAAAAATGATTGTTTGATTCTAATGAAATGTTGTGTCAAGTGTGCAAAGAAGCAATTATTGTAAATGACTTCGCAACATGATAATGATGCAAACATTTTTCAATTGATGATGAATGATACAAGAATGGTGAAATACTGTTATGTTTTTTTCCTTTTTTTGGAATATAACGTATGAATGAACACATGATGATGGACACATACGATGAAAATGTTAATGTATGAAATGCATGGAGGAACTGATCACTTGAAGGGACCAACGACTTTATTCTATTATGAATGCATGATGTTTTTTTTTAAAAAGATTAACTATGCGTATGCAATGGGGATAATCAAATTACATGCCCCTCCGTGTCCTAATGCATGAAGGGACACGTAGTGATAGATATGCATGATGCAAATGCATGAAACGCGTGCATTAATGATCACTTGGAAAGACCAGTTGTTCTAAATGATTTTTTTGGGCAATACAGCATGTGACTGATGCATGGCCTCATTTATGTATCAAAAATAAATGCTAACAAAAGGCGGATCTTTGAATGATGCAAAAATAATGACATAATTTTTGTGAAATGATGCATGCTGAAACGGAGAATGAAATGACGTATGAATGATCGATGAAACACCAGTTTTTTATTTATTTATTAGGATGGATGAAATGATGTATGAATGCTATGTTTTTACATGCATCTCATGATGTTTCAAATGATGAAATGCCTACATTATTTGATGGAAGTGCATGCTAAATGAGATATTGCAATGTTTATCACAATTTTTTAATTGTGCTCGTGGTTTTTTCTATCATCTCCCTTTTTTAGAGAAAAAAAATGCATGAATGAACAAATGATGTTACATGATGCAGATGTATGGAATGTGAATGATCACTTGAAAAGATTGACTATCCAAAAATGATTTTTCGGAGGCATTGCAATATGCTGATGAATAATGCAACAAAGTGGCATTATTTTTTTACTTTCTTTTATTTGGAAATGATGCATGCAAGATGACTAATGCATTCGAGGTGGTTAACAATGAAGAGCTTTTGTTTTTATTTTTATATTTTTTGCACGAAGAGGAGTAATGAATATAGTATATTTTTTCTATATGAGTATGCAAGATGATGCAAGTTGGGCAAATATGTAGTGTCTTTGTTTTTTTTTGGATGATGATGCTATGCATGTTAGTACCATGAGAACAAGTGATTCGTTCTATGGTGATTTTTTTTATTTTCTAGCAAAATATGATGCCCATGATGACGGATATGTATGAAAAATGCAAATGCATGTATGCATGAAGAAATAAATGTTTGATCCTAATGCAATTATTTTTATTTTTCAAGAGGTAGTGCAACATGTATGCAGACTCTTATTTTTGATTTATTCGATGACGAATTATACAATAATAATGAAGTGATTTTTTTTATTTTATTTGGGAAAATGATACACGAACATGGAGTGGATGCATTTTAACTAGGATGGCAACATGAGAGAAAATGATGTATGAATGATATGTTTTTTTTGAAATGTAATTCATGACTTTACAAATGATGTGATGCCTACGCTATGTGATAATGATTTTGAATGATTATGTATGAATGTCAGTGCATGTTGAGATGCTCACGTTATATGACTAAAAATTACTCTTTTTTTGTGCGAGGAAATAAAATGCATGACACTCGCAGTGATTTTTTTTATGCATAGAAAGGAAAGAGAACATGATGATTGACATGATTTTGAATATTTTTGTTGTTCTTGGAACGGGAAGACAGATGCATGAGTATTGGTGAACCAGCTCGCCTTTGATTGAATGAATGAATGTGCGTGAGATGTGAATGTATGGTTTTATTCATCTCGTCGGGGAATCCAAAACTTTTTATTAAAGTATGATTCTAGGGTCTGACTTTCAAATGGTTTTTTATTATACTTTCATCCACATTTTTTAAAAAGTTTTGTAATTCCCCGGCGGTCATTGAAATGTATGGAAAACGATATATTTAGAGATTTATTTTTATTATATGCAAAATAAAATTAAAAAGCATGAGACATGTTTCCAGAAAAGAAAATAGCTAGAACAAATGAAATATGATTTTTTGTTTTTTTTCAAAAAAAAATAAAATGGGAAGAAAATGTATCTATGCTTGTTTGAATGCGACGAGGTGAAGCTCCTTTGTGTCCTAAAAAGGGTTCCTTTGAGAATAGATCTAAGATTCTTTCTACTGAGTGAACCTTTCAAAGGGTAGCTCTACAAGGTCCTAATAAGGTTCCTAGAGCCAACGACCCCGTTCGAGAAAGCTAGCCACAACAATAGGCAAGCTATTAGGAGTGATAGCACCCTCGAAGGGACCAAACTCTAGGCGAGACTTTCGTAACCACCGAGTTGGACGTACATCCAGAGGTCCATTACTACGCACTCTCGTTCTAACTTAGTTTATGTTCCAGTCCGGGTATAGGACTATTCTCACGTGTGTGCAAAAGTGTGATAGTGGAGTGTGTGAAGGAGCAAAATGTTAAATATACCCTAGCTGCAAAACAAACAAACACATATACAACAATAATAGTCTTCTACCCTAGGGTTTATATACATAAAAGAATATAATTGGCAATAAAATAAAAGAATACAAACATAATGGTCTTCTATCCTAAGGTTTACATATCACATGAAAATAATATAATATGCAAGAATAAAAGACAAAAGGATAGGGTAAAAATAAACATTAAATCAACAATTAATCCTACAACTAATTAAACTAGGCTTGACTCTCTAAAATGTCCCCAGTGAAGTCGCCAGCTGTAGCGACCGAAAAATCCGGATGAGGATTCCTCGAAGGTTCAAAAATGAAGCCGCCACCAAAGTTTAGTTTAAGGGCAAATATTGGAAAATCCCTTTTGGAATGGATAAGGGTCCTTGAGACCAGATAAGGGTTCGGGAGTCGGTTATGCATGGGGAAGGTGTTAGCACCCGACGACATCCTTCCTAAGGAAGGTTACCTGCTAATTAGTTGTAGAAAAGAAAAATGTTAATTTTTACCCTTTTATTGAAAGAAAAAGACTTAATAAAAATTTTAGTTTTTTGTGCTTGACGTGAGTGGGCCCCCGCTCCTACGTATCTCCAGGTGCGATGGAGAAATCAAAGCTACGTAGTTCTTTATTTAGAAAATGTTTGTTGGTTGGTGTTTTTTTTAATATAGGGGTTTTAGGACTGTGTGATCTGTGTTGAAGGACCGCTGGGGGGTCTGATGGAGCGCTGGGGCTCTGAAGGGCCGCTGGGGCTCTTAAGGACCACAGTTCACTTATCCTAAAATGATGACTAACCCGGCCGTACGGCCGACTTAATCCCCTACTTTGAAAATAAGATTTTTGGTTTTTGAAATGAAAGAGATGTGTTTGTATTTTTTAATTTGGGAATTATTTATTTTAAATAGGGATTTTAGGACATGATCCGTAACGGTTCATTCGTGGTCCTAAAAAGCAGACTAACTCGACTGTACAGTCGACTTAATCCCCTATTTATATTTTTGAAAAAATAAAATAATTTGTGTATTTAAAAAAATTAATGACGACACTAACAATTAATAAAGAGTAAAGTTAATAAATAAATAGCTATACATATAAATAAATAATAAATAATTATTTACATAGATAAATAAACAATATAAATAATAAATAAGTATGTACATAAATAAACAGTATACATAATAAATGAATATGTACAAAAATAAATAAATAAATAAAAAAAATGCAAAACTAACCTCAAGCTGATCAATGCGATCAACGCCGACACGGATCGAGCAATCTGACCATATCAACCGCGAACCGGACTCCTATCTGGTCCGTTTTCACCCGAAAATTGCCAAGTAAAGGACCTCAAGGCCATCCCAAAAATAACTAAAGACGGACTTTTAATCTAATGGACTGCAAAAGCTAGCCCAAAAGAATTAAAGACAGGCTTTTAATCTAATGGACTACAAATGCTAGCCCAAAAGATCACTTACCCCATCAATCACCCATGTCCATAGCCTTTGCATCTCCATCTCTTTTATAGCCAAAGGCTAGGTAGTTCTTGTTTCTCCCAAGCAATGTGGGACTAAAACAACATAGAAAAAGCAATTTTCGTTTTTCTCAAACTAGCCTCCGTAAAAGTGTGATTTCGGATTTTTTAACCGTTGGATCATCTTTGTTTTTTGACACAAGGTTCGTGAGACATATATCTTAAATTTCACCGTTCGGACCGTTGAAAAAAGGTCTGAGAACAGAGAAATTGCATTTGGAAAGTAGCTAAAAACTAATCCCGTTTTTTCTCAAACCAGCCATATTGACAGTGCGATTCCGGATTCGTTAACCGTTGGATCGTCTTTGTTTTTGGACAGCAGGTTCATGAGACATCCATATTCACTTCTACCGTTAGGATCATCGAAAAGAGGTCTGAGGAGAGAGAAATTGCCTTCGCAAAAGTAGAGAAAACAACTCCCGTTTTTCTCAAACCAGCCACCGTACAAGTGCGATTCTGGATTCGTTAACCGTTGGATCGTTTTCATTTTTTGCCAGAAGGTTTTTGAGACATTCATCTTCACTTTCACCGTTCGGATCGTCGAAATGATGTCCGAAGAGAGAGAAATCACCTTTGCAAAGTAGCTGCAGTTTTGGGTACTTGGTTTACTTTTGTATTTTTGTAACTTTGGCATTCTTGGGCTAAGTCATGTACATGGGCATTCTCGTTTTTTGTAATAATAACTTTTTATTGCACCTCCCTTTTTTTATTTTCTTTTGTAATTTGTATTATTTCTTATCTATTTTATTTTTTATTGTCGTTTTTTAATTAAAGATATTGTAACAAGAAAAATAAATTAAATCTACTATGTAATTTTTTGTGTTAGCGTATTTTTTAATTTTTGTTTAACCACTAAAAAAAGTAATAACAACGCAAAATTAGTAAATTAGCGCAAAATGACCTATTCGAGGGATTAAGAATCAAATATACGTGAAAAACTTTTTTTTCGATTTTTTTTAATTAGCCGGACAAAATTAGGGTATGACATAGAGCATCAGTGAGAACACAATCATCTAAGGCGGAGATAATTGATGCTTTATACAAGCCTTTGGATGATGAAAATGATGATGGTATTATCAGGTTTGTGTAAAACTGTTGAACTATTGCTGTTTTAAATTTCTTGAGAGTTGACTGTATTATGCATGTGATTAGTATGAAAACGGTAGTTGTTGCCTGTGTACTTTACTATATGGTGACTGATCTTTCGGCAAGGGTTGCAGGCAAGCCCTTTAAAAGAAGAAATAATAGAGAAGAATATTTTTGTTTATTTCTTTGTTAATAGTTGCATCGTACATCTTATTTAAAGGAAGAATCCATCCTGATTTAGGAAACTGATCTTCTGAACAAAAGGACAGAATCAAATAAAAAATTACTACCCTAGGATCTGATCAGATATAAAATTTTACTATAACCTGATACTGATACAGATTTTATTACAAATCAAATCAAATTATAATAAAAAGGGAAACAAATAATAAGAGAACAACTACGAATGTTGCTCATGTTTTTTTTAAATGTTGTTTGTTTGTGATGGTAAAACATCTGTTGTTTTTAGTACATTGTCTGATATTTTCTTTGATGTAGGTGGATTTATTCTTCTATAGAGAACCAGAGGAGGCCAAGCAGATAGAGGAAGATGAAGCTCCTGTGCCAGATTATGCTATTGCTGACTTCAATGCTTCTGCTATTCCTTCTGATGGTCAGTGGCCTTCTGCAATTGACCAACCTTGGACTGATGCTGCTCCAGCACCTATTCCAGCTGTCTCTGCTGTCAACTGGGCTGCCCCAGAAACTGGGTGAAGAAGACTCACACAGTTGTATATGGCAAGAATACAGTAGTACATATTTGTCCTTCTTTTTGCTTAAACCACTAGTTTGTATATCTGAAGAAGTATTTTTATATATTTATGTATTAATTGTATTTATTGTCTTTCTTACTTTTTCTATTATATGTACTGCAATTTCACCTCAAAGGTTAAACCTATCATTATATGGAGTTTTTGAATTTGTTAAATAATTTGAATTATGTTGTTTTTGATTTATGGCAGCATGAGGATACATTAAGGCTACCAATTAATTTTTTTTTTTTTAAAAAATGAACTGTTAAAGTCAGGCGCCATAAATGCTTGACTTTAAAAGAGACTTACGAAGTCAGGCGCCATAAATGCTTGACTTTAAAAGAGACTTACGAAGTCAGGCGCCATAAATGCTTGACTTTAAAAGAGACTTACGAAGTCAAGCGCCATAAATGCTTGACTTTAAAAGAGACTTACGAAGTCAGGCCATAAATGCTTGACTTTAAAAGAGACTTACGAAGTCAGGCAATAATACAGGTTTGACTTTAAATCATACTTACGAAGTCAGGCAATAATAAATGCTTGACTTTAAATCAGACTTACGAAGTCAGGCTATCGCTTGACTTTAAAGCTCCTTACATACAAAGTCGACTTAATAAAAGTCAAGCGGGCGCCTGACTTTAAATCCCCTTTTCGCCTGACTTTAAATCCCTTTTTTGCACTAGTGTGTATAGGCCTCAGAGACAGCCGTTTTAAGCATAGGCTCCAGCAACCATTTAATAGCCAGTCAAAATCTGTTACAAAATAAATTGTAATAAGGCTGGTTTAATTTTGCATTTACAAAATAATCCGGTTTAAATGAAAATAGCTGTTGTACGAAAATTAAACTCATTTGGCAGTTACAAATAAATTATCTGTTACAAAGTTATTTGCAAACCATTTCGACTAAAGCTGGGCATATTTAAAGTAGCTGTTAAAAACCATTCAGCTTAGTCTGTGTTGAAATATTATCGTGTGTCGAAATATTTGAGTCGAAATATTTGTCTTTGTCAAAATATTATTGTTACACAAAATTCACTTAGAAATTTTGAAATATCACAAAATTTGCTACATCCACATCTCTAGATTTTTCTTTTGTAATCAATGCTTCTAGATCCTTCTAGTTTGTAATGTAAAGCCCTACAAGAGTAGTATAAATAGGGCCCATCACCATGCATTTGGTCATTCAAGCAATATCCAAGCAATTCAATCAATACCAAGTTCTCTTGAGAAATTAGAGAGTTTCTCTCTTTCTCTACCCTTCCCTTGTCCCTGAGCCAGATTTGGCATTAGAGCAGGTTCGATATCTCGGAGTTGAGTTTGAGCGAAAAGAAATCAACGGAAAGTGAGTTTTCAAGTGAGCAAGGAGTTGCTTTCCCAAAAATTCACTTTGCGGCCATTTGTTTGCAAAGCTAACACCGCTAACAAAACCTCCATGCACCGCCACGATCTTCACCAAAAATATCATCAACCACCATTGTCAAAATGCCACCTAGAAGACAAAACGAAAGGTCTTTGAATGAAATCGAGATGGAAGAAATGAGGCGACAAATTCAACAACTACAAGTGTAACATCCCTAATTTTTAAAGGCTTGTACTATGACACCTAAGACCGATTAATTATTGTGGGAATAATTGGTCGTGTTTCGGGGATTAATAGTCGAGAAATTTGTCAAGAAATCCTATTCTCCATCGAATAGTGGCTTGTTTATATTTGTTTTAAATAAGGAATTGGGGATGAAGGGCAAATCTGTCTTTTCACGTCCCTAGTTATTTAAAATATAATTATGAAAATTCCAATCGATTACGAAGCGAAATAATTGAGGAACTTCGGATCGGAACCGGATTAATCGAGAAGTTTTGTACCGAAGAGAAAATCAACCTAACCTATGACTTAATGGGCTAGGGGTAGTTTGGTCTTTTCCCCATCATTTAAACCCCCTAGCCCATACACACCTGACCAGCCTCACACTCAAAAATTTTACTCCAGCTGGAAATAAAAGAAAGGAAAACAGAATAGGGGAGGAGAGAAAGAGGAGAGGGAGGCGAAGGGGAGAAAGGAGGAAGGAGCCACCATCACCTCTACCAAGCCTCTTGCATGTAAGTGTTCTCTCCACTCATCCACTCCATTTTCGATTTCCTTTTCATTGGTACCATTTTCAGAAGCTAACTCCCCCTATATCACCCACTACCATGTTCAACCCCCCTTGAAGCTCCAAGAGAGATAATGGAGTTTTGAGCCTTGATGGTATTGCATGTCATGTTGTAGTTGTGGAAAGTGGAGTCTTAAGCTTGCATTTCGATTTGGGAGAATTTCAGTCATCCTAGTTGCTGTTTCAGTTGCTCTAGTGGTGGAGATTTGCCGTTTTGGAAATCGATTCGAGTTCTGGCGGGGATCGTTCGTGTACTGTCGATTCGGTGAATTCGCTTTTCGGCCCAACTCTCGAACTTCGGTGTAACAGTGAGTTCTACTCACGATAGGGCATTTTGATATTCTGAACTTGTTTTCGGTATTGGATTCCTTGGTCACATTTTCTGTTTTCGAAAGACTTAGAACCGAAAAACGATTTTGAGTCCAAACACTATTTTACAGTTTAATGAGAACTTTGATTAAAACGTTGAAATGTAATGATTTGTATATCATCTGGAATATCTGGAAATCTTCTGAGTTTCAGGAGTGATTGACATTAGGAATTGAATCGGGCGAAAACGGAGAGCGAAAATGAGCAAAACTGTGAAATCTGGGACTGTTGCATGATGCACGGATCGTGTGCCCCTGGGCACGGATCATGCGCCTGCGTCTGATGCCTGAACATGCGAGTAATACAGGACGCACGGGTCGTGCGCCCCTGGGCACAGATCGTGCGTACCTTTCTGATAGGAATGGATTAATGAAGTGCTTCACGCACGGGTCGTGCGCCCCTGGGCACGGACCGTGCGTGAGGATCTGTCCCCGGTTTCCGTCTTCTCATTTCGTCGTTCCGTTTGATTCCGAACCTTTCCTAATCTCTTTCTCAATCATTTAAAAAGGAATTGCCTTACTGAAAACCTTATTTTGAACTCGTTCAACTCATGATTTCGAAAAAAGAGTTTTGAAAGCCCGTTTGATTGAAAAACCGAAACCATAGTATACGTGTGGGTACACCGAATGATGGATTGACTAAATACATATAACTGTATATGTCATCGTGAATGATTATAACGCCGGATGTCTAACTATTGAATTCATCTAAACGGGTTATAGATCGATATAGATATAAATTATCTAATGAGCTTATGTGACCGATCCTTTGGTGATCGAAAAGATATAAATTATCTAACTCTCGAGAATTTGATGCGTATTGTCATATGTATCGCGTTGGGTGACGACCCGACAAGTAGCATACTAGGAAGGGAAGTCATGAACCCTCACCCTAGACCCTGTATACGTCTTGGCGTGGTCAATTCGTGGGTTACCGGGATTAGCAAATTGTTGTGCGGCCGGTTTGTGCTAAGTTAGACACATGGTTATCGGGATTAGAAAATTGTTGTGAGGCCGGATCATGTTAAGTTCAACTCACGAATTGCCGGGATTAGCAATTGTTGTGCGGTCGGCATTTCGAATAATAATTAAGAACACGAATTTCCGGGATTAGCAATCGTTGTGCGGTCAGCAATTCGATTAATAAATAAGACATTGTTATGTCAACTTTGGTTGTAACGGTTTAATAAATTGATCCGAGTGTCAGTGAGGGGGCACGGTAGGACTCACTGAGATATTGTTATCTCACCCTATCCATATTTGTTGTTTTTCAGAGAAGCAGGGAAAAAGGAAGACTATTGTGCACGAGTAGTTGATATACTCTTGGAGGTGCTGAAGACTTAGTCATATTCATCCTTGGTTCTTTTGTTGTTCTTTTGGTTGTATAAACTTGTATTGGTTATGAGTTATACGAACCGCTTTATGTTTCTGTTTGGTTTTTGGACTAGGATATTGTAATCCATTCAGTATGGAACCGATGTACTTCTATTTTAAGAAGTAATGTTATTTCCGACTATGTGTTTATTTCGGAAAAATTTTGTATGTCCAATACTTAAACAGGAACCGTGTCCTCTGAATTTCTGCATCTGTGCACTTTCGGTGTCTCTACATGTTAGAAATACCAGGGTGTGACATTTGGTATCAGAGAGGTTCGACCTAGTCGGACTTAGATGTTTAGAGTCTTTTACGTCTTCTAAGTCTGACTTTTCTTAGTATGCTATTAGACATTGAGCCTGATCAACTTAATACTTTGTGCATACTTCGCAGAATTATGGCTGGAAGAGGTAGGAGAAACCCACCTGTTGATCCTCATCAAGAATGGATGCAGAATGGATGCAGAATGTCATCGAGACTCAGCAGAAAATGATGAATGACATGATGCTAATGCAACAGCAACAGATGGCTCAAATGGCTCAAATGCAGCAGATGCATCAGATGCCTCAACCACAACCAGCCGAGCCAGTCAATGTGCCAACACCTGAGGACCCCAACAGGGTGTATTTTCGGTTTCTGAAGATGAAACCCCCAACCTTCAAAGGAGGATCCGAGGCAATGAAAGCCCATTTCTGGGTGGATGCCATGGAACAGATCTTTGATACTCTGCAATGCAATGAAGGAGAAAAAGTAACTTGTGCTGCTAACGCTCTGGACGAGGATGCCCACACCTGGTGGGTTAACGCTCGTAGAATGCTACAAAATCAAGGAACCCCTCTTGAGTGGACTAATTTCAAGGAATTGTTTTTGGGTCATTATTTTCCCGACTCCCAAAGACTTGCCAAGCAGATGGAATTTCTAAGTTTGAAACAGGGAGAGATAACAGTTGGGGAATATGCTGCAAAATTTGAGAGGTTGTCACAATTCTATGAATTGGGGACCACCGCTCCTGATGATAAGTGGAAAATGGTGATGTTCAGACAAGGTCTTAGAGGCGATGTGAATCAAGGTCTCAGTTCCTATTCCATGACCACTTATCCTGCTTTGGTTCGACAAGCTCATTCAGCGGAGAGTGTTGTGCGAAAAGGTGATGTGCAAGTATACACAATCGCAACAAGTAATATATTGATAAGTAAAGTTCGTTCCCACAGGGATTGGAATTAATCTAAGAAGTTTAAGTGATTAGAACCTTAGTGAAAAGAATTAAGTAACAAGTAAAGGTAAAGAGTTGTAAACATCATAAGTTGTGATGAAACAATATTAAGTTTGAAGTAATTAAAGGTGAGTTGGATAGCTCAATAGTATGTAAGTTCCCAAGAGTAATGTTCATATAATATTAGACTCTGTAGCGTTAAGCGCTGTAGCGCTTCAGAATCCGTAGACGCTGTAGTGTAACACCCCAAATATTTAATTAATTTATTTAATTAAGTATTTAGGTGTTTTAATTAATTTAATTATTTTTGATCTAATTGACTATTTAGAAAATTATATTAATATGTGAGGGTGTGGTATTAGGGATTGGTGGTATCAAGGAAGTGGACTCGGGCTTAAGTGGAGAAGCCCATGATCCACCAAGTTAGCGCATAACCTAGACCTAATTAGAGTTAGGGTGTTGTGAAGGCTTTAGCGAAATTGAGAGGTGGAGAGTTAGAGGGTTGGGAGCCGTTTTGGTGAGTGCAAGAAAGAAGAGAGTTTGCGTGAAAAACTCCAAGGGGAAAATAAGGGATTTTGCGTGAAGCTCAAGAGGAAAAGAAGGAAGGAAACGTGGTGATCAAAGAGAAGGAAGGAAACGTGGTGATCAAAGAGAAGGAAGGAAACGTGGCTGAGAGAGAAAGAAAAAGAAAAGAAGAAAAGAAAGGAAGAGAACGTGGGAGAGAAGAAAGTGTCGCGGTGTTTTCGTGCGTGATCATCTTCTTGGTGCTAGGAGCTTACGTATTCGAGGTAAGGGGAGTCTCACATTATAAGGGTTTATATAATGGTTAGTATGTGGGAGGGTAGTTCTATGATGCCTAGGGTGTATTAGTTATTATGTTGAATTTCTTGTTGAACTGTTGGTGTTGTTGTGAATATAAGATGAGTTGTGATGTTTGTTGTTGGTGATTTGTTGATGTTTGATGTTAATACCATGACTCACGTGCTACATGTTGGTGTGATTTGCTTTTGTGTCATGTTTGATAATTCAGGAGGATTGGTAGGGATGATTAGAAATTAGTAATTTGAATTAATGATAATTGATTTGGTGATTGATTTGGTGGTCCAAAATTGGTGATTGAATTAACCCTTGATTTTGTGTGGATTGGGACCTTAATTGATGGATGTTTTGGCAACAAATAATTGGAGGATTTAATAGGTGATCATGGTGATTTGATTTATATTGATGAGGCTGATTTTGGGAATTTATTTGGGGATTTAATTTGGTGAAAAATCGGATTTTTGTAGTGTACCCTAGCCCCAGGCGCACACATGGGCGCCAAACCCGTAGCTGTCCTGAAAAATATTTTGACGTCCCTAAATTGTTTTGATCATAACTTTTGACTCGGGTGTCCGTTTTAAACGATTCGAAGTGCGTTGTAAAGCTTATTCAGACGCCCATCTGAATATTCTAATTTGGGGCTCATAAAACATTTTTCTGGAAAATTTATTTGGCCGTTGATCCAACCTTCAAACCTCGTATTTTGAGAAAAAATGTGGTGACTCAATCATTTTCGGAAAAGAGCTATTTTAAGGAAATAAAAATGAGTGATGTTGCACGGGCGCCTACGTGGCTGACCCGGACGAAGTAATGACGTGTTGAGTAAAATGACGATAATACCCTTAGTGGTTAATTAAATGACGTTGTTGCCCTTAGTGGCCAATATTTTGACGATGATGTGATTATGACGAGGATACCCTTAGTGGTTAATTAAACGACGTTTTTGCCCTTAGTGGCCAATATTTTGATGATGTTGTGATTATGATGATTTGTGGTTGCACATGTGTCCATAGTGTCTCATAGCATGTGCATTTCGCCCTTAGTGGCAGTGACGATGTTTTCGCCCTTAGTGGCAGTGACGATGTTCGCCCATAGTGGCAGTGACGAGTATGGTACCATCATGCATATGCCCAGGTGTGGGTTGCATTTTCATACATATGCATAAACACGACGCGTTTTGCTTGTGATGTGTTTTTGACGTTGGTTGCCGATGTTGCTCGGTGAAGGTTGTAATGCGACGTTAAGTGTGCCGTGGTAGTTATAGACATTGTCCTCTAATATATTGATTATTATATATGCCTTTATGCTGTTTGAAGACTCACCCTTTCTGCTTGGAATGTTGCTCTACTGTGGCAACGCTGCAGGTATCCGCGAGTGAAGGTCATGCTGCCTTCCTTGATAGCTGTTGGGATGTTTTGAGTCGCTCTCTGATACTGTAACACCTAGGGGGCGTGGGTGAAGTTTGTTGAATTATTTAACTGGCTGTTTAATGATTTTATTGATGTTTTGAGACGTGTCTGAGGGATTTTGGCGAGTTGCTATTTTTATTCCGCGGTGACGAAATCTTCGAAGTTTAAATTTTATGACGAATGATGCAAAAACCTTGACGAGTGAAAATGACGAGTTTTATTTATGACGATGTGGCACTTCTTTTCTATTCATTTAAATTAATTTTTGTGAAAACAATTTACTCTGATAAATGACGTGTAAATTATGGGGTAGAAAAGGGGTGTTACATTAGTGGTATCAGAGCAGTTGGTCCGTCCGGCCAAGTCGTCGAGTCGTTGTGTCGGTGTACGACCAACTGTCGTCTTTTGAATCTAACAGTTGTTTGTGTTGTACTAACGCTTCTGCAGGTGAAGGTAAAACAAAAATTGCTAATGGTAAGAGTACTAGTGGGGGAGATGTCCCTACTAGCGTTGTGTGCTGGTATTGTGTGTTTTACCGTGATTCTGTGTGTGAGCCCTGTCTCTTTGTTTTGGTTCCTGTTGTTGACTTTCTGGTTGTGTGGTCCTTATTGTTGACCTCCATGTTGCACGTCGTTAAATGAACTGCCCCGCTGCTTCGTGATCGCATGCGTATTGATTGCTGAACTATTTTAATTGATTGACACCATGCCTTACTTAAAACTCTCTTGCAGTGTGTCTTGCTGTTAAGGATAACTGTATAGGTAAAATGGTTTTTTCTGATTCACTTGTTGTTGTTGGGTCAATGTGACCAAAGCGTTGTTGTTGTTGTGTTGAGTCGAATAAGACCAGGTGTTTGACCAAATGTCGATAGGTTGATTGAATGCCGAGTGTTGTTTGATGACATGAATTGTTGAATTTGAGCGTTGTTTGAGATTATTGTTTCGTGACTAAACATGATGAATTTTACATGTTTACGGTTTTGTGCATTTCTGGACACTGCTTCGTTTTTCAAAAACTGGCACCGTTTAGTTGATCAAAAATTATGTGGTTGATTGTTTTTGAAAATAGATTTAATGCCGGTCGTTTTGCCACTGGTTTCGTTCAATTTGGAGCTGTGTGGCTCAAGTTATGATTGCTTCAAGTTAGGTCAAGTTTTAGGAATCAAACTGTGAGTAATGTTCGGTTTTTGTAGGTTTTGTGTCATGAAATGAACTCCGTTTTGAATGATTCTTGTTTCTTTGAAAAGTAGACGTAATTCTCTACGAATTAGACACTGGTTTCATAAAGTTTCATTAAGATATGAGAAAGATAATTTGGTTGAAAGTTGAGTAAGAAGTTCTGTCCAAGTTGGTACCTCCGTGTAGTATTTTGAAAAACTGTACCAATTGGCTGCTTATTTTAAAAGACGAAAACCATAGGTAGAAACTACACTCAGAGGGCTTTCCAACAAGTATTTATTTGTCGAAATCCGACACCGTTTGCTATTTCAATTAATTCACTAAAGTAGACGCATAGTTACAGAATTTTCTGCACCCGAGTTTGTGAAGATTAGCGAAAACGTTTGAACCTTGATATTTATACGTGGTGAATTTATAATTTAAAAACGAAGTGATTTTTGAGGCTGCTTGTGAACCTTTAACAAAACAATTTTTATGGGTTGGGTATTAATATGAGTATTAGATTTATTTTCAACAAATGAATACTAACCCTGTTGTCGTTTGTTCTCATACGTGATCGTGAAGAACCTTAGGATTTAAAATGTGCATTTGCACTGTTTGTGCCCTTCTTTGAGTTAGCTTTTGTTACCGTATGTTCTTAAGGATGTCTTATCCCAAAATGTTTAAGCTGATGTTCAGTCTGGTAAGGAAAATCAATTTCTATAACATGTTTTATTTCCCGTGTCGAAAGAATCCTAAACAAGTATGTTGCGCATGTATGTGATTGAACCTTTCGTATATTTGCCTTTAGCTGTGAATTGATGTTTCCATGGATTGGCCCTTCTAGCTGTTTTAATGCTTTAACTACTGTTTCCACGAGATAAATTATTTCCCTACACCGAACTATATGGATGGTTATCATTAACTCTAAAAAGCCACTTTCTTTTGTGATTAGTAACTGCTACGTGCTGGCCATGATTCTTTCTTAAGTTGACAATCATACCATGATGCCTTGTTGAATTCGTGTGATTGATGAATAATAATATGTACATCTCATATTGCTGTTTTCCGAAAATTATTGTTACTGTTTTTCTGAAAACTACTACCGCTGTTTCCGAAAATAATTGTTACTGTATTCTGAAGCTTACTGCTACCGTCCCTAATTTTATGCACTGCTCCTATTTTTATGAGTTGTGCCTATTTTTGGTTGTTGTCGTGTTGTGTGGTCGTTATGATGACGATGTTTTTGTTATCGTCGTTGATGTGCCTGAGTGGCGAGTTCAGCTGATTGCTGATTTGTTGTTGCTGTTGTTGGTTGTTGGCGCATTAGCGCCCATTGTCGTGATTAAGTTATTGTTCATGATGATTATGTTGATGTTGATGGATGTTAGTGATGTGTTGCCGATTATGTTGGTATTAATGATGTTGATGTTTATGTTGTTGTCTTGGGTACCGCCGAATGGCCCAAGTTATGTTGTCGTTTTGTTGTTGTCTTGGGTACCGCCGAATGGCCCAAGTTATGTTGTTGTTGTTGTTGTGGGTATCGCCGAATGGCCCACGTTGTTGTTATGTCGTGGGTAACGCCGAATGGCCCACATTGTCTTGTTGAGGGTACCGCTGGATGGCCCGAATTGTTTGATTTATGTTGTGGGCCTATGGCCATTGTTTTAAAAGGGATATTTGGTCCCGGAGTCTGACTGTGTTGATGAATATGTGTTGTTGTGATATGTTGATTGTGTGGCTTGTTTTGCAATCGTTACGCACTCTGTGAACTTGTTGTGATTATTAGTGTGCTTTGATATGTTTTGCTGTCCGAAAGGGTAGATGAGTGAGTTGGAATGTAAGTTAGTTTATCAGAGTAGCGCAGCGGGATCCTTGCGGGATCACTAGAGAGTGAGCCTGATTGTTATTACTTGAGTTACCTGGCTGAACAAGTAGGAGGGACGGCCGCCCAATCACATGCCGCCGGTAATCAAAGCAATAGTAATCAGTATAATAGATAGCACTAGTTGTCTAGATGACTTAGTTGATAGTGGAGGAGTGTTGGCTTTGGCAGAAAAATTTCGAGGACGAAATTCTTGTAAGTGGGGGAGAGTTGTAACACCCTAAATATTTAATTAATTTATTTAATTAAGTATTTGGGTGTTTTAATTAATTTAATTATTTTTGATCTAATTGACTATTTAGAAAATTATATTAATATGTGAGGGTGTGGTATTAGGGATTGGTGGTATCAAGGAAGTGGACTCGGGCTTAAGTGGAGAAGCCCATGATCCACCAAGTTAGCGCATAACCTAGACCTAATTAGAGTTAGGGTGTTGTGAAGGCTTTAGCGAAATTGAGAGGTGGAGAGTTAGAGGGTTGGGAGCCGTTTTGGTGAGTGCAAGAAAGAAGAGAGTTTGCGTGAAAAACTCCAAGGGGAAAATAAGGGATTTTGCGTGAAGCTCAAGAGGAAAAGAAGGAAGGAAACGTGGTGATCAAAGAGAAGGAAGGAAACGTGGCTGAGAGAGAAAGAAAAAGAAAAGAAGAAAAGAAAGGAAGAGAACGTGGGAGAGAAGAAAGTGTCGCGGTGTTTTCGTGCGTGATCATCTTCTTGGTGCTAGGAGCTTACGTATTCGAGGTAAGGGGAGTCTCACATTATAAGGGTTTATATAATGGTTAGTATGTGGGAGGGTAGTTCTATGATGCCTAGGGTGTATTAGTTATTATGTTGAATTTCTTGTTGAACTGTTGGTGTTGTTGTGAATATAAGATGAGTTGTGATGTTTGTTGTTGGTGATTTGTTGATGTTTGATGTTAATACCATGACTCACGTGCTACATGTTGGTGTGATTTGCTTTTGTGTCATGTTTGATAATTCAGGAGGATTGGTAGGGATGATTAGAAATTAGTAATTTGAATTAATGATAATTGATTTGGTGATTGATTTGGTGGTCCAAAATTGGTGATTGAATTAACCCTTGATTTTGTGTGGATTGGGACCTTAATTGATGGATGTTTTGGCAACAAATAATTGGAGGATTTAATAGGTGATCATGGTGATTTGATTTATATTGATGAGGCTGATTTTGGGAATTTATTTGGGGATTTAATTTGGTGAAAAATCGGATTTTTGTAGTGTACCCTAGCCCCAGGCGCACACATGGGCGCCAAACCCGTAGCTGTCCTGAAAAATATTTTGACGTCCCTAAATTGTTTTGATCATAACTTTTGACTCGGGTGTCCGTTTTAAACGATTCGAAGTGCGTTGTAAAGCTTATTCAGACGCCCATCTGAATATTCTAATTTGGGGCTCATAAAACATTTTTCTGGAAAATTTATTTGGCCGTTGATCCAACCTTCAAACCTCGTATTTTGAGAAAAAATGTGGTGACTCAATCATTTTCGGAAAAGAGCTATTTTAAGGAAATAAAAATGAGTGATGTTGCACGGGCGCCTACGTGGCTGACCCGGACGAAGTAATGACGTGTTGAGTAAAATGACGATAATACCCTTAGTGGTTAATTAAATGACGTTGTTGCCCTTAGTGGCCAATATTTTGACGATGATGTGATTATGACG